>OX352301.1:3811202-4337913 GCA_947086415.1 Pammene aurita
ATTTTTTCACAGCTCTAAGAGACAGTAGACTTGAGTATTTGATATACATTTCAGCTTGATACCTCTACGCGTTCCTGAGAAAAAGGGTCTTGACAGACGGACGGACAACAAAGTGATTTTATAAGGGTTCCGTTTTCCTTTCGAGGTACGGAACCCTAAAAATACAGCAAATTAAAATAGAAATAAGCAACAGGCGGTATTAACGCAAAAAAGTAAAGATTATACTTTCGTTTAATAATATTAGTAGGGATTATCTCATCCTAAATACGTCTCTGGCCAGTCTGGTTTGCTGTCTGCTCCCTTTGTAATCTTATTACATTAGTTAAAGGGTAAAAGCCGATATATAGCCGACATCAATACCGCTTACATAGGGATCTCCTTACATCAAGCCTGATAGACCGAGAGCTAGCAACGTCAGATATGACACAACAATGAGAGCAACGAAACCCCTCCAGTCAAGTCCAGTCAGTTTGATATATTATGCTTATTTCTGGATCTAGACATCTGGCAGCTGTGAAGTGGTGGAGGTCAAAGAATGCAAACCACTTCAAGACAACAACTCCTGTTGCAATATTATGACAAATTATATAAATAAGTAGTTAGATTATATCATTGCCAAAAGTTTCTGTTTGGGGTTTCTGCTTCTAGTGGCAAACGACGTATAATGTAATTCACACTATGTCGCCTACAGTTTTTGTTTCCGTAATAATAGGCAATGTTTTTGTTCTAATGTTAAAATATAGGCCCTGTCGTTTATAACTGAGACATCTTCAGCAGTTTTTAATTATTTTAATAGCAACAGCAGTTTCTAATTTGGTAAAGCTATTTTTAAATTCAACAATTTTGCTATTCTGACACTCTAACCTCCACCCATTAAAAGCTGCCAGATGCCCAGATCTAGCAATAAGGATAGTATAGGAATTTAACCAGACGGGTTTTGTTGCTCTCATTACTGTGTCATATCTGACGTGGCCAGCTCTTAGTCCATGACTTGTATCCCGCGAAATCCTCGAATTAGATTAATTGTATTACTAAGAAACGTTAGGTATAGTCGCGGAATGAAAAGGTTGATCACTTTTCAACTCTATGTTGTTTTCAACTCTACGAGTTAAGATCGAAAAGTGATCAACCTTTTCATTCCGCGATAGTACCTGGGTGAATCAACTAATATACCACGACACTGGCAAACAAGAATACGACCCGCTTGGTAAGCAGCTACTATAGCCT
The DNA here is from genome assembly GCA_947086415.1 of Pammene aurita. Taxonomy (NCBI): domain Eukaryota; kingdom Metazoa; phylum Arthropoda; class Insecta; order Lepidoptera; family Tortricidae; genus Pammene; species Pammene aurita. The sequence continues at coordinate 3,812,430 of OX352301.1, forward strand.
ATGGACGCCTGCAACTCCAGAGGTGTCACATGTGCCGTACCACACATAGCGAGATGACGTTCGCAGTAACCATACCTCCCCTTACTGTAGACATACTGTAGACATACCCGTGTCCGGACGTAGTTTAGGGACATACTCGGGTCCAAAACGAATTAATTAATTTTAACTATGATGTTGACGACGTTAACCCACGGTTTCGTGCAACCTACCCTAATTCTACGCCAACAAAACCGTGGGTAAAAACTAGTTTAGTAGTAAACATTTGAAGAAATCTGTTTAGTTGCTATTATCCAACAATATATTTTCTCATTATTGACACAGGCCCGCACCTTCCATCATCCCCAAATGTTTACAATAGAAAGATAATCAAAGTGAAAGATTGTTTTCGGACCTCCAAGTAGTTTTTCCAGCCGTGATTTTCACGATAGATATCTCTAATATTTCAGGGAACCGTGTAAATGAGTGACGGAGACGATTGATAGCCCCCGTTTGTTATTTGAAAAAGCGAAGGGCCATTTTCGCCATTTCTCGAAAGGTATATCATTGGAAACGTCAACAGAGAGGAAAATTAAAGTCAATAAGCGAACGGCTAGTAATAAGCTCCGAATGACGGTCTTTATCTCGCGAGGGTAGAAAGAATTGGCTAATTTGTCAACTGACGTTAAGTGCCATTTCATTGTTGGCACCTTAGTTTGAGATATGGATGGTACAAGAAGGATATAAATCTCTATGTTATAAAAGTGTCCGTCAAAAGGCGATAAACTGATGGCGCCACAATGATATTAAATTTGATTAAATTAATTTTGAAATTAAAAAAAATTAAATCCAAAATAATTATTTGCGGAGATGAAAAACACTCTGAATATTAATTTTATTTAGAAAGTCATATAAGTATTAAATATCGGTAATTCATTTCAAATGCTGAACTATACCTAGCGCCAGCCACCCGGAGATATTTGGAACTATTGTTTAGTGCTTACCGCTGGACACTTTTTCGACCGTTTTCCTATAAGAGAGTTCCATCCTTCCTATACCATCCATAGTTTGAGAGCTGAAGGTTTTTATTAAATCTAGGGGAGTATTTGGCGACAGTAGTTTGTTTATATAAGTAACTAGCCTTTTCCCGAGGCTTCGCCCGCGTACTATAAGTACTCAAAAAGAATACGATACCCATGTTGATTTTCAGACTTTGTGACTACATTTGCCCCTTTTAGGGGTAGAATTTTCAAAAAACCTGAAACACGTGTTTACTCATTTATCGTTAGGAATACTCCTGTGAAGTTTCGAACAAAATAGTCTAACAAATCTTGATTCGCCATACAAATTTTGGACCCCCATTTTACCCCCTTAGGGGGTGAATTTTGAAAAATCCTTTCTTAGTGCACCCCTAGACCTTATAAGGAACCTACGTGCCAAATTTGGAATTTCTAGAACCAGCGGTTTGGGCTGTGTGTTGATATGTCAGTCAGTCAGTCAGTCAGTCAGTCAGTCAGTCAGTTTCTTCTTTTATATATTTAGATAGATAGATATATAGATGGCTCTTGTGTACCGATATGTAATAAAGAACGGAATACACAATCAACCCAAATGGCCCTACAATAGTGCTGCTAGAACGACTCGTACAGCAGTTTCTCTGACAGTCTTATTACGGTATAACACTGGCCGGTTACAAATTTTCACTAGCCATATTTTCGGTAAATCTTGATTGAGACTGTACCTCTGCTATATACACGGTGCCCATGAGCATTGCGAGAGACTTTAACAGTGTATTCATGATCATATTTAGAGAAAAAAATGTCTTATAATCTTTTCCGAAATTCACCATAGTTTCAGAGTAACTAGTACTAGTATACAAAAAATAACAATTTAACATTTAACAAAAATAACATTTTTTAATTGTTACTCAGTGTAAAATGCTTTTTTGATGGCGATCTCATCTGAATGGGGCATAGTCTAGACATCTCATTGACAGATATCAAAGACCTAAGAAACACTGCGTGAACTAGTTTTTACGAGAAAAAATGTAGCAATTTTCTTTTTCCGTTACTTTTTTCTGATGACATTTTCTTTTTATGTAGGACAGCATTCCAAAAAAAGTGAAAAAAAAAGAAAAAAAAATTTTTTTTTAGCGTTTTACAAATAAAGTCATAATTATAACGTCGGGATGTAATTTAAGCTCAGTACACGCGATAAAATCCGTTTTTAATTGTTTTATTTCATGAATAACTATCGCGGCAACCGAATACAATATCATAATTATAATGTTTTTTCCTTCTTTTGACCTCAGAATTGCGTGGTTAAAATCTCTCGCAATGCTCACGGGCACCGTGTACCTATATCCTAACTCAATGCGCTTGGGCATAAAAGTCGAATATTTTTGTAATGATATCTGCCGTGATAGGTACTAAAATGAATAAATAAGTGAATTCGATCCCAGCCCTGGCCACCGGAGGCGTAGGTCACTTTTTCCTTTGTATATATGACATCTATATAAGTTTATAATTTATAGTGGGTGTGGCCTGTAATAAGAGGAAAAAATTAAAACGTAGATTCTACTCCTCAAACTAGACAACGTTTGTTTGTTCAACAACTTTTAAAAATATCTTCTAGTTTGAATTTTATTACAGTTTAAAGTTTATTCGAACACGCAATGTACTACGACATTGATTAATTTCATTAATTTCTGCAGGGTGACAAAACTGTCAGGCGATGTCATTTAGGCGGAACTCGATGTACATTGAAAATACTATTTAGTTTGTTTGAAAAAGAGACAATCTAAAATCTACAGAACTTTCAAAAGTCGTTGAACAAACATTGTCTAGTTTGAGAAGTCAAATCTACGTTTTAATTTTTTCTCCTATTACAGGCCAAATCCGGTATTTAGTAGTGTGTCTAATTAAAATAAACAAGTCAAAATATTAATTAAAAATAATTTGTTCATCAAGTTGTATTTATTTTTCTCTTTAGTTTACAGGCGAATGTAATATTTTGTTTTGTCAAACAGTAGCCATAGTTATTGGCACTAAAGTGTCTGCAAAGTTCCAAAAAACATGGCCGACTGACAAACGACACTAAAGTAGTAGACAAACGCGAGCATTATAAAAAGCAATAACGAATATACTCCAGTCAACGAAGCCAATATTCGCAGAAAAAAGATAGGATCATAAACCAATATTTTATTTATAGAACCTCCAGAGCTTAGTTCACGTTGTTTTCGCTCAAAATCGTGATTTAACCAGAATTATTAAGTATAAAAAATTAAAAATCAAGATATTGTCTAACAAGCATGGAACATAGAAAATCTATGTTGCACCCCTAGTTGTCCTTTAGACAATACGAAAAGATGATGCAAAAAATACGCAAACGTGGCAAAGCGACTCTGTATATATAGGCGCCATTATGTACAATATGATAATAAATGTGTATTGTTTACACATAGCGTTACAATTATACATAGCGTTACAGTTATAGGTAAGTATTTAGATCGCTCTCTAGCGATAAGACCGCCTGTTGACTGCCTCTACTTTTAATCTGTGTACTGTACTGTTCTATTTTATTGAGGTGTGCAATAAATAGAGTATATATTAAATAATGTGTATATTAAAACTTAAATAAAAATTAACAGTATTAATAAAAAGCTAGTAGGTATGCTATTGTCTATTTCATTAGTCGTGGAATAACAGTCTATAATTTTGCAAATTGTGTCCTTAATTTGTAATCTGGTGAAGTCCTTTTGACTGGACTAACAGGCTAGAACGCCGTGCATAAAATATTTATTTATAGACATCAGATAGTGGTATCTCGGCACCACAAAACTTGGATTGCAATAAAGTGTCGCGAGACATTTTATGTTTAAGTTGGGGGTATTTTTGTATTTTATCTGTTATTGCATCCTATGGCAGAGTTATAGCTGAGTACAACTAAAAGTTAATAGTGCAGTCAGTAGCAGAAGTACCTTAGTAGGCACATTTTTTTATACAACGGTGGCAAGCAAACATATGTCCGGTCTGATGGTAAGGTAAGCAGCTACCGTAGCCTATCCTATGAATGTTTGTAATTCCAGCCAGAGGAACATGCGCGTTGCCGAGTTTGCCAACCCTTTAGAAAGGAGGATTTACTGTCGTGGTCAGTTTGACACGCCCTAGGCAAAATGTAGGATTTTTTTTGCTATACGTAGGAACCTAGGTGTTACATTTTTAATTTTGCAATGAGTTAAGGGAATCATGGGACTAGCGTTCACTTAAAGAGATTTTTGTACAATCAGAGCACTGTACTGTCTTTGCGTTTAGTCAACCCACAGACTGTTCGTATAAAAATATGTACAATAACTTTTACCGCCCGTGAGCGTCTTATACATTTGCTTTTCATGTACAATAAACATTAAAAAAATGGAAAAAAAACGAAAAAAAAATTTTTTTTTTGGCGAAATTGACCTAAAGTCACATAATATTTTTTCTTTCTTTTGGTCTTAGAAGTTCGTGGTTAAGATCTGTCGGGTTATTCCAGCCCACGGTGTATATATTTTTTCCATTTTATTTTAAGTTTTAACTACATACATTTTCATATAGAATTCAGATGTGACACTTCCATATTTAATCCTCTGTGGAGGAACAAAACAGAAACTGCTGTTATTACTAGTCTGTGCACTGTGACTGATGTTTACTGAAAACAGTTCGCACGTGCTGCAAACGACATTGCGTTTTTTGCGAGTCGAATAAAGCAAATTATTGATGACATGGCCGTCGCCGCCGGCTTGATTCATATTGTATTGATTGCTATTATAAGTATGGTTTGGACCGATATTGCTTTAAGGGCAATATTGTTATTTCATTATATCTTATCTGATTTCTAACATCCTTATTTATAAAACTTGGAAAATCTCTGATGATATTTGTCTCTTTTCGGCCAGCACGAATGTCTGAATAACATACAGGGACAATCAATGTATTAAATATTTAAAGGAGATCGTCAATTTTTGTTAGGTGATCTGGCCCAGATTATTTAGGACCGTTTAGGAATGGTTCTTACCTTTGAAGAATCGTCATAATTTCTAGATAAGGATGGTGGTAAAAATATTGCGAAATCTAATCGGAAAATTGAAAAGTCATGCATTTAAAACTTGAATATGACTAGATATTTGAAAGCGTGCTTGCCTATGATTTATATATTAATGTAACAAAGTACCGATTTTTTAAAGATAATGTACAAAAGCGGACTTGAAAACAAAACGGGAATCATGATGAAATAATAAAAAGTCATATTTTGATCGCATTTATAGTTCCTGTATTTCGGTAAACAAAGACGGCTGTCAAACCATCGTTGATACTATTAACTGAACATTCCTAACACCTATTGTGAAGGGATAAGGTTTACCACCATTAAGTGCGATAGCACTAGTATCTGACATTGCAATATTGAAAAAAATAATCGTTTCGTTATCGAAGGAGCAAGATATTATGCAATTATGAAACCCACTTTTAATATTCAAATTCCGATCAAAACTGCCAAAATACGCAGTTTCAATCTTTAGGCGTTTTATTTTAATACAGTCGATTTCTAATTTAAACTTTCGTATTCGTAGGTATTTTAATATTACAATGTTCTAACTTACCGAACAGTATCAAAACGCAGATTATGTAACGGTATACATTGACTGTGTCAAACCAAAAAACAATCCCGTTTCAGGCCAGGGTAAACTTTATGTCAATGCCATAAGGACGTTAACGACTTGTCTTGCTGTATTTAAATCGCGGAAAAATCAACATAATGTTTATTTATTTAGTATTTCTAATTCCCGTTTCATTTTTTTGCAATATTTCGTCTACTTTAGTAATAAAATGAGTATTTATTTTACATTGCAGTACAAACTGTATACGGTTTATATCAGGTGGCCCAGAATTGACGATCTCCTTTCGAAGCGTACTTAATTTTTTTTAAGGTATTAACAATATTTTAATACCATTACAACTAAACTTATTTAAAATAAAACTAACTAGAAATAAACTAAATAACAACTAAAGACTAATTAAAAATATAATAAACTTAGCTATAAACGGAACATCCCATCTAGGAGATCGGCCTGCGGCATTGACCCTATAATGCTGGCGGCGTTACCTCTCTGTACCGCTAGGGCGGGGCGATACGTTGGGAGAGGTAAGCCTTTTGGTCACCCGTAGTGTCGACCAACTTAATTATTAATATCTAGTTTCTCTGTAGTCGTTCGTTCATTTCTGAAAATCATGATCATCGGAAGTCTTTATGAATCGTATGACTAAATTCCATCGACTCTTGTTCATGCACACTAATGATATTTACTATGGATGGGTTATACTCTAACAAAATGAGAAAAAAAATACTTCCCGAGTTATTTCATAACCTAGCAACAATTCTGTTATGTTTATATATCTTGACAATCATTACATCTTTGTCACTTTCATTGTTTAAAAAATACACTATGTCTCTTTCTCACGCGGGTGACGGGAGCTCATTGGCACGTCCGCATCTCTCGCTTGCCGGTGCGCGACTAGCGACAATTGTTTGAATTCACTCATTTTAAGTGTTTCACTTTACTGCGTAACTCATATGTATTATAATATATCATAGATGCAAACAAGTCTTACTTACATGTGTCATTATTTTGGTTATGCTACCATTTGGAGGCCAATTTTTATTTAAATGTCACTAAGATAACAACCCATTAAATAAAATGCACTCATAATTATTCATGTCGACATCTGCCAATCAATATCGATACAAAACTTTGTAAATAATACAGATACAATAATTTGTTATATCCGCGGAAGATTTGATTTTTTTACATTTAGATTCACAAATTTGAGCTTTTACATTGCTCTAAATACGCGGAAAAAACATTTAAGGATTAACGTATTGAAATTTAAAACCCTAAGAGCTCTTTTTAACATACTCCAACTTTTTCCAAAGACTGATAAAGGAACTGCTCAAAAATCAAATGCTGTAAAGACGTGCTTAGATTTAAGGCTGTTATTACATTTTGGAACCGAGTTATATTGGAATGTTTTAACAAAATTAATCTATAGGGAGTTTCCTATTGACAGGGACCTTTACATCCGAGTAGGGCGTAAGTGCTAATCTAAAAAGTCGTATCTTCTTATTAGACAAAGTGACATACGGCTTTTAGGTTAGAATATTTATTCATGGACGAATGCTGTTTTGCCCTATAAATACATACAAATAGCCTTTTTTTAATAAAGAAGGGTAAGCCGAATATTAGTCTAATATGCGAGTGCAAACCAATGTTGCCCCTGCATCAGTTTTTATGATAGAAATGTGGGTGGATGGAGGGAATAGTATTGATATATCAAAGTGAAAGTTTCTGGGCATTAGGAGATTAAAGAGATATCAAAGCTATCGGAAATAATATATTAATATATTTAAAAGGTATCCAATCGAATAAACTATAGTAGAAATTATTGCGATGCCCGAATGTACTGAAATGATCTTTCTACCATGATATATTAAAATACATACCTACACCCAGTACTTGATACTCTTCCTGAATTATACCTGATATTACCTACTTCATAAATTGTTATGGAAATATCTATGTATGTGTTTAATTGGCTTTAGACTAAGGTTGGTTTAACGGTAAGTAAGGGTGGGCTGCACCACGCATAACTAACAAACTGATCAACGTTAAATATGGCGACGGAGCTATGATCCCATGGAAAACTGTCAAACTTTTCATACAAGATTTTTTTAACGATGACGTTAATGTTAACAGACGGTTTGATTGACTGGCCTTAAGTTAATTGGAGACGAAATTACAGAAAATAATGCGATATAACAGTCCGTCAGTATTTGTATAAACTCTGTTTTTTTCTAATTTAGAGTTTATGTCAAAAATAGTTTTTATGTTAGTAAAAGCGTAGGAGCGTAGCCACAATAATCGTACCAATATTTTTTAACCCCGCAAATGCACACTGCACCCCATAATGCAGTTAATATTAAAATATTGCATTCGACCCAAGCATTTTTTATGCAACACGACGAGCCAAAACATTGGCTTTTCCGACCCCAGAAGTCGCCCCCACAGAAATAATACAAGTATTTGTACTCACAATTTTTCGCCTGAGGGAGCGAATGCTCGTTATACTACTATACTTCATGTCAGTCTAAAAAGACGTATCGCTCATTAACCTTGATACGCACATACGTCTTTCTGCAATAAAATACTGCTCGTATGTAATAAACGTAACGTGCTTTTACGATAACTCATATAATGGAAAAGTGTACTGGGTTTTGAAATGGCTTAAAAGCGAAATAATACGTAGCAATGTGAAATTGTGAATTACTTTTTGCCATTATCGTGAGTAATTAGTTTGTATTATTGAAACTAAAATTAAAAGGGAAATATTTTAGCTGCTCGGCATATAAATACCTACTGATTGAACATAAAATCACTGCATAAGTTAGGAATTCCACTATCTTTTATGTTATGTTACATAAATGCTTACCGGGATTCCTGTATTTGCGTATACAAAACATCTCGGGATTGGGATCCCTATTGCAATTGATTTGTCGTAAAAGTAAAACGCTTTCTAATCTTCAAATTTGACAGTTACTTATTAATTACTTCCTTGTGACAAGATTTTATACCTATCATTTAAAAATAATAGTTAAGGGTGCAAAGTTGTATTTTAACCGCGAGTGTGGAATTGTAGCATGAGCTAGCGAATGGATTCTAGGGTTGAACTGCGAGGTAGCGAATGGATTGTATGGTTGAACTGCGAACGAAGCGAGTGGTTCGAAAATAGAATCCTGAGCGAAGCGAGTAGTTCAAAAATATAATCCTGAGCGTAACAAGTGTTGCAACACACGAGACGTAAAAATAACAAATCTTTTCACCTCACTAAAGCGAGGAAAATATAGTCTGACCAGCCAACGAACGCAGTAGCAATGTACATCAAACAAAAATATAGCAACACTAATCGAATCGAATAGCAGCATTGCTCCATAGAAAAACAGCAATGTACATCAAAGAAAACTTAGTATTTTTTGGACGCCTGTCGCACGCTTTTGTACGTCATTTCGAAAATTGTAATTCTGCATTAAATAATAAAATAATTGATAATTCTGATATATTTATGACTTTACAATGAAAAAGAAGGTGCGAAGAAATTAAAATAACAACATAAAAATGACAGAAGATTATGCTGTCAAAATACAATAGTTGACATCCAGGAAGGAATGAAACATTGATACTTACAATGATTGCTAAAATCATAAGGCCAGTCGAGGGAAACGAGTACCTATATCTACCAGAAACTACAACTTTTCAGTTTAGAATGGAACAGGATTAGCTTCATTATCTGTATGAATAAGAGAGTCATGTTAATTTACATATATTATATCACTCAGTATACTTCTACTTATTTATTATGATTTCCTTTTATCATTTCGTTTGACGACTATTTTAGGTACCTAGGCACTTATTTAATGTAATGTACGAATCGTATAATTGAATAATTAATAAACGCACGTGAGGTTTTGGTGTTTATTTATTTTATACATAGCTTAGGTAGGTACAAAAAGGAAAACATTTCAAAGGCTTGATAAAAGTCTGTTGTAGGTAGCGGGATGCTTGGTGCTTAAACCTGTTAAATTGTAGTGTTTTCTTGCTTTGTGACAATATGCATCACTTGCTCCTATGCAACAAATGATCTTGGACTTCATGTAGCACTAGTTTTCGCTTCAATTATTCGATTTTACACTGAAAGAAAGAACTTGAAATGATAATTCGATACAAAACTCTACATAACCTCAAAGTCACATATATCACGAAAAATGTATTAACCTGTCGTAAGTACCTACATAAATATCTCAGCTGGTCTTTGCGTTGATTTAATACATTTATTGAAAGGTGATGGCAGATATTACATTAATAAATAATAAAAAATGCAATATGAAACTTAAAAATATAAGTAAACAAAACTAACTTTTTAAAATTAAAAAGTTACATGTCACAGATAAAACAAAAACAATGCACAATTTTCGAATTATTCTGAGACAGGTAGTTCATCAATTAAAATGGATCGATCAAAATAATATTTCTTAAAAGATTTAAAGCGTTTTATAGTAAAATCATGAAACAAAATTGTTTACACTAAATGTTTTTTAATTGAATACAATTAAATATAAAATAATTTTTGCCTCCACAGCACCTGATTTGATCGCACAATTTAATCAGATGGGCGAAGGTTGTCCTGTCTGGAGTGGCCTTTACATGTTATTATGTTTAAAAAAGTGATTAATATCACGTTCGAATTTCAAATATTCTTTGCACTCTTGTGAATAAAATGCAGTTTTGCTATCTGTTTTTAAAGAATAAAAAAGAGCTTTCCGAGCCAGTGAGGTGAAAAAATTATTTCCTGATACCCACTTATAAGTACCTTCTTACTTTACTTTTTTTAATGAGTAATAAACAGTGTCCACTCCATTTCATTTCTTAATTAAACTTAGCTCATATTTTTCTATTCATCCGTTATATCCGACATTGCATTTACTGTACCGCTATTTTCAGGCTTAGCCTAATAAAAATACCGCTATTGCTATACTAACTGCTGCACAAATAACTAACAAATATTCGACCTTACCTCCTGGTAATAAGGCTTTGGGTTAGTCAGTTAAATATGCTAACGAATAGAGATGCCACGAATATTTGGCTACTATGTATTCGTCCTGTTAGGCCACTTTACCGAATATTCGGAATTCAGTCGATTATTGCGTATTATTCGAAAATCGAATAACTATAACACCAACTTATGTGAAACAATATATCATAAGAAAGTGATGGAAGCCAATATTTTTTTAATGTAAGTACCTATAATTGAGAAGTTTTTTTGAGCATTTTGTTGATAGTATTGTTTAATTTAAATTGGCTTTATTTTTACTAAGCTCACAACTGGTGAGAAATCAGAGTTTAATCTTAGCAAATGACGACTATTATACTTATCAAGTTCATTTCAAATAGAATATTAATTACATTAAAATAATTACAATAGGATTAGGCAATCAACAATTATTTTAACGCTAAAATTCTCTAAAGTGACGCAATCCTCGTTCCTATCCTGTGAGAGCACATATTTTGTCGGACACATATTCGGTATTCGACCAACTCCACGATTCGGCCAATTCCCCGAATATACGGGCCATCTCTAGTACCTACCTATACTAAAGGCCACACAACTAACTCACCATTAATATACCGTATCTAGTCGGGATAAGGTTGAAAATATGTGAGTAAATTGCGTCAATGATGTTACGGTGACAATCAACTAATGGTGGGGGAGAAAACTAAGGTTAATTATAGGAGACATTTGAGGGTTAAAATGGTGCAGTTGATTGTTTAATTGTAAATTAGGGAACAATGGGTTTCTTGTTTTTAAGAAAAAGTCAAAATTGCAGTTGCAGCGAACAAAGATATAGAAAAAAAATTAGATAAGTTGAAAGAAATGTACTGCGGTTCAGGGGTATTTTATCAATTCGTCGGGATCTTTGTTTTTGCAATTTTTTTAATTTTTTTATGTATGTTCACCGATTATTCGAAGACGGCTGAACCGATTTGGAAAATATTTTTTTTGTTTGAAAGAGTATACTTCACAGTTGGTCTCATTGTAACCAGGTCCGGATCTGATGATGGGATCCTGGAGAAATCGAGGCAACTTTTCAACTATTATAGGCACACCTATAGTGATTTGAGTATTTTTTACAGCAGCTCGAGCATTTGCTTTGGAGGCTAAGTGCAGTCGGTTCTTTTTTGCTTAAAATTATTTTGGATATTATTCATAGAAGATAAGAGGTAAAAGAATGTAGTAGGACTATAACACTATTCATTTGAGTAGGTATACTAAATGCTAATCTATAAATTATGACAAGGTAAGTTCTAATTCTGAAAATTAGTGTATTGTGTTGTGTGTCTGTCTGTTTTTTTTTTGAATAATAAATATTGCAATAAATCCCAGAAATTCTGTATACCGCGCGACGGTATTTCGGGTAGACAAATTTGTTGCAAAATTATACGAAAAATTTAAGAAATCTTCCTCGTCATATGTGAAATATCTCATGTAAATTAAGGGATGTGCTTCTTATCTCACATATTGCTAAACATTTTTCAGTACTTTCCCCCGGTACAGATAAAGGGCGCGATTGTAACACATTATTCATATCGAGGGGCGTCACACTAAAGATATTGCGGAAAGGGCATTAAGATTGCCAACTGCAATACATTGTTCTACGAAATTCTTATAAAACGTCATATCTTGTTAGGTTTTAGATGGCGCTTGTAGCCTTTTAAAAATTATACATTTTCACTCTCCTTGTTTTGACGTGATAGTACTCCTCTAGACATTTGCGGACAAATTTACGTTTTCGACTGTCACTGTAATTTCGTTGTAATTTAAGTTGTACATCTTTGCAATAAGGATTAAAGGTTTGTCAGCGATGGAAGAGTTAAGTTTGGAATTGGGAACGTAATAAATGTTGCGTATCGATGCGTTTGAAGATAAGTAATGAACGTATAGGCTCGGTTTAGAATTTGTAAAATAAACATATCGGCTAATATGACTTTCTCGCAGTTGGCTTCTTAGAGGCCTATTCGAATTTTTGAAATTGCTCTTATTTTAACATCAATGCCAGCTCATTTCTCTTGTATTAATGTAAAGCCTGACCAGAAATATATCATCATGCGCCATGTTGCGAAATTTCATTGGAACTAATTTCTTACACTGGCAATAATTTTAATGACAAAATGATATGCATGTGTGAGTGCATATAATAGGCTGTCACTGTCATTGAGGCGGTTTACTTAAATGATAATAAAGTGTTGAATATTAAATAATAAACGACAGATAATTCTGAAAATTATCCATAGTCAAAAGCGGAACATTGTAGATAATGTATATATTTAATAAACTGCTGTAAGTAATACACTCGGGAAATGAAACTTTTTCGCTGTGAAACATTTTCAAATTAACATCAAAGCTGACAGGTAAACAAATCAAGATGTCACCATGCCATAGAGAACTGAACTGTTGCCATATAAATGAGAATAATAGCGCCCTCTTGACATGATCTTCAAGAACCTTCAAGAAAAGAGCGAACTCGAATCTTAAAGGCCGGCAACGCACTTGTGACCCCCCCTGGTGTTGCGGGTGTCCATAATTGCTTACCATCAGGTGATCCGTCTGCTCTTTTTTCCTCCTATGTCATACATAATTGTCATAAACAACGTTGTACAATAAGCTACAAGTTAATGTTTAGGTTTCTCTGGAAGTAATTGCCGCTCGAAAGAAAGAAAAATAGCTATGAAATGTGCAATGGTAACTTCCATTATTATTTTTATTAGGTTAGGAGGTATGATGAAAGAATACACCGTAGTCCATAGACATAAACAATAAGGATGAGTGACGTTCATAGTAAACAAAACTGAAATGTGTTCCAGCACCTACACACTTGTAAAATGGTACACACCTCTATAATATATGTGCATCATGGGCAAAAGAGATAAACCGATATAGTTAACACAGGTATGCAAGGGAGGCCTCCATATTTTGCGCATCGCACAAAGTATGACTGAGAGACTCTGCCGCACGACTAATTCAATATAGGTGCCGGAACCTATATTTGATGGCACAGAATCCAGCGCCTGGTACCGTATCTCCCTTTTTGTATAAATCAATGCCGTAGTCCGTAAGTGACTGCAAGGGCGGATCCTGTGATACAATACGGCGAGGTTTGCCGTGGTACATTCACCGGCAATAGTATCTTCCGACATGAAGGCCGCAAAAATATGTGACACGCTCTTATTTGTAGGGCCATAAGAGCGTGTCAAATATTTTTGCGGCCTTCGTGTAGGAAGATACTATTGCCGGTGACTGTACAACTGTTAACAATCTAATATTTAAGTACCTATTGATGCTACCAGAGGGGACCTTAAATAAAACACATACCTAATTTGGCTCAAAATTTTAACGATATTACAAAGAAAAACACCATTGTAAGCTGTAACACAATAACAAGTAAACATTTACATTAAACGAAACGATTTAATATAAACTTAGTAGTATTACTAATCAGTAATTTAGAAACCATTTTTAAGTCATCAAATTAACACAACATTAATAACATGATCTTATAAAATAAATAAAACCAAATGCAATACAAACTGATCAAAGTAAACACTAACCCACCAAAAACATAAATGAAAAAAGGAGAGCCAAGTTCAATACAAAAATTATGCTTGGCTGTGGGCTTCGCCGCAAAAAGAATGGAGATCTAAATGAGTGCCAAGTTTTATGCAAAATCCAAATATGTATTTATAGGAACAAAATAACATTACGAACAAGTATTAAACTCTATTTCTTTGCTTTATTGGATACCTATAAAATATGGCCAGTTTTTATCAGAATTAAAAAAAATATATATATATATATAACTTTATAAAATGACTGATGTAATGAAAACTGGCCAAGTCAAATCTAACCTACTTTAAGATCTCACATTTTTAAATAACAGCAATTTTATAGGTATCCAATAAAGCAAAGAAATAGAGTTTAATACTTGTTCATAATGTTATTTTGTTCCTATAAATACATATTTGGATTTTGCATAAAACTTGGCACTCATTTAGATCTCCATTCTTTTTGCGGCGAAGCCCACAGCCAAGCATAATTTTTGTATTGAACTTGGCTCTCCTTTTTTACATTTATGTTTTTGGTGCGGTATCATTACTTTTTGTAAAGAAAACTAGGCAGATTGATATTGAGATTTAATGTTTTTTCTTACGTTTCCGCTGCATGGTTTTCTTTTTTATGCTATTGTCTACATTCTCTTGAATGTTAGAGATAATAGTGCGCATTGCCTATGTTTTACGTGGTGCTCGGGAGCGCTTTTATGTAATTTACTTCTGTTCTGTGTATAATTATGTGGTGCCGCGCGCCGCCGACGACACACCGTTGGCCGGTCGTTTAGCGCGTATTACAAGTTTTTGTATGGGGACACCACTTATTTTTTGACTTAACTTTATTTCTATATTTCTGTTATATAGCAAATATAATAATACATATATTGGGATAGTTTCAAATATCTGCTTGTAACGGTTTCAACGATACAATTTAAAAAAAAAATTGTATGGGGACCCCCCTATTTTTTAATAACTTTTTTTTATTTTTAGATTTTTTCCTACGCTTACACACAATTACCGAGCTGGATTCCAAATTTCATCCTTCTAGGTCATCTGGAAGTAGGTTAGATTTAGGTACTATATGTCAGTCAGTCAGTCAGTGCTAAAATTTACGACTTTTTGACTTTCATATCTTTATAACCGTTTGAGCTAGCTTCATGAAATTTGGGCTTCTAGATGTCCTTATGGATATAATTAAACACACGTAGTTTTATGTGTTTACTTTAAAGAGGTTTTGAGTTATAGAAGGGTCAAAAGTGGCACCAAGTGGTTCGTGTAATATACACTCGGCGCTGGCTAGCCAGTTCCTTTGCTTGAACTTGGCTTGACACGCTGCCGCGTGTCTAGATTAAATATGGACTAAAAGGAATTAATTAACAGAAATTAACAAGTAAAGGTAACAAATTAAAAGAGCTCAAATACTTATAGAAGCAACGTAATATAAATTATAAACAAAATTCAATATCCATATGTATTTTTAACCATATCTGCCAGCTTGTCTCCAATCATAATACAAGGCGCGTTGATGTTGCCACTAGTGATCCACGGCATTATGCTGGCATCTCCTATTCTCAGACCAGTCACTCCCCTCACCTTCAGTTCCTCATCCACCACGTTCATACCCTCTTTACCCATCGCACAAGTACCCGATGGATGGTAAAACGATGATGCCATATTCAAAATAAAACATCTCCAGTAGTCATCTGTATTAAATTCTTTACCTACACACTGAGGCACATTCAAATCTACAACTTGCGAATTTAAGTTTCTTAAATAAGGACTTTCAACAACACTTATATAATCTTGTACACATTTTACATGTTTCTCTAAATCTGTATCGTTTGAGTAGTAACCGGTAAATATTTTAGGTTTATCTTCAGGGTTTTTGGAGCTCAGCTCAATTCTGCCTGGGGAATATGGATGTAATAAAGTCAATAATGCGAATAAAATTTCTTGCGTCTGACCAGATTTTGCAACTGCCGTACAAATTTGGTCGTCCCATCCGAATACGTAAGAACAAATTGCGGTGGAAAATATAGAGGCTGTTGGGAAAGGGAAAACTATAGTTTGATAATCTGGATAACGCTGAGTATCAGAAAGCGAAACGAATCCTACTAAAGATGGACTGACATTGAGTTCAGAGATATAAGATAAATGTTTTTGGTTCCCAAGAGCAGACAGAATGCTCTTTTTACTTGTCAGCACTATTGGTACCAATGCATGGTCTTGTAAGTTCTTTCCAACTAATGGGGAGTCAATCAAAACTTCAATACCTTTTTTATTCAAATGATTTTGGACCTATACCAGACAACATTAGTAATTGTGGACTATTGACTGCTCCAGCTGAAATTATCACCTCCTTAGAAGCGTATATTGTTATAAATTTGTCGGAAGATTACTTTACCTCTACACCAGAAGCTTTCTTATTCTCATCAAAAAGAATTTTAGTGCAAAGGGCTTTTCTGAGCATAAATAGATTTGGTCGATTTCTTACGCTCTCAGGGGTAAGAAAAGCAACTGCAGTGCTTTGTCGTTGCCTATCGGCAATAGTGTATTGGGGCAAAGAATATCCAAGCTGTTCGTGTCCATTCGTATCCGCAAGGATTGTAATTTCGGGTTTGCGTATCCGTTGATGGTCCTGTAATTTTTAAGGGACCTTCTGTATTGTGTAGATCTGCTGATTCGGATGCCATGATTTCCGAGTCTTCGAGACCTTCGCATTTTTTAAAGTAATGTAACGTTGTCCCAGTCCCATCCTTGAGCTCCCATTTCCACCCATGTGTCGTAATCGGCTTTGTTTCCCCGTATGTGGTACATGAAGTTGATGCTACTAGAACCGCCAAGGGCCTTGCCCCGCGAATAGTGAATGCTCTTGTTTTTAAGACTTTGGCTGGAGTAACCATCATTTTCTGTTTCGTAGTTCCAGTCGGATGCGGTACGAGCAAAATATGCTGACAGACCTGATACCTGTAATAATTACTTGTCAAATAAAATAGGTACAAGCTAATACTGTAAACTGTACTTTTCTTCAAGAACTCAACCATTAAAACAAATATTTTATGACCCAAACTCAACTAGGTTGTGTTGTTACTTGTTAGGTATATTAAAAAGTTCCTATGGCCTCTATCATAGGCACAGATAACCTCAACCACTAGATAGATCATAAGTACAACTCGAGGTCACCACACATCAGCGCTCCCGTACTAATTTAGTATGAGAACGCGACCGCTTATTTCATGTGAGTTCACGTTTTGGATCATTACTCGTGTGAATTAAAAATATCCACGAAAATCAAGTTAAAGAGACTAACCTGGATTGTTATACTACAACAAAATGGTGTACGATACTATTGAGATGTGCTGTTCCACTCGTAGAAATGAACGGATAAAATATAATTACGCTGATGTGTGGTGACCCCGTGCTCTTCATAAAAGCTTAATGATGAGCAGTCTGTGTAGTCTGTGATCACTGATCATAGCACTAGCTGAAATCTGTTACTTGATTGATGGGTATAAATAAAACTAAACATTATAGGTATGTAAAAGAATGCGTACCACTGAAAAATCTGATGGGTTTTCCCCCGCCTCGATGAGCAAGACATTCCAGTTTGAAATCTTTGCAAGTCTATTGGCAATCACGCAACCCGCCGAACCTGCACCAACTACGATGAAATCGAAATCCTGCCCATCTGAAATTATATTATTTATGAATATATTAATTCACATTCTACACAATATGTATCTATCTACAATTTAACAGGTGTTTAAATTTCGTCGTG
Organism: Pammene aurita; assembly: GCA_947086415.1. Classification (NCBI taxonomy): domain Eukaryota; kingdom Metazoa; phylum Arthropoda; class Insecta; order Lepidoptera; family Tortricidae; genus Pammene; species Pammene aurita. Next base: position 3,830,429 of record OX352301.1, read on the forward strand.
CATAGTTAAATTTGTCACACAATATGGTTAATTACTCTTATTACTCACATAATTAGGTATAACAACGTGTAGGCCTCTTATGCGTGGAAAAACCTATTTATATTCCCCTTATAACGTTTTAAAGGATGTTAAGGATTTAACATCAGAAAAACGATGAATCAATTTTAAAATGCGTCTCCAATGTGCGCGTGTTTTTGAATGGTTTAACTCTTAAAATCGAAGCAGGTGTGTGTAATGTCGATTTGAGTTATAATTTACTTTGCCGGGTGACATTGATGAGTCTGTCAAAGTGATTGGTGCAACTGGCCCTTAGTATGTCTCACGAATGAGTCCTGAGCCTGACTCACCATAAACAGTGGCCTCTTGAGGGTAGTTTTTAGAAGTTGCAGAGATGAGAGTGTCAACAATACCAGCTGAATGAGGTTGTTCAGCGGCACCATTGAGGCCACTTCAAGTGACGGTATCAAGGCCATTCTGTAAAATATGTTGGTTCAAGTATGACTTGATTCCAATATGACAATTCTACAAAATGCTTCATTAAAAAATCTATGGAACTCAGATATTATTAAATATTTAGGGTGATTTTAGGGTAGTAGAGCAAGACAAAAAGGCATGATACAGAATTTAGAGATGAACCTAATGGAGTTGGTAATTATTTTTTAACCAAATAAATGCGAACTCGATGACCTAATTAATAAGATTGGCCACTAGAATGATAAATCTGCCAACAAAATTGTACCACCGAATATGATATCAAAACGATTACCGAAAAAATACAAGTACAAATGCGTTTATTTCATTACTTTTTACAGTTGTTCTTAATGTATAGAGGTTAGGCACGTAAGTAGTGTATGTCTAGGATATGAATAATATCTAATTTAGAATTATATAATGAAAAAACCGGCCAAGAGCGTGTCGGGCCACGCTCAGTGTAGGGTTCCGTAGTTTTCCGTCCGTCACAGTAAGTGTCCCCACTTTGAAAGCACGTCATTTCATAGTGATTTTGTGGAAATTACAGGTACAATAAACACCTGCTTATATGGTTAAATTACAAACTTAATTCAGAAATTATTTTGTAATTTTTTTTCAAAAACTATTCAACCTATCAAGTTCAAGATAATTTTTCTAGAAAGTTTTTATAAAGTTCTACTTTTGAGATTTTTTTCATATTTTTAAAACTCATGGTTCAAAAGTTAGAGGGGGGGGGGGGGGGACATTTTTTTTACTTCTGGAGCGATTATTTCCGAAAATATTTACATTATCAAAAAATGATTTTACTAAACCCCTATTCATTTTTAAATACCTATCCAACAATATATCACACGTTAGGGTTAAAGGGTTTTGGACCTGGGTATGTCCTTAAACTACGCCAAAAAGAGAGGTATGGGCACTGCGAATGGCATCTCTCTAAGTGAAGTGTGGCAGGGCACATTCAGCGAATGTCATCGCTCAAATCTGGAGCAGAGCCCGACTGAGGAGGTACCCCCACCTTACAGAAAACCACAGCCAAATAGCACTAGACCCTACAAATAGTGTTGTGTTCCTGCTGGTGAGTAAGGTTGCCAAAGAGCTCAAAGAGGACCCAGTGTGTTGACGATGAGGGACCATCTTGTTCCTTTAGTCGTCAACACAGTGAATCCTCCTTTTTGTAAAGGGCCGGCAACGCGCATGTGACTCCTTTGGAGTTGCAGGCGTCCATAGGTTACGGTAGCTGCTTACCATCAGGCGGGCCGTATGCTTGTTTGCCACCGTCGTGTTATAAAAAAAAATGAAAAAAAAACACTCTCCACTTTACGTATAGGGGAGGTACCCTAACAAAACATTTTTTCCACTTTTTATTTTACCTTTTTGTCGGCGTGATTGATATAGATATTAGTACCAAATTTCAGCTTTCTAGTTCTAACGGTCACTGAGATTATCCGCGGACGGACGGACAGACATGGCGAAACTATAAGGATTCCTAGTTGACTACGGAACCCTAAAAAGGCGCGGGTACAGCTTGCTGGATTTAAACCCGTCCTTGGTCAGCTAATTGGAGAGGTATTTAAGTAATCAATCAATAAAATATGTTTGTTTTCACTGCTTTGACGATCATAATATAAAGTATAGATTAGGCTAAGACCATTTTGTACTATAATTTATTATTATGAAATAAATAAATCTAATCTAATCTAAATCTAATCGATTTAAGTTACATTAGAAAAATTACTTAAAATTTCCCGAAAATTATCAAAATAATATATCTGATACCAAAATCGGATCACCAAATCAACGATGATGAACATCACGTGACCCCCAATAACCTAAAATACATATTGACCACTAAAAAAACTGTGTTTGTTAAGTGATTATTTGCGAAATTTTGTTTACCAAATGATGATAAACCTTCATTACTGTGTCATATCTGACGTGGCCAGCTCGTATATTATCAAACAGCAATTCTAGTGCTTCCACACTGGTGTTATATAACGTTATATAACACAGTCTAACAACGATGTCGTTATTATGACATTATAGCGTTGCGGTATCCTTCTGACACTGTGTTGTATTGTATTATTTATTTATTTATTTATTAGTAGTTTATGATTTATACCATGAGTAATTAGGCCTTATTACTCATATTATAAATCCTAAATGACCTGTTGGGAAACCATTAAAATTACCGCCATTGCACTGCCATGGCCAACTGGATTGTGCCGGCGGTCGGGGAGGAGGGCTGGATTCTCATTACGTTACCAAAATCGATGTTCCAAATTTGAAACTCAAATCTTAACAATTTTTGAACGATACTGCTACAGTTAAAAATCATAATAAAATGGGTTGTTGTAATGCTGGCCATTGCCTACCGTTTTTGAACACATTTTAGAGGACTTACAGTGTGAGTGTAGATAAAAACAATTGCAGCATTGGAATGGGATTAAGTAGGTACCTATAAAATTTAAGATCACTTACATTACATGAAGCTAACTGTGAAGGTTTTAGATAAATGAAGTATTATTTTATACAATCGAGACAAAAATGAAAAGCTTTTCAATTTTAGTGATGGTTTGACTTTTATGCTCGGTGAATTGTCTTGATTTTAGATTTGTATAATGAATACAATGCCTTACCAAGCATGAGCAAGTCCCTGAAAGGTACCTGGTTTTTTGATTATATGACCAAAAATAATTAATTTTGGATGATGTAAATGATGTAATGCATTAAAAAAATCGCGCATAATGGAGGATTCCATACCTTCAATGGAATAAAAACTAAACTAATACCAAAAGGTCGTATCTGATGCCTATGGATTTTTTTTGGAGATAACTCAAAAATCGCTGAACCGATAATGTTCAAAATTATTTTCGTAGAAAGTATGCGATGAGGCGCATCATCTTATTTTCTTCATATTTCTTGGACTTACGGTTCAAAAGTTACAGGGGGGACGACGACACGATTTATCTGGCTTTCGAAGCAATTATTTCCGAAAATATTAAGTTAATCACAAAATGTTCAAAGAAACCTCGATGTTATTTTTAAAGACCTATCGATTGATGTTCAACATGTTGGATGGACGGGACGGACAGACAGACGGACATGACGAAATTATAAGGTTTCTGTTTTTGCCATTTTGGTTACGGAACCCTTATAAGTACCTAAATATTTAATGCCCATTTTTGCTCAGTAATTTTGTAATAGTTTAAAATAATGATATAATTCCATTACTTGTATTGTATGTTATTTGTCTACGAAGCAGGAGGTCCCGGGTTCGAATCCTGGTACTATTTATTGGTGTGTTTATCACAAATATTTGTACCTGAATTATGGATGTTTTCTAATATTTAAGTATAGGTAGATCTACACAACACAAGCCTTATTGAGATTACTGTGGGACTAGGTCGGTTTGTGTAAGATTGTCCCATATTTATTTATTTTATTTATTATGATGATGATTTATGAAACAATTTATGGTTAATACTGGAATAACAGTTAATTTGATTAATTTAATTTAATTTATAGCTAATGGTAAGAAAAGAATCCACGTAAATATACACTCAAAGAAAAGTTAATTTAATCAAATTCGTAGTAAGTATATATACACAATCACAGTCATAAAACAAAGCTAATTAATTAGGTAATGTAGGTAACTTTTTCTAAGTTCACTAATAAAATACTCGTATCATGTATTTGTTATGAATATTCTTACTTGGACTGAGACGCACCCCTATCCCGCGCTGATGGACGGATAAATGATTTAGGCTTTGAGGATTCAACCAACCGGAGTCGCCATTGACCGGCGTTCCCCTCTGCCGAAAACATATGACCAGTGGTCTTACACAGGTATAGACTGACGTTTATCTGACGTAGCTATCTGTACGTTACGTACGAATAGCCAATCATTTGCGTTCCCCTCCCCCGCAAAAATTGGCAGACTTTTTTTGTATCGGAAATGACAGACATGGCTACTCCATCCGGGTTGAATTCTCTAAGGATTTAGGTAGCTATCTTTAGGCGGAGAGCTACTAGCCACGTAAGATATGACATGACACAATAATGAGAGCGACGAAAACCCTCTCGTTCGTTAGTTTGCTATAATATGCTTATTTCTAGATCCAGACATCTGGCAGCTGTTAAGTGGTGGAGGTAGAATACAAACCACTTTATGAAGACAAATCATAGAGTTCTCGTTTTGATGCAGTATTGTGAAAAATTATATAAATAATTAGATTATATCATTGCCAAAACTTTCTGATGGAGGAAAGTAGTCCAAAACGACGTACTGTTTCCGAAATAATACGCAATGTTTTTTGTTCTAATGTTAAAATATATTAGGCCCCGTCCTCTATAAATATGACAACTTCGGCAGTTTTTACCTATTTAGGTATAAGATTTTTCCAACAGATAAATTTTGCTAGTTTGTCACTCTGACCTGCACCCATTAAAAGCTGCCAGATGCCCGGATCTAGCAAGAAGATAGTATTGCAATCTTACTAGACGGGTTTCGTTGCTCTCATTATTGTGTCATATCTGACGTGGCCAGCTCTTAGTCCATTTACAAAAGCGTGCGTTTCAAATGTCTCATTTCAAGGTTTTATACCTCGTATCCGTCGAAAAAGTTTGTTATTGTAAAAAAGTGACTGCTGTGTACACATTCGATTTAACTGTCTTATTTAAAATATTAAGTTGTGTAACTAATTTATCTAAATTAAGTAAACATTTTTCGCCATATTACGATAGAATAATACGCATAAGTGTTCATTTGATATTACTTTCGCTAACATATGTGGTCATATTTATTGTACGTTTATCTGACGTGGCTATTTGTACGTTAACGTGCGACGATACATTTGACGTTCCCCTCCCCCGCAAAAATCGACAGACTTTTATTGTATAGAAAATTACAGACATGGCCGCTCCGGTTGGTTGAATTCTCAAAGCATGGGGCAGTACAATACAACAGATAAACATCACTCCAATACACAAAACTTCGTAAAACTCGCTCATAAAAACAAAGTGAGTATGCAATGGTATACCCTATCTCATTGACAATACGGTTCAAGATTGGTTATCTAGCGACTGTCCAGAGAAGAATACACTTAACTATCTAAAGGTAGACTTTAAGTGAATAGAAATAAGGTTCAATATAATTCAGTGTGTTAACAAGTAAAGAATAACACAAAGTTAACACAAGATATATCAACGGGGAGACAAATGGCCGTCGTGTTCATATATTTATGGCTGCTGTCGGGCAGGTAATGGTATGAAAACACCGACTAAACTATAGTTTACTATATAATAACTATGATTTGGGGATTGGGAAAATATGATTGGATCGTGGCTTGCATTTGAGATAACTTGCGGAAAGCCTCCCCTGGTTTTACAAGCTTATTTAAGCATCTTGTAGGGTTTATAAGGACCGTTTTGTTTCAAACTTTAACTGTTCTTACAAGGTGCCGTATTCTTATTTTAAAATACATAAACAATACATTAAAAATACAATCTACCTTAAACATATCTCCAACACAAAACGAATAATTAAAGAATATTGAAATTGTATTGAGTTGCATCGGAATAATTTCCAAGCAAGTTCTGATATTTCTTATTCAAGACACGATCCAACTTCAATACAACTCCAATGCATTAACAACGCAATACAGCTACGGCATAAACATCTGAATCAGAAATATCAGAATTTGCTTGAGAAATATTCCAACGCAACTCCAATACAACTTCAATATTGGTTGATTGTTTGTTGTGTGTTGGAGTTATGTTTGAGATAGGTTGTGTTGTTAATGTATTGTTAATTTATTTAAACATTAGTATCCGGAACTAGGTGTTGCGTAGTCAATGCATATTGGAGTTGTATTGAAGTTGGATCGTGTCTATGTATACTTGTTTAAAAGTTATAATACGGAGCTAGGTCATAAATAAATATACATTAGGCCTCCTAGCCTAGTTGGTAGCCTGCCTATGAAGCAGGAGGTCCTGGGTTCGAATCCTGGTCAGGAGTGCGATTTTTGAATCTCACCAAGTGACTTACTTTCGGAAATCACTCACATCGGTGAGAATTAGTCACTTGGTGAGATTCAAAAATCGCACTCCAGGAGTGCGATTTTTGAATCTCACCAAGTGACTAATTCTCACCGATGTGAGTGATTTCCGATAGTAAATCACTCACATCGGTGAGATTTAGTCACTTGGTGAGATTCAAAAATCGCACTCCTGGGCATTTATTTGTGCGTTTATCACAGATATTTATTCCTGAGTTATGGATGTTTTCTATGTATTTAAGTATTTATCTATATCTATCTATTATATATATCGTCGTCTTGTACCCACAACACAAGCCTTATTGAACTTACTGTGGGACTAGGTTGATTTGTGTAAAATTGTCCCATAATATTTGTTATTTATTTTATTAGGGACAATTTTACGGATCGACCAGTACGTAAAAGGTACTTCATTTTCGGTTGATGATAAGGTTTATTTCTAAAATGAATGTTCATGCCAGTAGCGCCTTATTGACAACCGACAATGAGGTGCCTTTTGCTAAAAACCTCACATATTCTTAGACTGCCCACAGCCCAGTCAATTTATATAAATCAAGGAAACGACTACTGAAACCGCTATTGCAATTTTTTCTTCAAATTTAACACTTTAATAAAACTCTATGGTTACTACTACTATCCCGTTTCTAATGCACGCAAACGTTCTAAACCCCGATAAAATTAAGTTTCCTCCGTAAATATCTATGTAATATATTATTAAATCAAAACGAGGATTCTTTAGATCGCGTAAAGCCAAAGGAAGCCATTAAGCTAACATTTCTTCAAGCGTGCACTTTGTATGCGGAGTTCGTAGCTCGGACCGTCTCCTGTTAGTCCAGTTGATGAGGTACTTGACTGTCACATTTTCTTCTCCAGTGATTTACAAGTGCTGTCGGCAATAGAACATATTACTTGTTTACAGTGGAAATATATCATTAGTAAGAAATTTTTCACAAAAAAATCCAATTTAGCCACGTTTTACATTCACGGTATTTGAGCAAAGGTTGTTCTGTTCTGTGTCAATTTGTTATCCACCAAATCGGTTGCAACACTTGCAACGTTCAAGTTCACCACGTTATAGTACTCAAAATTATCTTATTGAGCTCTATTAATGCGATGTCCAAGACAATAAGAGGATTAAAATCTATTCCGGATATATTGCGGGGCCATCCACAAGTTAAATTTAAGAAGAACTAAAATAAAACCGGCCAAGAGCGTGTCGGGCCACGCTCAGTGTAGGGTTCCGTAGTTTTCCGTCCGTCACAGTAAGTGTCCCCACTTAAGAGTTAAAAAAGTATGAAAGATGATTTTTATGGGACAATTCTTTAATGTGTGAACCGATTTTCACCGTTTTTACTTTATTTGAAAGCACGCCATTTCATTGTGATTTTGTAGAAGTTACAGGTACAATAAACACCTGCTTATGCGGTTAAATTACAAACTTAGTTCAGAAATTATTTTGTAAATTTTTTCAAAACTTTATTTGAAAGCACGTCATTTCAGTGTGATTTTGTAGAAATTACAGGTACAATAAACATCTGCTTATACGGTTAAATTACAAACTTAGTTCAGAAATTATTTTGTAATTTTTTTCAAAAACTATTCAACCTATCAAGTTCAAAATAATTTTCCTAGAAAGTTTTTATAAAGTTCTACTTTTGGATTTTTTTTCATATTTTTAAAACTTATGGTTCACAAGGTAGAGGGGGGGGGGGGCACATTTTTTTACTTCTGGAGCGATTATTTCCGAAAATAATTTACATTATCAAAAAAATATTTGACTAAACCCCTATTCATTTTTAAATACCTATCCAGCAATATATCACACGTTAGGTTTGAGATGAAAAAAAAAATCACTCCCCACTTTACGTATAGGGGAGGTACCCTAATAAAACATTTTTTTCCACTTTTTATTTTACCACTTTGTCGGCGTGATTGATATACATATAGTGCTAACGGTCACTGAGATTATCCGCGGACGGACGGACGGATGGACAGACATGGCGAAACTATAAGGGTTCCTAGTTGACTACGGAACCCTAAAAACGAAGAATGTAACGAATTATGAATGAAAGGAATACACAACGCCGATAAAAATACTGTTAAGATAATAATTCTAAATATAAATTACGCTGAGATTTTCATGACAGTTCTGCACTGCATGTTGTTTTAGAGAGGTCTTCATAGACACTTGGGCAACACTGTCTTATAGAGTAAGAGGATGTAGCATATCAAGAGTGATGCATGGTAAATGGTCTTTAAGTACTGTCAGGTAGATACAATTTAGGCTAGGTTTTGATAACCTAGAACTATGCCACAGCTTATTTTTCCTGAACACAATTAAATAAATTATTATTAAATCACTAAATCAAATGTTGATGTCGCAAGGGTCTTGCTCTATGTAGGGCTGGTGTGAAATTAAACAAGTGGATACTGTACTAAATCTTTATTAACTATTCTTGCTTTTGAAAATAACTTTTAAAATCTAAACACTGGATAAATCTCTCTTTTCGTTTAAGTTCGACACCAACTAAAATTTCTAGGAGCTCAGCGGTTAAGCTAGGTCGTTAACAAGGTTCAAAGGTTGAGATTTATTCAGGTTTCTCTCTAAATTCTTAACTACTTAGGTTAGTCCCTATGGTTTTATATATCAGAGATTTCTAAATTTAAATACTTAATGTTGGTTCTCAAAACTAATGAAATTTACTCTTCCACAGAATTCCTACTGCCATTTAAAATTAATAAAGGACTGAACCGACCTCAGAAGCTGTTCTTCGCCAGTCGCTGATGTGCAAGAAGCTTGCCACGTTGCAAGCTACAGGACGCTGTCCGGAAACTGCTCACACAGACTTTGCAGCGGGGCACCGACTTCCGAGAAGCTCAGACCGCTTGGCCGGAACAAGGTGGTGATGAAACGCATGGAGGAGCCGCTGCTCGATCTATAATGATATGAGAGTACAATTTAAGTCTTCACTATGACATTTGTACTACATTGTACAATGGTTGCAAAATACAACACATTGGTTGAAAAATACAACACAATGGTTGAAAATAAAACATCATTGTACGATGGTTGGAAAATACAACACCCGACTCCTGCAAGGAACAATATATTATCTGCATTAGTCGACTGAACTACAGCCCTGATAAATTGACAAAACTGAAGAAAGAAACCTTACCGGAGAATGGAAAATATTCCTATAACATCTCTACAGAGCACGCCCTCCCTCAGGCAAGTTCAAATCTGAAAACCAAAAGCATGGTCAAAATAGCTAGAACACGTTTCACGCCGTGATAGCCAAAAACCCTATTAATCTTTACTTACGATTCTCCTTTGCAGATAACCGAGGATTATTGAACCGCCATCGCCACCTTCGCTGCCACCAAGGGCAAAACTAAAGAAGGCTGCATGAGCCCGCCCTTCCACATGGCCGCGAATCAAATGACCGAGTCATGTCAGTGACTCCCAAGATGGAGGAACCAGAGGGCAGAGGACCCAATTCAGGGTGGCAATTAAATAAATATAAATCCCTCTAATTATTGTTGATTGATTTCAACCAAACAACTTTCCTATCAATAGGTCAAAGCCATGATATTAAATAACCAAATACTTTACTTCAGAACCCGCTTTCAGAATTTCCAGATACATTTCCTTTGACTACATTTCATTTACTAATTTTCTAAAATACCTATTTATGAAACGCCAATGTTATTAAAAATGACAAAAGAAAAACCCATAATTTAGGCTAAATTTATTAGGTGACAACCCCATACAGATAAACACAAGGCGCATTCGAACGGCGCTGTTTGAAGCATTGTTATAACCGATCGAATCGAAGGTGTTGAAATTGATTGATAAGAAACTATTCTAATTAGAACCAAAAGACAATGTAACAACGTTACAGTACCTGGTTGCCTGAGCCTAACCTTTTGCAGATTTTACAAATTGTTTTGGCAAAAAATTACCTCATGATAGCAAATACGCACGTGGTACATTCGACAGTGTTAATCAAATGTAGAGCGAAATAAGCGTGATTATGAATTACAGAATGAATGGATGAATTGCCTTGCCTAAATCTGGCACTTTCGAAATTCTGCATAGACGCCCAATAATTATACAGGGTGTTTGGTAACCGGATGCAAAGCCGAAAGTAGGAGATAGCCTAGGTCATGTAGAACATTTTTAGCCATACTTGTCTTAGACAAATGTTATTAGTTTTTTTTTAATTTAAATTTAAAAATTTGTCGGAGAAAACTGCAAAACTTCAGACTAAATCGATAATTAGTACTTTTTTTTACTGCAGGTAGATTTTTTTTGTTTTATTTCGTATTGTGCAATGTCTATCAAACACTAGAAAAGTGATTTCAAACATCTGTGTCTAAAGAAAACAAGTTGACAGCGATTTAAAATTTTAGTTACATGAAAATGTAAACGATTTAAGTGATTTCAAAGTACGAAAAAAAAAAACTAAAATAGCCACGAATTTTCAAACCATTTTAAAAACATGCTTGGCTTTTACCCTTTTATTTAAGCTATCAAACACGACTGTAGCTACTGTATCCTTGAAAATAAGCCACCTAAACCAACTGGGTAGCTAAAATGTTTCACTCTACTTGTGATACTTGTGGTAGTTGTGGTGACGAATCTCATTATGATTTTACAATAAAACATTGGTTCTGAATACTAAGTTGGCGTTGACTTGACATTTGACTTGTTTTAAAAGGGTTAAGTGTACTGGACAAAACTACCACATGCAATTTTAACAAACAAAGGCTTGCGGCGGTGAGAGACAAAAGGGACTGATAGCGGCAGGCGGCGGGCGATAAGACAATCATGTCTCAAGCCATTTTATCTTTGAAAATAGGCTACCTGTACTAATAAGAGGGAATGTTTAGGGTAAATTAAAACAAAAGCATAAAAGATAAGTTATTTATTTTTACGATCAACACATTAAAATTACACATCATCGCTCGTTTTCAAAATGTGACCCGCCGTTTCGAATACAAGCACGAGCCCGTCTTCTTACTTCTGTGGTGGTTGTTCCGAATATCATTTCTTCCCTCATCCTTACGAACGCCGCTTCTATCCTCTCCCTCAGCTCTTCTACGGTATTAATGACCTCTTGTGTGTAGACTAGCTCCTTAGCTCGGCCCCAAACGAAAAAATCCAATGGTGTCAAATCAGGTGACCGAGCGGGCCAAGGGATTCGTCCGCCTCTGCCGATCCAACCGTCCGGGAAACAGTTATCCAGATGCTCCCTTACAGCCAGAGAGTAATGGGCGGGACAACCGTCGTGTTGAAATGTCACTGCACCGGGCAGCTGGTCTTCGTCAATAAGCCTGGGCAAATCGTTTTGTAAAAATTCCAAATAATTTGCCCCATTTAAATTATTTGGCAAAAAATGTGGCCCAATAAGGACTCTGCCGATGATTCCAGCCCACACATTGACGGAAAACCTTCTTTGGAAGGACACTTGCTTTTTCCAATGTGGATTGTTGTTTTTGTCAGCCCATTGGTGTAGGTTATGGAAATTTGTGATCCCCTCCCGGGAAAATTTCGATTCATCGGTCCAAAGAATGCTTCGCAAAAAACGTCGGTCTTCGATATCCGCATTGAGTAAAAATCGGCAGAAGTCCACTCGGCGTGCAGGATCTCCTTCGTCCAAACCTTGAACTCCGATGCCGCGAAAAGGATATTTTCCCTCACGATTCATTGTGGCCCATACTTTCCATGTGGACAAGTTCAGATTACGAGCTACCACTCTGATGCTCGTATTCGGATCCTCTGCAAATGCCTGTAGAACGTCTTCCTCCACTTCAGGGCGATTACGTCCTGGATTCCCTCCATGTTGCACAGCAATACCATTCTCACGTAGCCTTCGGAATGAATTGTAAAACACTCTCACATTAGGCAATCTCCGGTTTGGAAAACGCTCTTGGTATACTCTAAACAATATGAACTGAACTCATCCACTTAGTGTCTTATCTTTTGTGTGTAAACCGCAGGCGCGCGTGCCACTATGAAAAAAATGGTTTGGCCACATATTAGCGTTTATTGAATTTCTACTATATGAACCACGCAATAAGATTCAATATGAACTAATACGAAAAAAGCTCTAAGTTCTATACGGTTGCACCCAGTACAAGCGATCCAAATGCTCTAGAACCAGCGTAACTAAACACAGAGATCCGAAACAAATGTGCGTAATTGGAGATCGCGCTTGCACTGGTATTTCGAGCGCATGGCTAGTTAGCGATTAGGAGGCAATTGTAATTTTCCCAAACGGGTAGGTAGAACAGGGTTGGATTCTGATTAAAACATTTGGATGGATGTACGATTTACAAATATTTAATATATGAAATATTTAATATATGAGATATATAATAGATTTTAATAAATATTGGGTATGTTAAAATTATAATCAGACATATAAATAATCAACTATTTTAAAATTGCTTTCTTAACTTTACAGCTTAGACTTACTTTTACCTATAGCAAATTATGTACTGAGATTAACTCAATTCAAATATAAATAATATGAATCTACATTATAGTTGTGCTTGTTATGATAATTCAATAGACACAGCCTGGGGTCGTTAAATCGCAAGGTACTAAATCCAATCGAAAGCAGGGAATATCCGGTAAAACGTAGCCAAGTTGCGTAAAAGAGCACCATGAATCGGGAAATAAAACATGTATTGAGCAAGCGAAAGCCAGTCAAACACTAGACTCAAAACTGTCATAACCAAATGTGTCTCAGAAATTGATAACAGACCAGGTAGATTTTTTTATTGGTATCTCGCTCCCTCTTTCATGATTGAGGTTAGGTATAGGTAAGGGAAAATTACGGTAGATAACATTCAGAAATATACAGGTACTTATACCACGTGTTTATCAATTACAACAATGAGAGAACGACCCTGGCGACACATCTGTTATGTCTAAATGAAAGACGTGTGAAGTGTTATTTTTTCCTTTAAAGTATTTTTATTACTATCACATTGTATAAAATTAAGACAGCAATGTTTAAATAATTTATTATTAAGAGAATATAGAGCCTCAGTTAGAGATATGTTTAAGGACATTAATATAATGACAGTGCATAGTCAATATATCTATGAAAATATTGTGTATGTACATAGAAACATTGTTAATTTTAGAAAGAACTGTGATATACATAATTTTAATACTAGAAATAAGTATAAACTGGCAGTGCCCACCACTCTAAGGTTTTATAATAACCCAACTAGCAAAACCATGGTCGAGTAAACGTTTCTGCCGCTATATATGCTAATATGATGAAATGATTAATATGATTATTTGTGTTGACTAATATGTACTATAAATATATATATTTTTATATTCTCTTTATATCTCTCAAATTATGATAAAAAACACAACTATAATGTAGATTCATATTATTTATATTTGAATTGAGTTATTCTCAGTACATAAATTGCTATAGGTTAAAGTAAGTCTAAGCTGTAAAATTAAGAAAGCAATTTTAAAATAGTTGATTATTTATATGTCTGATTATAATTTTAACATACCCAATATTTATTAAAATCTATTATATATGTATAGGTATATATTTCATATATTAAATATTTGTAAATCGTACATCCACCCAAATGTTTTAATCAGAATCCAACCCTGTTTTACCTGCCCGTTCGGGAAAATTACAATTGCCTCCTTATCGCTAACTAGCCGTGCGCTCGGAATACCAGTGCAAGCGCGATCACCAATTACGCACGTTTGTTTCGGATCTCGGTGTCGAGTTACGCTGGTGCTAGAGCATTTCAATCGCTTGTATTGGGTGCAACCGTATAGAACTTAGAGCTTTTTTCGTATTAGTTCATATTGAATCTTATTGCGTGGTCCATATAGTAGAAATTCAATAAACGCTAACACGTGGCTAAACCATTTTTTTCATAGTGGCACGCGCCCCTGCGGTTTACACACAAAAGATAAGACATTAAGTGGATGAGTTCAGTTCAAATTGTTCAGAGTATACATCCGTCGGGCCATCGCTCCATTACTGTCAGCTTTGCAGTACATGTAGATAATGTCGGCGTATTCTTCGTTCGTAAACTCCATGTTTACAATGAAGAAGTCGTAATTACACGTGAAGGAGCGCCTACGGCAGCTACAACTTGACACGGTAAATTGAGATGAGAGCGGGAAATTAAACCACAATGAACGTCTAATCGCAACTGAAGTTGTAACTAGACTAAATTACTAGTTTTTGCACAAATACTCATGTAGCTAATCAGTTTATCTTTGTCAATAAAGCACAAAACCGATCATCTTTGTTTAACGCCGCTCACCGCCTGCCGCTATCAGTCTCTTTTGTCTCTCACCGCCGCAAGCCTTTGTTTGTTAAAATTGCATGTGGTAGTTTTATCCAGTACACTTAACCCTTTTAAAACAAGTCAAATGTCAAGTCAACGCCAACTTAGTATTCAGAACCAATGTTTTATTGTAAAATCATAATGAGATTCGTCACCACAACTACCACAAGTATCACAAGTAGAGTGAAACATTTTAGCTACCCAGTTGGTTTAGGTGGCTTATTTTCAAGGATACAGTAGCTACAGTCGTGTTTGATAGCTTAAATAAAAGGGTAAAAGCCAAGCATGTTTTTAAAATGGTTTGAAAATTCGTGGCTATTTTAGTTTTTTTTTATCGTACTTTGAAATCACTTAAATCGTTTACATTTTCATGTAACTAAAATTTTAAATCGCTGTCAACTTGTTTTCTTTAGACACAGATGTTTGAAATCACTTTTCTAGTGTTTGATAGACATTGCACAATAAGAAATAAAACAAAAAAAATCTACCTGCAGTAAAAAAAGTACTAATTATCGATTTAGTCTGAAGTTTTGCAAATTTCTCCGACAAATCTTAAAATTTAAATTTAAAAAAAACTAATAACATTTGTCTAAGACAAGTATGGCTAAAAATGTTCTACATGACCTAGACTATCTCCTACTTTCGGCTTTGCATCCGGTTACCAAACACCCTGTATGCCTAAAAATAATCTCATCAGAAGGCCTAGCCAACGTGCCAATCCTTTACGCGCCGTAGCGAACGAAACGTAACTGTCACTGTCGCACTAATATGGAAGAGTGATAGAGAGATGTGACTACGATACGCTACGGAGCGTTAACGATTGGCACGTTGGCCGTAGCCAACGTACCGTGTGTACACCCAGGTAGCAAATTATACTACTATCTCCGCAACTTGCAACTGCAATAAAAGTCCTCAATGACTGGACTACGTCGCCCCTTATTCCGATATCGGACTAAACTAATTTTGTTTACTTATTCATTAAAATGGAGAGCGATGGCATCCGAATGCTCCACTACGGCTACAAAACCGAATCCGTAGCTTTTAAATAAGTCTCAATGTGGAAATACTCTTTTAAATCTGTAAATACCTATATAAAGCAGTTTCGTTTTCTCTTGGGACTCCGATTTGTGTTAATTATATCTAATTGAATGTCGCGCTACTATGTAAATTACATTATCATTAAGATTCCTTAACATTTCCTCCTTATTTAAAAAAGAATGAAAGTAAGTTTCATTCTTTTAAAAATATACTCGGTGTTTAATCGATGATTCAGAACCAATTTTTTTTTAAATTCAGTTATTGATAGCAAATATAGCGATCACATCTATGTAGCAGTTGTAGTCATTTTCATCAACCGACTTCAAGATTTCGAAGGAGGAGGTTATCAATACGTCGGGATCTTTGTTTTTGCTTTTTTTATTTTTATGTATGTTACTGTGTACTTCACAGTTGATCCCATTGTAACCAGGTCAGGATCTGATGATGGGATCCTGGAGGAATCGAGAAAAATCTTCAACTATTAAAGGCACACCTATAGTGATTTGAGTATTTTTACAGCAGCTCGAGCATTTACTTTTGGAAGGCTAAATTAAGTCGGTTCTTTTTTGTTTAAAATTATTTTATTTATTGTTGTATACTACACTTTTTTACCTTTGGTAAATATTCACGCCCCCTGCCCGCTCCTCCCTCAGACCTCTTAGTCACAGATCTAAATATACATAGATAACTTAAACACCTCAATCTGTATGAAAACCAACCGTGTCACTTTTTTTCTACCTACTGTGATGTCACAAGGGCGAATTAGTGATGTGAATTCCCCGTTGTCCGCACAAAATCGATTCAAAGGCAACGCCGCCGCCGCACGCGCCGTTCGGCTGGACTTGATTCAGCCTGGCCGCAGATGCACGGAATTTCGGTACGGTTTCCATATGACAGACAGAGACAGAGACACTTTTTGACGTTATTCCGATCGGAACCCGAACGAAAATTCCATGCGTGTGCGGCCAGAGGGCCTACCGCGAAACGAAAACGAACTCCGTTCGTATATCTCCCTCTCTGTTGCACTTGCTAGTTCAAGCGACAAAGACGGAGATAACCTAAAAATCACTAATCGATTCACTTGAATGACATCGATTTTCTGACATACGAATGATATAGACAGACGAATGATATAGACAGACGAATGATATAGACAGACGAATGATGTAGACAGACGAATGATATTAAACGGAATTATTAAATAAAGGATATTTGAATTACATTTTAAAAATAAAACTTGTAAGACTATTAGCTCTGTGAGCTGTAGACCTCGCTTTGTTATGAAATGGTTGAAATTTGTATTTTTTAAGTTTTTTACCTCCATATCTCTCCATTTTTTAAATTTCGTAAAATTTTATACAGTTCACAAGATTTTATGAGAATCGGCTGAAAATGCAAAGTCTAGGCGAGAACAGAAATCCGGACATCCTACGAACATCCAAACATTTTTAAGCCAAACTGAAACTTGACAATGATGAAGGTTGTGATAAAATGAGTATATTATATCAGATATTTTCTACGGTAACAATAAAAACACTGTTAAACATTAAATCTATTCACTAACCTCATTATCATTGTCAATGTGTTTTAGTATATTAATAGTGGGATACGCCGTTTTTTTTAACAATCTCAACTTCTTCCCTTCAATGAAACTGCTATTTTAAAAGTGTTTAGAACAACGTATTATACATTCAAAGGATAAACATGTCACATACATGAAGAATCCAAAGATATTACCCTCCATTTTTAAAGCTGTCGTGTAAAATTAGGACATATTTCGGGCTTGTTTGTATCAATAACTACTAAATTGGCGTTTTTAAAATGGTAAATATCTTTCGTCTGTCCGATATCGATTAAAATCGATCATCGAAATAAGGTTGTAAAACGAACAACACTAGTTGCTAGATTTCACAGAGGAATGATAAGTTCCCTTGTACCACGAACTCCAAGGGATGCGCGACAGTATCGCTTGTTCTGATATTCATCGTCTCTTAACACACAACGTTAGATTAAACGCTCAAAGCAAACGCGGCAATGTAATGTGAACATAGTTTACTTACCGATAATCTATAGTTTCTTAGGTACAGTCTTGGAATCACACCTCGGAATACTTAAAAAATAGATTTAAAATGAATTTACGAATAATATAATTTGAAAATAACTTACGTGTGATAGGAAAAATGTCCTTGCGTTTGGGTGCTTCCAATTTTTGGGCTATTGCACTTTAATACCATGCAAAAAGGCATTTTCTTAATTTTCACGGACAACCGGATTCCACAACAGACGCGCGCGGAATGTCAGTAGCGACGGCCAACTCGGAGACCTACTCCGAGTTCCGACACGCGAAGTAGATGCATTTGCGTGATCTAGGTATATTTAGATCTGTGCTCTTAGTCGTCTTGCCTCTCAAAGCAAGCATCTCTAGAGTCAACACGCGTACACGTAACGCGACTAATTTGGAAACGCATTTCAAGATGGCTGATAGCACACCGTAGCTAGCCTACATAATTAAGTCGGTTTATTTGTTCCCTTCAAAAAGCGGTGGAGGGTAACAAACGTTTATATTGCACTTAGTGCCTTTTGGAAGTAAGCAATAATCACAATGTAAGGATATGACAAGGTCACAAGGACCAACGATACTAGCGCCCATTCTTATTGAAAGTTTAATAAGACCACCCTGTTCAATCTTAGTATTATTATTATTATCATAACAGGTCTATGGTTACTATAATAATAATAATAATAGTCTTTACACCATGGCGGGTGCTGTCTCTGCGTGCATCCCATGACACGGGTAGGGGCAGCATCCGCTTAGTGTACCCCACACTTTTCATTAAATTGTCGAAAGGGCCTCTGCGCGTTGGCTTCGGCTCCGCATATGCCTCCCAAAGGTCCGGAACACAATTGTTCCGTGGTCGGGAAAGACATACAAATAATAATATTAATAAATATATAATAATAATAATAAGCCCGCGGGGGCAGCTTGTGGCGAGCTGACGGTGAGTGGTGACACAGAGGGCCCTTTCTATCTGGCCCTCGCCTCTGTGCTTGCCTTAACTGGCCGGCCAGAGTGGAGTCGCAAGAGCGGGACCTATGCTCCAGGTTGGAAGTGTAAAATGTCATAACGCCGGCGGCTTGCTGAACGGATTACCGGGATCTGGCTACCGCAGACTCACCTCTCGACAACCTCAGCCCACGCACCGGTGTTGCCCTTGAGCCATCTTTGATGTCGCTTTTTACGGGGGCCCATCTTGCGGCGGGCGAGTCACCGTCTGCCGGAAGTCTTTTATTAGGCAGGCGTCCGGTTCTTCATCCAATAGCCCAGTAGTTAGTCCAAAATTAGCCTAGTACATTTTAGACTCCATTAACTCTCAATAGTCTTTACACCATGACGGGTGCTGTCTCTGCGAGCGTCCCATGACACGGGCAGGGGCAGCATCCGCTTAGTGTACCCTTCACTTTTCATTAAATTGTCGAAAGGGCCTCTGCGAGTTGGCTTCGGCTCCGCATATGCCTCCCAAAGGTCCGGAACACAATTGTTCCGTGGTCGGGAAAGACATACAAATAATAATAATAATCTTTATTGACTTATAAACCTAACACAGACATATTTTATCTTCCTAGTCGAAGGCCGCGAAACATGTGACACGCTCTTATTTGTAGGGCCATAAGACGTGTCACATATTTTTGCGGCCTTCGTATAGGAAGATTGCCAGTGACTGTACCTATTGTGACTACAATATTCGAGTTAATATGACAAGGATATGCGAGAGATTTTCCATGGATATGGCATTCAGATAGGTTACGTGCAAGGAGCTTGACGGAACACCGATCCGTTCGCTGAATAATTCAGCCGTTCATTTGTAACTCCAAGTTTAGCTTAGCTTTACTTTTGGTTTATGATAGGTCTTACATGTGAACATCTTGTTGTTTGTGTTAGATGTTAGATATAGACAACAGGAGAGGTAGCCTAGGCTAGGAACTCAAAATGACCTAATCACGATTCACAATAAAGTAATGGTCTAAGAGCTGGCCACGTCAGATATGACACAATAATGAGAGCAATTACACCTGTCTAGTTATATTGCTTTACCATCCTTATTGCTAGATCCGGGCATCTGGCAGATTTTAATGGTTGGAGGTCAGAGTGACAGACCAACAAAACCTTTCAGTTTGAAAAAGGAGTTCCAAAATAGGTAGAAACTGCCGAAGTTGTGTCATTTATAGAGGGCAGGGCCTATATTTTAACATAAGAACAAAAAGCATAGTGTATTATTGCGGAAACAGTAGGCGACTAACTATAAATTGCATTATACATTATTTGGCACTACTTTCCCCCAACCAGTACTTCTGGTTATGATATAACTTAATTAATTGCATAATTTTCCATCCAACTCAGAACTTTAAGATTTACATTGTTATAAAAAGTCTGGAGGCAGAAAATCAGTAGTTTTGCGTATAAATTTAATTTTTAAAGTCTGTTCTGTATTTTAAAGCCACCCCGTTTAATGACGGTGCGTTTTGAGCAGGAATTTATGAATGCAAAAATAAGAGGACTTGTCGAAATATACGTGTGTCCTTAGCTGTGACCTTTCTCTCGCAACCTGTATGTTTTTCCCAAATTTTGTAAACGCCAATCTTCATTAAATAATTTTGAGGGAAGGTTTTCTAAGACCATTTTCGCGTAGCAGCACAGGATCTGGTAGCTGCCCTCACTGACCCAAAAAGAAAATCCACCCTGTAACGTTTTAGTAGGTAAGTAATAAAAAAAATGATTTCAACCCTTTAACGGACAAGACTGAAACAAATCCTCAATTCAAGCCTCATCGCCAATTGGGATAGAAGTCCTAAAAATTCTGTACCAGAAAAAAAAATACCCGTGGTTTTTTTTGAGACCGTTGCCCTATACCGGGTTAAAAGATCATAAACCTAAGACTTACCTTACCGCTTTAATCGGTATACACTACTTACTTACTTATCCCAAAATAACTCAGCGGGCATCTCGAAAGAATTTGGCAGCACACCGTCCACAGAGGAAACTTATTAGCAACTAGAAAAAAGATTTCCAATAAGCCGTCTAACCGATAAGTCAGACGTTCCCTGCACCATCCGTTACCCATAAACTGCTCTCCTTTAAAAAGGTAATAACTACCCTTAAACTCCATATAAACTTACTACGTTCTTCCTCAAAGAGTTCGCGCCCGACGCACAAATCGGTTCGTTAGAAGACAAATGACTGCCGTCTGCTTCGTGAAGCTTCCATTTTCAAAAATTACGCCACGATTTTAAAATAGAATTTGGAAATGCTCATGCCAATTGTTTTAAAGTTTTTTTTGTTAATAAGCTTTCGCGTGTTATATTAAAATATTATTAATTCCTTTTAAGCTAGACAACAGAAGCTGTCTAGTTATTCCTGTTATTTTTTTTAAATCTTATTAGGACATCAAACCGAAAGCATGAAATATTAAAAAATAATACGTAATGACAGCTCGGTCTGCCGCAATCTAATGCAATCTGCCTAATACAACTGTAATTTTTATATAAATCAGTGGATTTATATAAAAAATTACAGTAGGTAGTTTTGCGTTTCAGGAGTAGGGCAATTGCCCCTGTGCCCCCCGCCCCTCCTGTATCCGCGCCTGATCCAGTCAAGCACAACAACGTATGTCATGCTAGTAGTGAGTGACTAGTAGTGACTAGCATGACTTACGTTGTTGTGCTTGACTGGATCAGGCGCGGATACAGGGGGGGCGGGGGGCACAGGGGCAATTGCCCTACCCCTGAAACGCAAACCTCGTATACTACGGGGGCCATAGGTGTGGACCGCGAGATTTTTTGTGAAGGAAAGTGCCCCCCCTGGACGAAATCCTGGATCCGCGCCTGGACTGGATACATCAGCTATCGAGTGGCGCTTGAAGTAGTATGTGGGATTGTTGAAATAGTTGATGGGTAGAAATAGTATCTGAAGGAAAACCAGAGATTAAGCCATGTATACCTACACAGAGTGTTGGCCGTTAATTTCAATTAGAATTAAAAATTGATCAATAAGATTGAAGATTAATTCCGTAACTAATCAATTACACTAACATCAATTTTTACTAACGTTAGTTCGCATTGATTTTGTGACGTCGTCAATTACACTAACCGTCAATTAGAATTAACCTATTAGTTACACTAACGTCTCGAAAATTTAATAAGAATACAGTTAATTAGATTAACGTTAGTGTAACTAAATTAATCCTGTCTTACACTAATAATTAATTTTAAAAGCTGCATCTCGGGTTCGGAAGTCGGGACCAATATCACAAGATGGAGCTCATGCTGGACCCTGGGGAACCCTACTGGATCTCGGGTTTGGCGCATCATAGACTCATGCTGTTTGGGCTCATTCGACTTGTACTGATAAGCAGATGGTACCGGTATCAAAATCTGGAGCTCATGCTGGACCCTGGGGATTCCTACTGGATCTCGGGTTTGGAGCATCATAGACTCATGCTGTTGGGGCTCATTCGACTTGTACTGATGAGCAGATGGTACCGGTATCAAAATCTGGAGCTCATGCTGGACCCTGGGGATCCCTACTGGATCTCGGGTTTGGCGCATCATAGACCCATGCTGTTTGGGCTCATTCGACTTGTACTGATGAGCAGATGGTACCGGTATCAAAATCTGGAGCTCATGCTGGACCCTGGGGATCCCTACTGGATCTCGGGTTTGGCGCATCATAGACTCATGCTGTTTGGGCTCATTCGACTTGTACTGATGAGCAGATGGTACCGGTATCAAAATCTGGAGCTCATGCTGGACCCTGGGGATCCCTACTGGATCTCGGGATTGGCGCATCATAGACTCATGCTGTTTGGGCTCATTCGACTTGTACTGATGAGCAGATGGTACCGGTATCAAAATCTGGAGCTCATGCTGGACCCTGGGGATCCCTACTGGATCTCGGGATTGGCGCATCATAGACTCATGCTGTTTGGGCTCATTCGACTTGTACTGATGAGCAGATGGTACCGGTATCAAAATCTGGAGCTCATGCTGGACCCTGGGGATCCCTACTGGATCTCGGGTTTGGCGCATCATAGACCCATGCTGTTTGGGCTCATTCGACTTGTACTGATGAGCAGATGGTACCGGTATCAAAATCTGGAGCTCATGCTGGACCCTGGGGATCCCTACTGGATTTCGGGTTTGGCGCATCATAGACTCATGCTGTTTGGGCTCATTAGACTTGTACTGATGAGCAGATGGTACCGGTATCAAAATCTGGAGCTCATGCTGGACCCTGGGGATCCCTACTGGATCTCGGGTTTGGCGCATCATAGACTCATGCTGTTTGGGCTCATTCGACTTGTACTGATAAGCAGATGGTACCGGTATCAAAATCTGGAGCTCATGCTGGACCCTGGGGATTCCTACTGGATCTCGGGTTTGGAGCATCATAGACTCATGCTGTTGGGGCTCATTCGACTTGTACTGATGAGCAGATGGTACCGGTATCAAAATCTGGAGCTCATGCTGGACCCTGGGGATCCCTACTGGATCTCGGGTTTGGCGCATCATAGACCCATGCTGTTTGGGCTCATTCGACTTGTACTGATGAGCAGATGGTACCGGTATCAAAATCTGGAGCTCATGCTGGACCCTGGGGATCCCTACTGGATCTCGGGTTTGGCGCATCATAGACTCATGCTGTTTGGGCTCATTCGACTTGTACTGATGAGCAGATGGTACCGGTATCAAAATCTGGAGCTCATGCTGGACCCTGGGGATCCCTACTGGATCTCGGGATTGGCGCATCATAGACTCATGCTGTTTGGGCTCATTCGACTTGTACTGATGAGCAGATGGTACCGGTATCAAAATCTGGAGCTCATGCTGGACCCTGGGGATCCCTACTGGATCTCAGGTTTGGCGCATCATAGACTCATGCTGTTTGGGCTCATTCGACTTGTACTGATGAGCAGATGGTACCGGTATCAAAATCTGGAGCTCATGCTGGACCCTGGGGATCCCTACTGGATCTCGGGTTTGGCGCATCATAGACCCATGCTGTTTGGGCTCATTCGACTTGTACTGATGAGCAGATGGTACCGGTATCAAAATCTGGAGCTCATGCTGGACCCTGGGGATCCCTACTGGATTTCGGGTTTGGCGCATCATAGACTCATGCTGTTTGGGCTCATTAGACTTGTACTGATGAGCAGATGGTACCGGTATCAAAATCTGGAGCTCATGCTGGACCCTGGGGATCCCTACTGGATCTCGGGTTTGGAGCATCATAGACTCATGCTGTTGGGGCTCATTCGACTTGTACTGATGAGCAGATGGTACCGGTATCAAAATCTGGAGCTCATGCTGGACCCTGGGGATCCCAATTTTAATTTTATTTTTTTATTTTTGTCGTTTATCTTTTATCTTTTTTCATTTATATTTTATCATTTAGCATTTATCATTTACCATTTATCATTTATCGTTTGTCGTTTGTCGTTGGTCGTTTGTCGTTTGTCGTTTGTCGTTTGTCGTTTGTCGTTTGTCATTTGTCATTTATCATTTATCATTTATCATTTATCATTTATCATTTATCGTTTATCGTTTGTCGATGGTCGTTTGTCGTTTGTCGTTTGTCATTGGACATGATATACGACAAACGACAAACGACCAACGACAAACGACAAACTGTAATAGGCTGGTCGCGACGAGGAGGGTTGGTGGAACAAAACACACTTTCCAGTTCACTCCACTATGTAATCTTAGAGCTCCTTATACAATCTCTCTTAATACTATTTAGTTTAGATATATATACTAATCACCTACGTGCTATGGGAGGAATCCCTTATCGATTGGAGAGATGTTTTCATATAATTATTCACACTAAACTTGTCATATCTACACACGTGTAGATATGCGCGTTTGCCTATCACACCTCCCCTGAAACGGTAAGGGGTTTCCTCCCCCAAAAAGAACATTACTCGTTATATAATTTTACTCTATTCTTATGTACTAAATAATCTTTACCATCCTTTATTATCTTTAAATTTGGACCCATAATGTCCTTAACCTTATAGGGACCTAAATATAAATCAGAAAGTTTACTATAACATTCATTTTTCAGTAATACTAAATCTCCTATTTCGTAATGAACACTATTTGATTTATAGTCGTAATTTAGTTTCCTTTTAATTTTACTTTGTATTAAATTATACCTTGCATCAGCGTGTGCTCTCTGTAGTCTAAATTTTAATTCTAATGGATAATTATCATAGATATATAATGGCTCTACTCTATTTACAATATTACTCGGTTTGTTGCAAGCTTTGCCAAACACTAATTCGTACGGTGAATATTTTGTACTCGTATTTACCGAGGTGTTGTAAGCAAAGCACCAATACTGAACCCATGAACTCCAGTTTGAGGTGAATTTCCTAGTTTGTATTCTAAGATAACTGCCAAGATGCTTGTGCCAATTCTCTAGTGACCCTATACTTTCATGATGATATGGTGTTGAACTAATTTTCTCGACGTTCAGTAATTTACATACTTCGTTTAATGTGGAATTCATGAATTCAGTACCGCAATCTGTTGCTATTGTTTGGGGAATTCCATACCTGAAGACAAATTTTTCAACAAACGTTCTGGCAATAGTTTGAGATTCTTTATTCTCTACAGGATACGCCTCTACGTATTTTGTTAATTCACATTGCAAAGTTAAAATATATTTGTATCCTGCATCATCTCGTTCCAATGGTCCGACAACGTCTAAAAATAACTTCTGAAAAGATGTTGTAGCTGTAGTAGTTATAACCATTTTATCTCGCGTTTGCCTGTAGTTAAACTTTTGTTTTTGACAGTCCCTGCACCGCTTCACGTATTCCTCTATATCCCTTCGCATATTCTGCCAATAGTATCTCTTTTGAATACCGTTTATCATTTTAGTGCTACCTGCATGTCCACTTGTGGCCAACAAATGATAATCGTTTAGTATGACCCGTATCATTTCCCGATCGGTAATTCTTGTTTTCCCCTGTATAATACATAATCTAGGTAACTCGTCTTGTCCCGCGCGAAAAACACGCGTTAATTTTTCGACGTACTTTTTATTCGACTCTTCTTTAATTATTACTAACTCTACTACCTTTAACCTTTTACATAGCGTTACCAAGTCCCGTAACGATTCGTCTAAGCGTGCCTTCGTTAATAGGGAATCTTGGTTCATGTAAAAGGTAGAGTTTTTATAAGCAACATTATTATTTTTATCTGCGGCCTGCTTTAAGGTCCCCATTGACATGATCTTCTCCTTAAAAAAATATTGGAGCAAATTACTAATTCTGTATCCCCTTGTGCCTGCTTCATGATATCTACTACTTTGGGTTGGCCAGGCTCTAACGTACCAGTTTGTCTCGCCTCATTCATTACGTTCGCTGAACGACTCATAGAACGTGTAATTACCCCTACGAAATTCGAATTTAATGACTTTAACTCGTCCGATGTGATGACAATCCTCGATAATGCATCTGCCGTGACATTTTCTGAACCTTTTATGTACTCTATCTCAAAATCATACTCCTCCAAAACCAACCTGAACTTCGTCAATCGACTACTAGGGTCCGCCATGCTAAACAAATGTACCAGAGGTTTGTGGTCCGTAAGTATCCTAAACTTTCTCCCGTACAAATATGGACGATAATGTTTAACTGACCAAACAACTGCCAATAACTCTTGATGGATAGTTGGATAATTAATTTCCCCTTTATTCAACTGCCTACTTGCGAACGCTACCGGCCTATTATTCGAGTTCGACAACACCCCTATAGCTACACCTGAAGCATCCGTTTGAAGGCGGAAAACATTGCTATCTGACAAATCTGGGTAATCTAGAACTGGTGGTGACACCAACAAAGACTTTAGCTCTTGAAATGCTTTTACGCACTCCTCCGACCACTCAAATTCTACCCCCTTTTTGCACAACCGATTTAGAGGATACACTATCCTTGCGAAATTCCTGATAAACCTCCTATAGAAATTAGCAAACGCTACAAATCGCCTAACCTCATCCGCATTCTTTGGCGTCGGATAATTCTTCAAAACTTCTATCTTACTACTATCTGGCAAAACCCCACTAGGTGTTATCACATGACCCAAGTAATTTAACTCTGTTTTAAGAAATACACACTTACACGGGTTAAGCTTCAAATTGACTTTCCTAAACCTCTCGAAGACCTTAACTAAATTAGCGTTGTGCTCACGCAGATTCTTACCAAAAACAATTACATCATCTAAATACAAAAAACAAGCGTCATACGTTAATCCTGATAATGCTACAGCCATAAGTCTGGAAAATGCACTACGGCTGGACTTTAGCCCCATTGGAAGCCTCTTAAGCTGATATTGTTTATCTGCAGTGAATGCAGTAAACTTCCTGCAATTCTGAGCCAGACTCATCTGATAATACCCCGAGGTCAAGTCCAAATGTGAAAAATAGATACAACCTGACAATGAGTCTAATATTTTCTGCATGTTGGGCAAAGGAAATTTCTCATCTACAATTTTCCTATTCAAAAGCCTATAATCAATGACAATTCGCCACTTCTTTTCTCCACTACTGTCTTCCTTTTTCGGCAAAAGCAACAGAGGGGATGACCATTCACTGGTACACTCCTCGATTATATCCTCGTTCAATAATTTCCCAACTTGTTTTTCCAATTCCTTCTTCTGTGAAAATGGCATCCTATACGGTTTTACATACACTGGAGAAGCATCATTTTTCAACTTGATTTCATAATCGAATAAATTCGAAACTGACAGCTTGTCCCCCGGCATATGAAAAATATCTGCATATTTCGCGCAAATCTCCTCAATAACTCGACTTCCTTCATTATCGAAATAAGATCTAAGCTTCAACAGGTCAAAAAGTCCCTTAACTCTTTCCACTGACTTCCCCTCCTGTGAGCCAAAAGAGCAAACAAAATATTCCGCCAATCCACTAACCTTCGGACAGTAATTATTCAACTCTACTACTTCTTCCCGTGTATTCAAAATCCGCACTGGAATTCTGCCCTCCTTCGGAGCCACAACTATACCTGCTACAAAAACACCGGCAGTAACTTCTTGCGGAATAATAAGACACTCACCCTGAATGTCTGTCGGTACCCACGTAATTATCTCGCACCTACCCGGAATAGCTACCAAACGTACTGTTCCTAACCGTAATTCCAACGATAACCCACTTCCTGACATATGCCGCAAATTTAAAACCCCTCTCTCATAATCTATACTACACTTATGCCTAAACAAGAAATCCTCTCCTAAAATACCATCACTTCGACACTTAAGACCCACGAACACATGAAACTTATGACTAAATTTATACCCCTTGACACACAACTCCAAGCTGACGTAACCTAATGAAACTAAATCTCCACATACCCCTCTTATCCTTAACTTATGAGGAACTATCTGCAAACCGGACCCCTCAATGTATTCATATTTTAAAATCGACACATTAGCCCCCGTATCTACCAACAACGACATTTCCCTATCTAAACAACCTACTACTACGTGATTATTAGCGCCATATGAATAAATTCCTACATAATCTCCGTTATTCACGAAAAAACTCTGACTCACTATTATGATTATCTGAGTCACGTAATGCAGTTGTTGACTCGATAACATTGACATTTAGCCGTTCGGCCGACCTAGCATAACTGCCCGGCTTCTGCTTACTCGGGAAATTTATCCGACCCCGACCTTGCTGAGTCGCGTTGCGATTATAATTAGATTGTGCAAAATTATACCTATTATTGGAATGGAAATGCCGGTGGCCGAAATGTCGCCTGTCATTGTTATTCGGATAAAAATTGTTTCGCCTGTAATCCTGCCTCGAAAATTGGAAACAATCGGACTCTGCCTTGTGCATCACCTCCGATTCGTCCATTGCAATAACAATCGCTTCCCGGATCGATTCAATCGGCCGCGCCGCAACAATAGTCCCTAGCCTCTCGCTATTTAGGCCCTCCGCGAAACGCCTAATCGCAAGTCTTTCATTAATCGGCTTAAGTATACTGTGCGCTGCCACGTCTCCGTCCGCCTGACTCAGAGTCAAATTAGTAAACAACTGCTCCATCTCGTTCCCGTAATCCTGTACACTCCTATTTCCCTGTCTACACCTCTGAAGCTGTGAAAGAATGGCCGTATAAGACTTTTTAGGAAGCAAATACTTCCTTATGTCAGTAACCAAGTCCGGTACGCTCGCGTACTGACTTTTTATCTTCAACTTTGCTTTACTCGATAAGCGCGTTTTAATAACGAAATTTACTAGTAGGCTTCTGATCTTTTTCCTTTATCGCACTACTGTAAAATTGTAACCCGTCAATTAATTGGTTAATCGAATTCTCCTCAACGTCTACTACTGGCAAAAGCGAAAGTGCCGTTTTTAAATCAAAGTCGGCCATTTTTGATACCGAATCCGACGTCAACTTCTGAATTTCCGCGAATATGTTTTCGAACTGTTCAGCAGTTTTTAACGCTTCATCAAGATCCACAGCTGCAACGTCTTTTTTACAAATATCCCCTATCAATAAATCAAACTTACTTTTAACCTCCTGTGCTAATAACAACTTATTCCTACCCTGACCAGAACTCCGCTTATCTCTACTTAATTTTACAACACTTTCCTTTATAATACACAATTCTTGTAGTAACTGGATAAGGTTAGCCATGAAAACCATAAAAACACTATAATACTAACACAGCAAAACAAATCTCTAAATAAATAAATGTCCCTCAAACACACTTAAACATCCTCACCACGATTGCTCGCCTCGCCGCTCTACGTTCCCAGCCGCTGTATAACTGTCCTTTTACTCTCTCGAACAACCGCAACAACGCATATACGGACATGTAGCCCACTACGGCAATTAGCAGGACCTCCGTTAACTGCAAACCCGCCGAAGCCAATGAAACAGTATTGCTGTTGTTGTTTGGCGCGGTTACAATTACATTATCCTTCGACTGCTGGCCGCCCATCTCCACAATCCACACAGTACTAAGTTATTAGGTAATATTTAAGGCCATTAATGGTCACCTTGGCTCCTGGCTTGGTTTAGTGGTTGTCTCCTTGGCTGCCCCAGCTTCAACTCGACGCGTTCTTTACAGTCCGACATCAACGGTCGCCATGTAATAGGCTGGTCGCGACGAGGAGGGTTGGTGAAACAAAACACAATTTCCAGTTCACTCCACTATGTAATCTTAGAGCTCCTTATACAATCTCTCTTAATACTATTTAGTTTAGATATATATACTAATCACCTACGTGCTATGTAGATATGCGCGTTTGCCTATCACAAAACGACAAACGATAAATGATAAATGGTAAATGATAAATGATAAATGCTAAATGATAAAATATAAATGAAAAAAGATAAAAGATAAAAGACAAAAAATGAAAAATAAAAATAAAAATTGGGATCCCCAGGGTCCAGCATGAGCTCCAGATTTTGATACCGGTACCATCTGCTCATCAGTACAAGTCTAATGAGCCCAAACAGCATGAGTCTATGATGCGCCAATCCCGAGATCCAGTAGGGATCCCCAGGGTCCACCATGAGCTCCAGATTTTGATACCGGTACCATCTGCTCATCAGTACAAGTGTACAAGTCGAATGAGCCCAAACAGCATGAGTCTATGATGCTCCAAACCCGAGATCCAGTAGGGATCCCCAGGATCCAGCATGAGCTCCAGATTTTGATACCGGTACCATCTGCTCATCAGTACAAGTCGAATGAGCCCAAACAGCATGAGTCTATGATGCGCCAAACCCGAGACCCAGTAGGAATTATGACCTCCATCTTAGGATACCGGTCCCATTGCTTATTAATACAAGCCCCCGAGTCCAGTGTCAAAATCGAAAAAAAAATCAAAACCCTCGTAGCTTAACCTAAATTCGCGTTTAGTTAGGTAAATTATTAATGTCAATTACCAATTCAATCTACACTAAAAATTAAATTAATGTTTCAATTTTTGGGAAAGACTAAAAATTAAATATCTTCAATTATTAGTTATTCGCAAAGGATTAACACGTTAGTTACAATTAATTTCAATTCTAATTGAAATCAATTTGCATTAAACTATTAGTGTTCAATTTTAACTAACGTGTTTCAATCTTCAATTTTTAATTTTCGATTACACTAACGTTCGGCCAACACTGTACCTACATATATCCTATTCTCATATTGTGTAGTACGTGCTCTAAATAACACAACTTCACAGTGGACCACGACAACATTTTTATGTAACCTAAAGCGGCATCATAAAGTGATATTTAGAGCGCATTTCTCGCGCGCCTCAAGTTTGTCACCCCAAAGTTGTCGTCTCGGACATTAACCTTTTTGTTGTGGTGCAATGCTGCAGATACTTGCAGCACAATGATAATTATGTCGGATTGTCGACTATGGCCATTGTTTGATCAACAGCATTCTGAAATATTCGGCCAAGTGCAAGCGATCTCGCACCGGGGTTCCGTACCAACCGGGGGTTTTTGCGTGAAATCGCGTTGCGTTTGATCGGTTTTTGTTATTTGTTGTTATATTGGTCTATTTTCTTTTATTATACATATCTATCTTAAATATATAAAAGAAGAAACTGACTGACTGACTGACTGACTGACTGACTGACTGACATATCAACGCACAGCCCAAACCGCTGGTTCTAGAGATTCCAAATTTGGCACGTAGGTTCCTTTTAGGGTCTAGCGGTGCACTAAGAAAGGATTTTTCAAAATTCACCCCCTAAGGGGGTAAAATGGGGGTCCAAAGTTTGTATGGCGAATCAAGATTTGTTAGATTATTTTATTCGAATTCGAAAGGAGTATTCCTAACGATAAATGAGTAAACACGTGTTTCAGGTTTTTTGAAAATTCAACACCTAAAAGGGGCAAATGTGGTCACAAAGTCTGATAATCAACATGGGTATCGAATCCTTTTTGAGTACTTATAGTACGCGGGCGAAGCCGCGGGAAAAGGCTAGTACATAAATAAATAAATATTATAAGACAATCTTACACAAATCGACCTAGTCCCACAGTAAGCTCAATAAGCTTGTGTTATGGGTATAAGACGACGATATTTTGAGACCCGGGGTATGTCCTTAAACTACGTCCGGACTTGGGTTTGTCCTTAAACTACGCCAAAAAGAGAGGTATGGGCACTGCGAATGGCATCTCGCTAAGTGTGGTAGGGCACGTTCAGCGAATGTCATCTCGCTCAAAGCTGGAGCAGAGCCCGACTGGGGAAGTACTTCCAACTTACAGAAAACCACAGCCAAATAGCACTAGACGCTACTCATGGTGTTGTGTTCCTGCTGGTGAGTAAGGTTGCCAAAGAGCTCAAATATGAGGG
This sequence comes from Pammene aurita, assembly GCA_947086415.1. Classification (NCBI taxonomy): domain Eukaryota; kingdom Metazoa; phylum Arthropoda; class Insecta; order Lepidoptera; family Tortricidae; genus Pammene; species Pammene aurita. The sequence goes on from OX352301.1 coordinate 3,862,747, forward strand.
ACCTTCTTGTTCCTTTAGTCGTCAACACAGTGAATCCTCCTTTTTGTAAAGGGTCGGCAACGCGCATGTGACTCCTTTGGAGTTGCAGGCGTCCATAGGTTACGGTAGCTGCTTACCATCAAGCGGGTCGTATGCTTGTTTGCCGTCGTGGTATAAAAAAAACCCGGCCAAGTGCGAGTCGGACTCGCGCACCGAGGGTTCCGTACAAACCTTTACAACTTAAAGGTATTATAGACCTGAGTATTTGATATGAATTTCAATTTAATACCTCTACGCGTGTACGAGGAAAAAGGTAGTAAGTTTAAAATTTAAAAAAAAATTTTTTGTATGATTTTACTAAAAATGTCTAGTTTTCGTAATTTTTCCTATGTCTGTGCTATATGTAGTTTCTTCGTGCCAAGTTTCAAGTTCCTGAGTTTACGGAAAGTACCCTTTAGGATTTGAGTTTCTTGCGAGTACTCAGTTTCAAAATATGCGACTTAAATTGCTATTTCTTTTGATTGCGTTGACATAAAAGTTTCGTTTTGCTACATCTGAAAGGTCCTATAGGTATTTGACATGAATTTCAATTTAATACCTCCACGCGTTGACAAGGAAAAACGTAGTAAGTTTAAAATTTTAAAAAATATGTTTTTGTATGATTTTACTAAAAATAATAATAATAATAACAATAAATACTCTTTATTGCACACCTCATACAGTTACAAGCACAAATTTTACAATTAGATAAATTTAGGTAGAGGTAACAACAGGCGGTCTTATCGCTAATGAGCGATTTCTTCCAGACAACCTTTGGGTAGTGGAGACTAGAGAAAAACAATAAGCAGCAGGTGGTGCATAGACACAAAAGAGACGAAATAGATAACACAGCACATTCATATGAATATACATACTTAAATAAATACAAAATAAACATACATATACGTACATATATACATATATAATACACACAGTAAGAAACAACAGTGTCAACTTAAAAACCAAAGGAAGAGATAAATAGTATTCCTTAAGTTGCGATTTAAAGCTACCGATAGATTGCGCGCGTTTTATGTTGAGAGGGAGAGAATTCCACAAACGAACGGCCTGGAACGTAAATGAGCAATTATAAAATTTGGAAGATGAAGATGGCACTTTTAGGAGCAATTTTTGAGAGGATCTAATAGAATTAAGATAAGAGAAACGCTCTTTGAGGTAGCGGGGAGTTGCAGGGTTAAAAAGTATAGAAAAGAGTAAAGAAAGTATGTGAGAGTTACGGCGGTGACGGATAGGGAGCCATTTGAGTTGAGAACGAAAACTAGAAACATGGTCCAATTTGCGTAATCCGAAAATGAACCGAATGCAGGCATTTTGAATACGCTCAAGCTTATTAAGTTGCTCCTCGGTTAGGTCTAAATAGGAGATATCTGCATAATCAAGAATGGGGAGAAGTAACGACTGAGCAAGCGCAATTTTAGTAGCAATTGGCAGGAAATTCCGGAGCCGTCTGAGAGACCCTATGGCAGCAAACATCTTCCTGCTCACTTCACTCACCTGAGGCACCCATGATAGACAACGATCCATGATTACGCCAAGATTTTTCACTTGGTTGGAAAAAGGAATTTGGATATCATCGAAGACTATCGGAGGGAGCCTGAGAAAGTCAATTTTGGAGATTTGTTTAGCGCTACCCATCACATGTCTACTTTTTGTAATATTTCCTTTGTCTATTCTATATGACGTTGCTTCGTGCCAAATTTCAAGTTTCTGAGTTCACGGGAAGTACCCCGTAGGTTTTGCGAGTGCCGAAACTCTAAAATTTACAGCATAAACGACTGTATCTTTTGATTGCGTTGGGTTTTAAGTTTGATTTTTTCACAGCTCCAAGGGACAATAGACCTAAGTATTTGATATAAATTTCAGCTTGATACCTCCACGCGTTCCTGAGAAAAATGGTCTTGACAGACAGACAGACAGACAGACAGACAGACGGACAACAAAGTGATCCTATAAGGGTTCCGTTTTTTCCTTTCGGGGTACGGAACCCTAAAAATATATAAATATAATAGATAAGTATGGATAAATACTTAAATACATAGAAAACATCCATAACTCAAGAACACATGTCTGTGAAAACACAAATAAATACCCTGACCATGATCCGAACCCGGGCGCTCCTGCTTCGTAGGCAGGGTTACTACCGACTGGGCTCGGAGGCCGTTTCGATTATATACTTTTATTTTATTGAGGTTGTATTATTTTTTTATGTAAGTAATTTAACTTTCGTTAGATATTTGTTTTTGCGGCAACAACAGAAATACAAATTTTGAGTAAAATTTAACTGTCTTCTTTTTACAAATTTTTAAGTTTTAGCAGATCAAAATAACTTAAATAATATGTTTTTTGTAAAAAAGAATGAAATTAAATATTTTTATTTCGAACATGGAGTCCATATCGGGTTAGCTAATACAATAACTTATATATCCAGAGTTAGTGTTATAATTAATTAGACAAAACAAACGAACAAAACAAAACGTTTATAATTTTCGTGGCGGTACAGCAACAGGTGAGTGTAGCAAAGGACTCCCCGTATTTTTTTAAACAGTCTACCGTAAGTTCTTGAGATATCGTCCCTGATACGCCGATAGCGGGCAAACAAATAAACAACTTAATAACAGGGTTTCGAAAAATATCTAATATCTAGATTACTTAAATTAACTATTATCTAATGTTAAGTAGGTATACTATACCGATTGTTTTTTCCTTTTTTTTTTGTTTTTATTTAATTTAATTATTACAAATTTATTATAATTCTACGTCACTAAGCCTAATTTTAAGCCTTATCCAGTTGTATGTACTAACAATCTATGGATCCTCGGTTCGAAATAAATAATCTGAATTAAATTGAATTGAAATATTAGTCAACCTTCGCTAGGGAACTCTAATAAAAAGCGCTGTTAGAGATACTTAGCGCGGACGGTGGCGGGCCCAGGCGCTTTGCCGGCACTCGCTGAAGAATCTAAATTGGCGTTTTAACTATTATTAAGATTAATTATCGGTGATAGGGAGTTTTGGCAGACGTGTTGGACTTGGCTGACTTTGTGCCGCGCGTCTTGGTAAAGAAAGGTTTGAATGATTCATAAGTTTCGGTGCGCTGTTAGTACTTATTCGATGCCGGTAATATAAGTATGCTATAGTTTAAAAACTTATTAATTGTTTGATATCTGGAATTGAAGATGAGAAAAATTCTCAGTTTCTGCTAAGCTTCGAAGGATTCGAAACCCTAAAAATGGCATGTACCTACCTTCTTCTTCTTCTTCTTCCTTCCCTTAGTCCCAGTTCTATCTGGGGTCGGGCCTTCTGGTACGGCGGCGCCAGGATGCTCTATCCTGGGTTGTCGTGGGGGTTAAATACTGTGATTTAAACTTTCACGGTTTTTACACATATCTATTTGCAATAACGGGACCTAACCGCGTATATATTTCTAAAAATTACCTTCGACGTTTCGAGGACGACATTGTCCCCGTGGTCCCGAAGGAAGTCTTTCTTCGGGACCACGGGGACAATGTCGTCCTCGAAACGTCGAAGGTAATTTTTAGAAATATATACGCGGTTAAGTCCCGTTATTACAAATAGATATGTGGTTAAATACTGTGCTTTCAATTCCCTTTTGATAGTGGACCACCATGTCTCAGGGGGTCTTCCTCTTCCCAGAGATTTTGGTGGGATATTTAGGACGGTCTTCACACAGAAATCATCATCGCGTCTCATTATGTGGCCGTACCATCTACTGCTTTCCTTTAGTTTCTCTGTTATAGGGGCTACTCTGAAGGATCCCCTCACGGTCTCATTCTATATTCTATCCAGACGTGTAGCCCCGCCTGCCCAGTGCAGCATCTTCATTTCGGCTGTGTGCAATTGTTGTTCATGCTTTTTTGCTGTTGTCCAGCACTCTGTTCCGTACATCATGGCAGGTCGCATAGCTGTCTTGTAGACTTTGCCCTTTGTTCGTACTGGCATCCGGGTGTCACAGAGGACTCCGGATAGAGATCGTCATTTTAGCCAGGCGGTGTTATGGCTAACATCTGCATCCACACGCGCATCAGTACTTAAAATGCGTGACTCGGGGTAGCGCTGCATTGTTAATTATAATGTTGCAGGATGTTTCTTCTTCACCGCCGAAGTCACACTCCATGTACTCTGTTTTTGTGCGACAGACGGCATGTACCTACCTATGTAATTTTATATATTTGGACCCAGGCCGAAATATATACATATAAAGCGAGAGAGGAAGACGGCCACATTTAGGCACGTTAAGCATACCTATGCGGTACCTACCGAAACGAGGTTTTCATTACACGGAATCTTCTGAACGTAGTACCATCATTTGTGACACATTTTTAGTAAAGGTTCAACATTGAATTCGAGCAATAAAAGCATAAGCGCAGATCGCAAAATGGTACCTTTTCCCAAAAAGTGTCAGATACACGTAAAGATCATGGAAAATTTAGAGAACCTAACTAACGTTAGGAAAACCTTAGAAAAAAGGTGTTAGTACACCTAACATCTTTTAACCATCCGTTACTCACTGCACGTGCACAGGCTAGACGTATAAATCGCGTTCATATCAAGCAGATACAAGCTCTATAGGCTATATGTGTACACTAAACAATTTATCCGAGATGTAGACAAAAGTTTAGATTTACGTAGCGTGGCGGACAGGGCGAGGGAAGAAATGTGGGGATAAGGAGACGTATTCTTTACATTTAACCTTCTAAAAGCTTCCTACAAAATATCGACGGTAAAAAGCAGAAACGTAGCAATCGCCAAAATGCAAACTTTACACCAGAACCAAATCATAACTTCATTGTTTATTTACAGAATCACTTCAAAAGACCCCGGACCTAAGGTAAGGAAAATGTGGTTTGAGTTAAATGTCCTGGGATTTTGATACGTTATAGATTTCAGTGCCCTGAACAAAAGTCGCTATAGGTACTACGACTGATTCCGAGAAAAAAAAATCAAGTGTATTGATACACAGCAGCAGTGCAGCCCGCAATTTTCCAACCAACGCGAAAGACTGATTAATATGCTCCTAGTTATGGAGCTATACTTCTAGCAATTGTCGAATTAAAAAAAAAAACTTACTCATGCAATATATGTAATATGTCTGAAGTATATATAATTTTAAACAAAAAAGAACTGACTTCACTTAGCCTCCACCTTTCCAAAAGCAAATGCTCGAGCTGCTGTACAAAACACTCAAATCACTATAGGTGTGCCTATAATAGTTGAAGAGTTCCCTCGATTTCTCCAGGATCCCATCATCAGATCTGACCTGGTTACAATGGGACTAACTGTAAAGTATATTCTTTTAAACAAAAAAAGAATTTTCCAAATGGAGCCAACCGTCTTCGCATAATCGGTGAACATATGTACATTAAAGAAAATCTTGAAATGGGTTGAAAATACTGATTATTGCATTAAACTTCGAAGATTATCCACACAAATGTTTCGTTAAATTCGCAGTCAAAAGGCGTGCAGGCGTTGCGTGGAAACAAACAATCGGCAGAAATTTACGACAGCAGTCGAGGCCAAGCCGCTTATTGAGACTGCTGGTGCAGGGGCTACATTACACTTGGATTGCCTTTAGTTCAAGTGTAAGTGCTTGTGTGTAATACACAGAATAGTTTGTTATGAAGCATAATTCTATTAGGATACAAAAACCGGCCAAGTGCGTGTCGGACCACGCATAGGAGGGTTACGTACCTTCTGATGCCTATGGAAGAAGTTTTTTGGAGATAACTCAAAAATGGCTGAACCGATAATATTCAAAACAATTTTCGTAGAAAGTATATGATAAAGCGCATCTCCTAAAAATTTTTTATATTTTTGGACTTACGGTCTTTTGAAGTTACAGAGGGGGGGACACAATTTTTCTGATTTTCGAAGCGATTATTTCAGAAAATATTCGAATATCACAAAATGGTCAAAGAAACCTCAATGTTATTTTTAAAGACCTATTGATTGATGTTTCACATGTTGATATTTGGTAAAAATTTGAAATTTAGTTACATGTATGGAGCGCCCCCCTAAAAATATTTTTTTTTTCAAATTTAACTACATAACCACAGAATAACTAATAGTACCACCGTACAGAAAATTCACTCCTTCACAACAGGCAGATTTAGGTATAAAATTATACCGATACTCGCCGCCTGCAAGCAAAATTGAAACTTTTAACCGCGCACGAACCGTGAATCTTCTTTGCGCAGTTTTATGACCGAGCTGCGAGCGTCGGCACGCACTTGACAAGTTTTTGTACCTATACCTACTGATTTATTATTTTAAAGATAAATATGTAGGAATTACAAACGTTGATTCTGTAAACATATTTTTTTTATCTGGAGGTCGTATGTCTGATTCTCACGGAAGCAGGTGTAGGTATGCCAAAGTCGTATTCCTTTGAAAATATGTCGTATGTATTGTTTCTTGGCAACCAATATTATATCTTTTATACGGATTAGATCGAGGTTTAGGTTTCGAAGCCATTGTGTATTTTAAATTTTGCGCGAGCGCCACGTGATACGACTATCGTGCGAGCCGAGCGGCAGCCCACTGCCTGCCCGGGAGGCGCACCGGCCAAATGTACCTAAACTGCGTAGTGACACCCCCCTGACATAACTATAAGGTACACCTTATAGTTATGTCAGGGGGGTGTCACTACGCAGTATTTTGTATGCCGCTACTATATGTAAATTTTATTCAGATAGGTACGTCGTATAGTTTCCGAGTAAAATGGCTGTGACATACGGACGGACAGACATACAGATAGACATGACGAATCCATAAGGGTTCCGTTTTTTGCCATTTGGCTTCGGAACCCTAAAAAGTCTCCCAGTGTATAAACCCAGTATTTTTTTACTTTTCACTACGCTACTTCCATATTACATACTTAAGTGCCCTGAAAAGTAGCGCTATATTAGGTCATATAAGTCCCAATCAATACAATCAATAGTAACTCACAAATAACTAAAAAAATACTTCGCTACATTTAAAAAAACATTATGGTCCACACATAAACATACATCTAAGGTTGACTGGTAGAAAATGCCTCATGGCATTAAGTTCGCATACCATAACATACTTATATCCACAAATACTAGTTAGTATCATAGTAGTAGTATTTGAAAGACCCTTCGGAACTAATATTTGAAGAATAGGGTAGGTAGAATAACAGTAGGTAAATAGTAAAAAAAAACTGCAGATACCGGTGTGGAAGGCTCATAAGTCATAACATTAATTTAATTTTTTTTTTCATATATAATATATTATTTATTTTATATTTAGTAAGTGTCATACTGTTTCAATACATTCTTTCACAAAGCCTGCACCAAACATATCTCTTTTTGGCCCAGTGGTTGACTGGTAGAGAATGCCTTAAGGCATTTGTATATTTTATGTGCAATAAAGTTTAAAGAAATAAATAAATAACACTATAAAGTGATATTTCGTTCACAAAGTTCTACACATTAACATAGCTTCATCAAGCTCAAATTGAGTGTCCCCCTCGAAATTAGAACGTAAATGGCACCGTGTTCAACTTTATTGACTGCTAATATCTGTCTGGCGACCAGTAAATCTTGGTTAACACGACGCTCGATATTTATTACGCGTGCAATACACGCTTTACAATTCGAGTATGCTGCAGTGTTATATTTAGATTCTATGTTTCATGCGTAACATTGACCATTAGAAGTGTTGAGATTGAAATACCTACTTAATATTATAAATGCGAATATATTTAACTTTGTCCGGTTTATACCTCTTCACGCCTAGACCGCTGAATCAATTTTAACAGGGAAGAAGTTTTATGTACTTTTAATCAGTATTGCTTTTGATTTTTATTTAGGCGTGTACGAAGTCACGGGTAAAAGCTAGTACGAAATAAGCTATAAATGTCATATACAAAGGAAAAAAGCTTTTTACTTTTATTAAATTAACAACCTTCTAGAGTAGATTCTTACGAACTGGTTTGATTTTGAAGCATTGAGTTAGGATATAGTAGAGGTTGAGTCTCAAACAAGATTAACCAAAAATATAGTTGGTATTTTTTTTTATCTACACTCACATTGTAAGTCCTCTAAAACGTGTTCAAAAACGGTAGGCAATGGCTAGCATTACCACAACCGATTTTACTATGATAAGCTTTTTATCTGTGGCAGTAACGTAATTTTAACTTTACATGCTCATATATTGATACGTTATGAGTTTCAAATTTCGAACATCGAATTTGATAACATAATGTAAATCCTGTCCTCCTTCCCGCCAAAACGGCACGCACCCGCCCGACCGCCGGCACAATCGAGTTGGCCATGGCGGTGCAATGGCGGTCATTCTATGGTTTCCGAACACTTCGTTTAGGATATATAATATGAGTGTAGATAAAGCAGTGTATGCAACTGTACGTAATTAGGCCTTATTACATAACAGTTACATAAACTACTAGTAACTTGCCAGTGTTAAATCGTAATAAGACTGTTAGAGAAACTGCTGTACTCGTACCAGTCGTTCTTACAGCACTGGGGCCTGGGGCCATTTTTTGGGCTGATTGTGTATCTACTTAGTTCTTTATTAGATATCGGTGTTTAGAATGAAATAAAATATTTCGCCTATTTTTCATAGACCGAAGTAAGTAGGTTTTCACTGAAGCGGAGATCAGCGGATATGAGAGAGACGTCCAGGAATCAACCAAATGCATCATCTGCCTCTCATTAATACCAGTCAGGAGCCAGCAAAGGCAGCCTGATTGACTGACTCCTCTCAATCCCTCCTCAGTGGAAGGGCGAAAATTATTTCATAAAATTAGAGACCGCAAGCAACACTTTTTGAGCTATATGAGAGATCTCACCTCAATGGAACTAAGTACATATTATCTTAACGCATCGGACAAATCACACAACCCAGCCGTCTAGGTCCATTTCTGGCACGTCTCCAACCACTGGTGTCGGGTGGCCACACACTTCTATTTGCGCCTGTCTCACCATAAAGCTATACGATTATTAATTACAATCATTTGTTTTAAGATCGTTTTAACCGGGCTCATCTGTTTTGCGATTAATATAGCCTTTGCAATGCTACGTTCATGTCAGGAATGGAAGTGGTGCGTAAAAAGGGTAGGGCATTCGTCGTTCAAAGTTTCACCTTTTAGCAGCATCCTAGCGCTTTTTTCTTCTACTCTAGCTCCTCGGATAGCGTGGAGAAAACCGTCATTTTTATGACAAAGTTGAAGATACGAGACCTAGAAGCTCTCTCCCTGCTAGAATTGATGGTGTGCCTAAATTACTGCACCCATGCTATTAAAGCTGCACGAAGCCATGCGCTTAGCGATAGAAGCCTATGGAGTTACCTCGTCTTCAACAGAAGGATAGGATGTCACCATCCTCAGCACTAAGGGAACGACTGATGATGATGAGAATTTTCTTGTAAAAGTATAAAGTAACCAAGAAGAACAAGTAATTATTCGCAGCGCTATTTAGCGGTCGCTCTATGGTGAAGAAAAATAATATCGAGGAAATTAACTATAACCTATCGATTCTCTATTAGTCGGTAGATTTTTTAGAATGAACACATTGCGTAACAGGAGATGACATCCCTAAGATTTTTTTGTCCCGAAAGTTGTAGTGATAATCACTACAAGTCTATACTACTCTTTGATTCTGTCACAGCTGTCAACCGCCAAACATGGCGCACAAAATTTGTTCTAGATGTCACATATAGTAGAATACATAATAAATCAATCAATGAACGTAATTATATGATTATGAAAAAGCTCGAAGTATTTGAACAATGTCTAGTCTCAATTTCTGGGTTTTAAGTTCTGGTGCCAATTAATTTTCTATAAGTTTTAGCCGACTCTATTTGTTTTAATTAGTAAGCGAACCTTTTCTTTGAGTACCTAATATGAAGCTTTCTGTCTTAGATTTGACCTGGTCTCCTTTATGCCATTTACTGGTACTCTAAATTCTGCACAACAGTGGGAGATTGTCCTTTTCAAATCTCTTTCTTTTGATCACAAAAACTAAGTCATCACTAAGTCAGTATAAATACAAGCAAAGAGTATTTTATTATAATTAACGAAAACAACTTTCAGAAAACTAAAATAAAGCTACATTTAGTCTCGATTGCTGCTTCAAACCATCTGAAGTGCATCGTTGAGAATATATCCCCAGTGTAGGGAAAGAAGTACTGCAACTGCGTCCCTTCAAGAGTTCATGAGTCGTTTTGATTTTATGCGGCCGGGTGTTTTAAAAATTAAGGGTGAGCGTGAAATAATTCTTAAGCATCTACTTATTAATTATTTTATGCTACCTGTGGTAGATTTCTTACAACATTCCCAGAAAACAGGTATGACTTAATGAATGCAAGGAGCGGAATCGTCATAGTGAAAATCAAAGTTTAATAGGGATTGAACATTACGTTTTATCGACGTTCCAGTTATCGATATTATCAAATATCTTGTCGTGTTACATTTTACTGCTTTCATTAGTAATGTAACATCGACATATTGAAATACCTCCAATTTCATATATAACATTGATATGGATTAGAGGTAAGGTAGATAAAATGTCATATATGACATTTGCGTAAGTAATTGTCGTGTCACAAAAATGGTTTGTCCGAAAAGAAAAACCATGGAAAAATGGAAAAATAATTATCCTGCTGCAAAATTACCTACAGCAGTTTCATATTTGCAGCAATTTCATTAGTGAGTTAAATAGTTCACTTACGAAAGAGGTCAAATGTTACACGCGAAGATATTCGCGATCTTCGATAAAACGTAATGTTAATCCCTATCAAACTTTGTTTATCGCTAGTACAATTCCGCTCCTAGCTTATGATTCTATTCTACTAAACTAATTTTACTCTGTAATCGAAGGCGAATCGAATCAATTATTGTGAACTTTAATACCTACTTAAGTTTTTCAGAACTACGAAATGTCAGTGACTTTTCGGTGAAGGAAAACATCATGAGGACCTTCGTTTCTCCATGAGAGCTAGTTTCCCCATCGGGTTGGAAGGTAATATGGCGGTTGCTTTCGTAAAAACTAGTGCCTACGCTAATCCATGGAATTAGATTGCCGAGCGGACCCTAGGCTCAAGAAAGCCGTGGCCATAAAACCTGGCTGGAGAAATGTTAGGAGGATGATGAGAGCTACAAAATACCTGGATAGATTACTCATTTTACTCTGAAGTGCATTCAAAGACGGGGTGGGGAGTTTATGTTAACCAAGGGCTATAAAATACCCTTTATGGTCGTACGTGGGATGCGTACTGACGTTTGTCTGTTTGTAGACATGTAGGGGACAAATAAAAATGATGTTATACTTACTTGAAATCAAGACAAACTACTTTTTTAACGTCGAAGAAGTCCTAAAATAGACTTTCAGAGCAGTTTCTTATTATCATTGAAACCTGCAAAAAAAAAACCACGGTGGCAAACATGCGGCCTGCTTAATGTTAAGTGGCTCCCGCAGCCTATGGGCGCATGAAACTACAGTATTCTACAACCCTTCGAGAAAAAGACATAGACGTGGCGTATAGATTTGTGCCAATTTACTTTGGCTAAAAACTATTTATTACTCCTTGACCGAATATTTTAAGCATGAATTTTGACATTACGTAAACAAGATACGAGTTAATGTAGTTTATACGCATGATAAATATCGCCACAACAAATAACGTACCAAAAATGCAGCTTTACATCGCGCTTTGTTTTTTGCATATACAATTTGACTGCTATAGTAGAAGATGCGAAGTCCTTTAGTTCATTTCATGTCATGTATGTGGATATTGTGGACTCACTCTATCAATAATATTATATTAGTTACTCAAAGGAAAGCAGTGAAAGAACGGACTAAGTAGATACTTACCCTAATTTAATTTAAACTGTTCAAATTTAAAAGTCGTAAATTAGAAATTTTAAATTTGACCGACGACCCTGCGGTCTTACGTCACTCAGGCGGTTGTAGGCGTCAAATAATCAAATTAAAGCTAACAATTGTTGATAAAGGTTCCCCGATACCGTTAGTGATGTACCGACTTTGTCGACTATCGATAAAATACTTGTTTTATCGATAGTCGGTTTAAAATCGGTATTTGGGCGAAGAAAGATGCCGGATGAGGTTACGGAGAACCGTATTATGAATAAATTCTTTCGTAAATTGTCCATGCAATTTTGCGGATGTACTGTAGGTCAATAATATTCTAGACATAATTAAAAAAAGGTAGCAAACTAGGGTGTAAGTATCTTATTAGATAAATTTTGGGCTGACGTCAACGAAGGATAAGAAACTTTCAAAAGTTTATTGGAATATATGTACAAAATATTATCTGATATTTACTATTCGCTTTTCGGCGAAGAAAAACATCATGCGTTAACCGGACCTTAACCTTAATGTCAATAACGCCTGGTTTCTCTTCTGTCGTAATTAGGTACCTTAGGCTTGTGTTCTAAAAAAATAATTAGTCAGTCAGTTAGATTATCAAAAATGATTGTAGACGTATTTTTTGATTTGACAATTAAACAAAAATTTTAGATACTTTAAAGGGCTATCCCTTTAAAGTCTTGCGTATCGTCACATCGTATAACACCCACTCTCGAAATTTAAAGCATTTTATCTTTGTAATTTTTTTCTTGATATTTTCTTTTATATCTCACTAACGGACTAATTACAATAATTATAAACATATTTTTTACCAAGGATAACTTCTAATAATGATAACATATTTTTTAGAAGGATGACAACTTACAATCGATAAAGACCTCGTTCGTCCCTACGAGATCTAAACCGTACAATTTGTGCCGTCTCCGTGACGGATCCGTTTGAGGCCGGCCGGGGCCAAAGGATCACACGAAATGAGATTTTTAACTTCGTCAGACAAAGGGTTGACAATCGTAATTACATTCGATGTTCCAGATTTGATTTAACGATTGTACTGTAAAGTCAAGGATAATTTTTGGATTGATTCGATGGCTACTGAAGATTTTGTTACGAAATGAGTAGCAAACAAGAATCCCGCTTAATTTTGGTGTGCCAGTTGAACTGTCATTTCAATAAAAGTAGGTACTTATTATATTATGGTACTATAGAATTACATTATACTTAGCATTCAGTAATATTTAGGTGCTTAGACAAGTTTATTAACAATGTTGGTAGTTTACAATTTGGTGCGATTACTGAAAAGGCAGAGGATCTCTTGTGGAGAAGTGTGCAGGTAAGTGCCATATTTAGTTTCAACACTGTCCTGTGTAACTGCTGGAGTTCCACCTGTTTTTGTAACTATAGGCCTAATTTTGGACTGACCATAGTCCAATCTCACTGTTATACCCTCAACTAATAGTAGAGAGGAGAGACGGAGTTAGCGTTTCGATTCGTTTTCTGCAAACGATTGACCCCTTGCGGAGTAAATTCGAGAAAAAGAGGCAAGAGCGACGTGGCTATAGCTGAAGATGCAATTACAGCGAAATGAAGGTCCTGGATCATAGAGCTGAAGCTTAAGCAATTTAGATTTTACCTAAATACTTACTGAAGAAAATAAGCCCTTGAAACCTTTTATCCCTATTTTTGGGAATTGATTTATTCAGTCTGATTAGCAAAGAATTACCCTAAACGTGTATAGAAATGCATTTTAGAGCTTACCTACCATTATCGCCACACGTGGAACAGTACATGTGTACATGATTAGATAACCACAAATATTCAGCGTTACAATTGACACGAAGAATTCTGTTTTTGCGTCATGTAATTCTTAGTTTTATTAATATTCATAATCGTTACTATTTTACAAAGAATGTTCAGATAACATTGTATTAGTTACGAGTAAATAGTTAAATTCATAATAAGCTAGTTATATAAACGAATTGATTGCAGAACATTACCTTTCCGAAGTAAGTTTTAAACAGTCACGTAAGTTGAGCAGTTCAAGCAATCATGCATTTCCTATATGTGATCATATTACTCGTACTTTACTTTGCCTTAAATGTAACTGCACAGTTTTTTAATAATGGTTTAAAACATCTAAAACTACGATTGGACCTTAATAAGCTTGATTTGAGTAATGTAAAAGAAAAATGGATCAAACAGCCATTAAACCATCATGATCCACACGAAAACAGAACATTCAAAATTAGATATTTCGAGAATTCCAGAAATTGGAGACCAAACGGACCTGTGTACGTGTATCTTGGCGGAGAAAGTAAAGACGACGGGTTTTGGATAAACCACCCCGACACACTGATATCCCAATTGACCAGTGAAACCAATGGTGCTATGTTTGAAGTAGAACACAGATATTACGGCGAGAGTTTGCCCAACATTCCAAACGACGACAAAATTAAATATTTTAAGTACCTAAGTTCTCAGCAAGCACTAGCAGACATCGCAAATTTCATAAACATGTTGAAATCGGATCCCAAGTTCGTGAATTCACCAGTAGTGGTAATAGGCGCGTCATACTCCGGAAACCTCGCCGCCTGGATGCGGATGCTGTACCCTGACTTGGTAGACGCAGCGGTGGCTATCAGCGCCCCTGTCCTTGCCAAAAAAGACTTTCACGAATATTTAGATATTACCCGTTATACTTTTGCTAAATACGGAACAAAAAATTGTCTACATAATATGAAGAAGACTTTCAAAAGATATGAACATTTATTAAAAAGCAACGAGGGAATTGAAACTTTAAAAAAAGAGTTAAATATTTGTCCAGGTAATGATTTAACTGTGTTAGAAAATAAGCAATGCTTATTTGGGGAACGTTATGTAAGGTTCGGGAATGACGCGCAATATGGCCCAGTCGCTTTAATTAAGGAAGTCTGCGGTGACTATGAATCTAATAATAATTTGAAACTAGATCATAATATGTTAAAACACAGCGGTTGTTTAAGTGTTGAGGATTGTATGCCCTATCGGGTACAGCAGAATATGGCGTGGACATATCAATATTGCACAGAGTTCGGCTACTTGGCAACAACATCATCTGAAAAGCAACCCTTCGTTCACTGGCTTCCTTTGGAGTTATGGTTCAAATCCTGTGAAGGTTTAGTGGAAGGAGATATCGAAAAGAGAATTGATGAGGGAGTGGCGAAGACCAATGAAATGTACGGGGGGCTGAGTCCGAAGGTGAGCAAGGTTGTGTTCTCACATGGAGACATGGACCCCTGGCGTGCACTCGGGGTTCAGCAGGACCTGGGGCCCGATGCACCAGCGTTTATCGTCAACGGTACTGCGCACTGTGGCCTGCTGGCTGCTACAGACGATGAACCAGAAGAAATGAAAGAAAAGAGAAAATACGTCAAGGAATTGATTAAGAAATGGATTTCGAATACTTAAGTAATTTTGTAACCTATGTTGTATTAGTTAAAATAAAAGTAGTTTGTTTTTCTTCTAGTCGACTTAAATGCTTGAATTAAGACTTTGTAGGTCAAACTAATAAGCGCATAGTGTTCGATGGACAGGAGGGGTCCGGCCCAACCGAATTTAATATTTATTTAAAAAATGCTCGGCCGTACTGTTATGAACCTCGCCCAATCACGTACTGCGCTCGCGCGGCCGGAGCCCAGCCTTGCCCTTCCCGCCGCGCCGTTTATTATGAATACAAAGATTCTACGATATACAGGGTGGAAAGATAAGTCGGGCCCTGGAGGGAAACTACCTTAAAACCTTGAGATAGCTCAATTCGCTCAAAGGAAACATTCTTTTATTTTTCCTAAAAACTAAAACTGCATTCACAGTTTTTTTCTTAATTTTCACTTTTTTCCATACTAATTGTATGAAAAATATTATTATTATTATTTATGGGTTCTCTTGTGCCCTAAACTTGGTTGGTATTTAGAAGTTTTTATCCTCGTTGGAAACAGGATCGATTGGCATCAATTGTCATAAAAATTATTTATGGCAAAAATTACAAAATAAATACTTTTTTTTAAAGCTGTACTCTTTTCCAAAAATTTGTAAATGCAGTTATGTCCCTTTAAAGAAATTAAAGAATGTTTCCTTTCAGTGAATTGAGCTATCTCAACGTTTTAAGGTAGTTTTCCTCCAGGGCCCGACTTATCTTTCCACCCTGTATATATGTAGAATCGAAATTGTATAGTCAATATGTAGTCGGATGGCCTATTTTGAACTCTCGTATAAAAAGTATTTACTAGTAGTCCGCCTCGAACTGAGAACTCGCGATTTACATGCAAACGAAATAACCAATATAAGAAGACCCTTATGAAGATTGTTTCGCGTTTTCTAGCTATATAACCCCTTGATCGATACTGCTCATAAACGAATTCTCAAATTGTGCCTATCTCTGCTATAACCTCCGAAAATTTCATAAAGATCAGAAAAATGATACGATTGTTATCGCGGAACAACTATTCGAAATCAAAAAGCCATCGAAATGCACAGACGTCTAGGTAGCCAGCTGACAGTTCCGTTGTGTCCGAAGTTGTCTGTAAAAACTTTACTTCGCTTACGCTCCGCTCGTTTGATTAGTGAAATAATTTGATTAAGCTTTTCAATCTCGTACCTTCGTAGTCGCTTTTCGGTGAAGGAAAATATCGTGAGGAAACCGGGTCTATTCCCAATAAGGCCTAGTTGGGTTGTAAGGTCAAATGGTAGTCGCATTACTAAAAACTAGTGCCTACGCCTATTCATGTGGTTAGATTGCCATGTGGACCCCATGATCAATTGAGCATAGTCGATAAACGATTTTCATCTTGGGCACAACTCTATGCTGCAATATATTAACCAGTAGTCCGCCTTTAACTAAGAACTCGCGATTTACTTGCAAACGACATGACCAATATAACAAGACCCTTCTGAAGATTTTTTCGCTTTCTAGCTCCACAACCCCTTGATTGATCCTGATCATATACGAACTCTGGAATTATATGTGTCTGTGCTACACCCTAACTTTCATAAAGATTAGAAAAACGTTACTAAAGTTATCGTGGAAGAAACCCTTAAAATCAAAACGCCATCGAAATGCCGACACGTCCCAGTAGCCGAAGTTGTTTGTAAGAACTTCACTTCGCTTACGCTCCGCTCGTACGAATTCCGAAATACTTCCTTAAAACACCACGTGTATAGAACGTGGGTAAAACACAATTATTGACTCCTACTTTATATTCTGTCGATGGAAAATCTCTTTGGTATATGCTTTAATAATTAACTACATTGTTGTCCGGACACACTTCATTTTCACCAACTTGTCGTCACAATTAAAAAAATTAAGCTTTAAATCATACGCAACGGATCCAGCGGTGCGAATAAATAAACCTCCGATCGGTTTATTTCAGGTTCATAAATAAACCAATCGAATTGATTGGTACAACGCAAGTGTTGTTAATCAAAATTGAAAATAACCCTTAACTTCTTTCATTGTACCTTACCTGCCAATCTAAAAACAACCTTAACAACTTGGCTTGTGGTTTAAGTTGGATAAATTGGCTCAAGGAAGTAAGAGTTTTTGTAAATTACAGCTTGAAGAGCCCTGTTTGTATGAATTGGGTGTAAAAGCCCCAAAAGTGCATCCGCAAAGACCGTTTCATTCCAGGCACTGTCAATTAATAGTGTATTTACCGGTATTCAATTCGGTGTTCCAATTTTAAATTATGTAACTTTTGTTGTTGTATAAAAAGGGGTTACTGTATTTACTGTGTTGAGATGTCGGTAGCACCTTTAAAATAGATAGATATAGTTTATCCGGCGGCTTAAGGATAAATGCTCCATACTTAAAGTATGGCGCATTTATCCTTAAGACGCCGGACAAACTATACCTACTTATTTATATTCTAAGACTAAAAGCGATATTAGACATTGCAATTTGTAAGGCCCAATCTGTCAGGTGTAATAAGAGTTAGGGCCCTTAGGGAGCTCAATGAGGGGAAGGGAGAGGTAGTGTACACAACAGATTGGGCCCTACAAATTGCAATGTCTAATACCTGCTTATGATTTATGTGCCACGGTTTAATGAACCTGGAGTTTGCTACCTAATCTCATGAATTTGCGTAGTACACTAGTTTTTGTGAAACGACGAAGATTAGATAGACCTTATTAGGATTAGGTTCGGTTTTGTCACAATGTTTTGGTACAACTGGTAGGTAATTAAATTTAATAATATTTCGCACTACATATGTGTCGAGTGTTAGTGCGCTTTCGCATTATCCGATCCGATATCGGATGTCAGATATGACCACAAAGAAGACAAATTTTAAATTTGTGATTTTCTACATTTTTCCTTAAAATACCAAATGTCCGTTGCTCAAAAGAAAGAATCAACACAAAAAAGGCGAGTTCCCTCTAGCAGCTTATTTTTTGCTTGGGCCATCTAACATCCGATATCGCATCGGACAATGTGAAAACGCTCTTAGGATCAGTGGTCGGGATCTGAGGTTTTAAACCGACACCTCCGGATTGATAGTTTGATGTCTTACAGTCATCTAATCAGGTTGGCAGCGCTTTTTGGGTAGCTGGCTGGTGCGAAAAAAGGTACTTGACGCGCTGTAGGGTCGCAATGGCTTACGATTATCATTATCGAGCATGTAAATATTATATCCACAAATTGTCGAAAATCGGTAGGTATAATAAGCGCTTATAAAGCATGTAAACGCAAACTATTACGCTTCTATGTAGTGTGGCCATTAGCACAGCACCGCACAATCGACAATGCAACAGATGCATAATATTTGCACATGCCACACTGGCATACAGCTTTCTTTATGTATTTAATTTAAACGCCAACGGCCGCGGTAATGGCGTCGGCGTGTCGCTGCGGTTTGGCGCCGGGTTGCCAGCGGGAAAAATAAAATAGGGGTACAATTATGTGCTTGTTAATTATTATTAAGAGGATGATTATGAGGATTATTCCAATGTTAAAAGAACCATGACATTTACAAAAAGGATGACGTTGTGTGATAGCTGGTGTAACCTAGCTGTTATCAAGTATTTTTTTATTTTATGTTTTATACCACGATGGTGGTAAACAAGCATACGGCCCGCCTGATGGTAAGCAGCTGCCGTAACCTATAGATGCCTGCAACTCTAAAGGAGTCACATGCGCTTTGCCGACCCTTTACAAAAAGTAGGATTCACTGTGTTGATGGCTTAAGGAACAAGAAGGTCCCTCATCGTCAATCAAGGATGATTAAGACATGGATGGACAATGCCTATACAAAATCGCGTTCCTAGAACCTTCAGGCTATACGTCTGTTTTCGGTACTAAGTGGCGCAGCGCCATCTGTTGAGTCTGGAGTAGAGTTATTCTGTCAGCGTTAATCGCCGCACAAAATATTAGAAACTAGAATTTATTTCTTTAATCTTAATTGCACAAAATAAGATGGCACAAATGGCGGACTTAATGCCATAAGGCATTCTCGACCAGTCAACCTATGGGCTTAACAGAAAGGTTAAGTAGGAATTTAGTGTTTGTGGTGACCGATAGATGACGCTAGTGCTTTAGCCTGAAATAAGGGAACGCGATTTTGTATAGGCATTGTCAATCCACGTCTTAATCATCCTTGTCGTCAATACATTGGGTCCTCTTTGAGCTCTTTGGCAACCTTACTCACCAGCAGGAACACAACACTATGAGTAGGGTCTAGTGCTATTTGGCTGTGGTTTTCTGTAAGGTGGAGGTACTTCCCCAGTCGGGCTCTGCTCCAGATTTGAGCGAGATTACATTCGCTGAACGTGCCCTACCACACTTAGCGAGATGACATTCGCAGTGCCCATACCTCTCTTTTTGGCGTAGTTTAAGGACATACCCCGGGCCCAAAAATATAGTCTTTATGATATAAAAAATATAGAACATATTGATGTTGATGTGAATATAAATGTTACTCTATATACCACTGCTGTACCCTCGTCTCCTATCCCGAGAGGGATCGGGCTAAAGTGGGTCGAAGACATAACATACACCTTTGAGTTCTTCACTAATTTATTGAGATTTCTTCAAAATGTTTACCTTCACCAAAAAGCGATTGGTAAAATATTAGATCGAAAGCAGTCATTGTTCCAAACCGGGGTTTGAACCCAAGACCTCCGGTAAGTCCATATTAGCGGCAGACCACCAACGCTTAGGTATATTCTACTAGCCTACGCAAGTGCGGCAAGCGACTTTGACCTGGCAGAAGTTATTAAGAATTTTCAAGGTATTTTTGATTAGCTTAGAGGGTTGAATTTCATTTAATCCTTCCTCCACAAAATTTAATCTACAGTCACCATCAGATATATCGGAGCGATCAAGGTGGTTACAAATATGAACAACGCCTCTATTGTCTAGGCGATCAAGAGCATGTTCAGATATTTTTGAGTACCTTAGGTAGAGGTCCATAGGGTCCTCTAAGTATGAAAATTAGGAAAATGACTTTAAAGGCTGATAGAGCTTCATTTGTAAGCTTTTACATGATATTTTCATGAGTAAAGTTCATGAAAAAATAAAAATAAATGATTCACATAGTATGTATGAGGGTGGAGGTTCATCTTATTTCATATTGGTTTTATTTTAGTATGTAAGAAAAGATCAAGTTAATGATCTGACAAAGGAAATAAAATATATGGAAATATATAAGCATCATGTGTTTCATTAGCAACCATACATACCAGAACTTATATAATAAGCTATGATCACTGCTCTCAGGAAATGAGAATATTTGAAAAATATAAAACTTGAAATGTTTGCTAGGATTTCTCACAGTTTTTGATAACTTATATTATGTTTAGTTGTAATTATATTTATATTATTACTTATTTTTACATTATTGCATAAGCAATTGATAACATGCAGTTTTGTTAAAAATTGTTCACCGTTGATTGGCAAGATTTTGAAACATTCATGATCTTGGTCGATTAATTATGTATGTTACATAGTTGTATTTTAGATAGAAATAATGGTTATTATTATTATTATTTGGGTATTTCAAATGGCATTATGACCATAGGTGGCATTCATATGTAAATTATATATGCAGCTTGTGTAGATATTTAATGTATGTTTTAGTTTTCACAGGAACAGAGGCTATGAATAACAACTTAACAGGATAAGTATGCAACATTTTGGGGAATTATTATCTGAAATATCCGTTTGTACTATTTGCAGTGGACAAACAGTAATTTGGTTACCGCACTAGATTTGTCATAAAGTTTTAGCAATCTTGAGATGGATTCCTTCAATAAGGGATGTATTATTAGGTAAAATAAAACTCATAAAATAGCAGGAGGTTGTATATAAAGTATATTCTAGAAATATTTACTTCATTCGTAAGATATGTGCTAGGTACAAGAATATATGATTTACTAAAGACATTTTATGACATAGTACAAACTGTTAGTAACATAGACAGGTTGTTTTACCCATTTAGAAATTAGTATTTTGATTACAAATTGCTTTATCATCAGTTTCTTATAATTTCATATTATTCTCATTGTAAGTATACCTAGGGAAGGGAATGACCGACAACTGAGAATATTGTTCGTTAAGTAATGATGAAAATTGATACTTTTAATAGGATTTTCGAGATGAAATGTAGTTTATTGTATAGAATAAATGTATTATTGATAATTTATTCAATAACAAAAAGTAGTACCTAATAATATTTTAGCTTTGTCTGAAAATTTGTCCAAATGGAGAGGTTATGTTTTTAATTTGTTAATTATTGTTATAAATCGATACTTAAATTAAAGGGAAAGTAATTAAATTATATTGCAGGAAGTATATTAACGAAATTGAATGAATTAAGCGTGAAAAAGCTAAGAACTTACTTTTTCATCCAAAATCGATTTTTGGGAATATTATGTAAAAACTCGTATTATTTATGAAGTTAAATAACGGAGATAAATAAAGTTGGGAGCTTTGTTTTTATAAAACATAAAGATTTCAATTCAGTAAAGCGCTAAAATAGACAAATTTTATGATCGAAAATTGTCGTAAAAAAATTGTAAGTATTTTAAAATTACTGATGTTTGATGGAATTCTAGACTAGTTTTAGCGTAACGTGTGATAAACACAATTTTGATCAAAACAAATAAAGGAAAGTGATGAAAATTAGGATAAAAAGCGAATTTCCTGATAAAAGTTATATTGGTATTTTACAGAGTAAATACGCAGTAAATCCGATAGGATCTTGTCATAATATATGCAGAAAAATCATCCTCATCATAAATTATATAAATTCAGCTTAGGAAATACTTATTTTGTTTGAATTAAAGAAAATCGCTTTCTTAGAGGTTAGGTTTTCCAAAAAGGGTAGGGCGCTCATAAGAACTTGTTTCTTATAGAAGTATGTAGCGTAGGGATCTTAAGAATCAAATTGGTATACAAAGATATATTGGCATTTTACGGGGAAAATAGACATTAATACTTACAGGGACTTATTAAATCATACGCGGGGCTAATGTTTTCATCTATTTTCATATAAATTTTCATTGGAAATTGCATAATTGGATAGATATTCAAGAAAAACATTCCCTATGGGAGATAGGAGATTATCGAACTAGGTCACTTAAGTATAGGAATTTGGTCTTTAAAATAGTATGAACTAAAGGATCAATAAGGTTCAAATTGGCTTAAATCAATCTAACCAAGCTACCACAAGGCGGACGTTTCAAACCTCTCTGACGTCACGGGGGTAGTTAGCGTTTATATACGTAATTTTGATGCTATATAAGGGAAGGGCGTACCGTAGGGATTCACTTTGCCTCCGACCAGAGATCTACGAGCACTTGGCCTCCAACCTTTGACTCCGACCGGATCTACGAGCACTTCGCCTTCGGACTACGGGACTTCACCTGACTTCTGCCGCTGAATAGAGCTACAAGCACCGAGGCCCCGCCCTGAGCTGCCAATAGGACCAGCAAAAGAAGTCTAATTTGGTGAGGCAAAATTTATTCACTTTAATGATAAAATTTATTTCTTTTCTGTGTATTCTCTTTAGGTCTCGGAGTTGAGTAAGTGCTTTTAATTAACTGTTATATTATGAACATTTTACCTTATTACTGTGGTCCTTGCATTTAATTTATATGAAATTTGGTTGAATTATTATATGCAATATATATATGCGTACGGAATTTAACGGAGCATGCGGAAACATTTTACGAATTTATCGAAATAGGGATGGATGCGTTTATCCTATATTGCGTATGCGTTATATTTTTATAAGTTTGCGGAATGCGTTATATTTTTATACGTTTTGTGGATGCGGTTATCCTATATCCTATATATCGTATGCGTTATATTTTTATACGGTTTGCGAATTTTATTGCGTAATGCGTTATATTTTTATGTTTTGCGGTTGCGGCATATGAATTTAATTGAGTATATATTAAGACGTTTACCCTATTTTGGAAACGAGTTTTAGCGTGTTTTATGTACCTGATTTATGAATTTAAAAGAGCGTGTCCTCTATTATACTTACGTTCATATGCTTTGGTATATAAGCATTGACTTGAACTGAAGTAATTATTATTTGTGTGATTGTAACATTATTTATGTATGACAGTGTAACCGACATTAACCATTGAACGATTATGTTCATTCTTCATAACCACTACCTTGATCCTTCTATGAAGTGTCATTTATATAACTGAAATTATTTATTACTTTTGAGCTGAAATAAGGCATCTGACTATGTACCAACCTTGTGTTGTAAAACAAAACATATTATGAAAATTTTAACATGTTCTCTGACATAGTGAGACTTGTATCTTATCACCATTCACGATAATTGATGAATAAATATTATTGTATTGTTGGAAATACAATTATTGGCAAAGAGAAAGCCACTATAATAAAGTATTGAAATTCAACTGAGAGATTGAATCGTGCTGGAGTGGGTTATGGGAATCCATATCAACTACAACTGAACGAAAATAGTTCATAAGTTAATTCAGACTTTCATTCTAATAGTCGTACATCATCTGTAAAATTTGATAATTAGATGAAGAGTTTGGTAGTTAGAAACAATGCCTCACTCTACGTACAATACTATTCGCACATCCTTGAAGTTTGAATTAGCATAACTGCCTAACACGACATATTTCTATGATTTATTTCGGCATGACCACAGTCACTTTGGTTGAATTTTAGGTTTAATTTTGATTTAATTAATTAGCTAGGCATCTCAGAGGTTTTCTTGGCGTTTCTTTCCTCTGGTGTGTATGTTACGAAACGTTGGTAGCTTCAATTAATAAAGTCATTGATAGACAAAATAAAAAAATAAAAATAAAAATAAAAAATAAAATAATAATAATAATAATTAGACAGGATCTGAGACAGTTTACCTCACCGCACGAACTACAGGCGTGTGTATTTGGGAAAAGAAATCATACATTAGCTACCCTTCCTAACTTTGTTTAAAATAAATAAATATTTTTTCTAAGAAAATAATTTAATTGTATAATTATTGTCTGTATTCGTTAACACTGTCGCTTTTAGGGCGTAGGGGATAAAAAAAACATATTTGCTTGTAGTAAAATAAAATATTCAAATAAGAGAAGAATTAATTTCATCGTCAATAACAAAATTTTACAAATTAATTTTCTAGCATTAATCTTCACCGCAAATATTGGGAAGACTTTGTCTATATGGAAACTACCGAATAGCCTTTTCTTTTACAGATATCCTGACACCATTCTACAGCTTTACCACTAACCTTCCCGCATCAACAGCTTGAACTTATAACCGAATAATATTAATTTACTAATTAATTTTATATACCTATTTACTTAATGTCTTTTCGTTGTAAAGTACCATTTATAGGAAATAAAGTTTAAAATAAATATCCTTGTTTTTGTTTCAACAACCTCTTTATCGGTCTCCTAAAAATTATCGGGTTACTACATAACTAGGGATCTACCACTTAAACTTTCACGAGCCATTGTTAGGAAAAACCGCTGGAATTGTCTGACAAATCATGTTTATATAGGAAATTAGATTATTGGGGTTATAGTATTTAACGCAGGGTTGTAGTGTTCCTTTCAGGAGGTAAGTATGTATAGTCATCAGAGCTTAGAACATTTTAGTATTACAGGGTTTCAGACGGGGTAGAGGGTTTCCTTCATAGAGAGCCACTTTGGCTTTCTAAGCGTTCTAAGTTTCAGCTTTCTAAGTTTTACCTTCCTTTAGTAGCTTGTAGAGTAAAGAAATAAAGTTTAATTTAGGAACGCGAGGCGCGTTCTTTTCACTTAGCTGCTCCGATATTTGATGGCAACTGTGTACATGTTTCTAATTTCAAGGACTTTTAGCATTTTAGTCATTATTCAACACAACTTTTATTTTAAAAGTCTGTAAAGTGCATAAGACATTACTGAAGTACATAAACTACGATAACTGCTTAAAAACAGTCAGGCGTATCATCAACCGCTTAGTCTAACATTACTGCCTCATTCAGAATGGACATGTCAGGAAGAAACGTCCATAAATTGTCGCGACAATAAGAATTTATGCAAGCAAGATTGATTCACATCGCAGACCGAACATTTGCCTCAGATGGACAGAATGCGAATAACTGCAAATTCGCATTATCGGTGAATTCTTGACTCTGATCGAGGACTGGTTAAGACTGTAAGACATACGGGAAATGTCGCATTTAAAGGATATGTTGGAAATATTCACATCCAAAGGGTAAATCTCGGTAGCTAGTTCGGTAGAGCAGCGGTTTTGTATCTCTAAGTTGTCTATTGTTTTTCTATTTATACAAAATGTATTGGTGAAAGGTCGAGCTCCGCGTAGGGCCGAAGGCCCAGAACGTCACACGAGAGGGGGAAGTTGATTCCTAGGTTCGCTGAACACTTTTACTATTAGGTAGTGTTACTTGTGTTTAACCTTCAAGATCCCGGCTAGTGCCATTCACATACGGCCTCAAGTGTCTGTATAAGCCAACCAGCGAGCTGGCGACCCGACGATTGTTTATTGTTTATTTTAAGTTTACACAGCATTCTTATCACTAATACACTGCGAAACTACATTGGTATCTAATATAAAAATTATCCTGTTAAGACACTTGACTGCCTATTATCCATCAGAAAGAAGGCCGAGCTCCGCGTAGGGCCGAAGGACCGAAGTGTTCACGAGAAGCGAGTCAGCACGCGAGGCCCAAGGCTGAGCTGCGGGAAGATATGCTTGAACTCGACCCCATAGTCTAACATGATTCGACCTCCCGAGCCAATGATAATCCAACGAGCGGAGCGTAAGCGAAGTGAAGTTCTTACAAACTACTTCGGCTACTGGGACGTCTCGGCATTTCGATGGCTTTTTGATTTTGAGAGTTTGTTCCACGATAACTTTAGTACAGTTTTTCTGATCTTTATGAAATTTGTTGTGGTTGTAGAAGAGACTAACATAGAATTTGAGAGTTCGTATATAAGCAGGATCGATCAAGGGGTTGTGGAGCTAGAAGGCAAAAAAAAATCTTCAGAAAGGTCTTGTTATATTGGTCATTTCGTTTGCAAGTAAATCGTGAGTTGTCACTTCGAGGCGGACTACTAGTATATGTAGACCTAGGGTGGAAGCCCGCCGCATATGCATGCAACCTTCTTTGCATATGCGGACCGCTTTTAATTAGAACTGGAACGCTATTTCATTCACAGGCACGTTTATTTTACGAGTATTAGTGACACATTTACTCATGTGGCTTATACATTTGAATCTTGCTACTACTTGCTAACTACTAGGGTATTTGCTTTTTATCTGTGCGAGGCGAATATCCATATTATTATCATGTTAGACAACCATACTATACTATGCTTCCGTTATTATTCAAATTCATTTAAGCAAAGTTAATTAGAAATGTACCTTTACCTAGTCTACTAACATGCTTGATAGACGGTTGATTGTGGAAAAAGTTTAGAACTACCCCAAAAATGCATGTTTGGTGAAGTTAGATACCATAAAACATGAGTTAAAAGGGTAAACCAGGACAACTTAACCATGGTAACGCTTGACAAAAAAAGATGATTCACCAATTTTTTAAGCCAAATGGCTTAAAAAAAATTTTTAAGCCAAATGGCTTGGAATTAAATAATTCCTTAATGATTAATTAATTATACATTATATTTCATTCTAAAATTAAAGTTAATACGATATTACAAAATCAAATAAATAATATTATCAAACTTTTTTTTTCATTTTTAACTAGGTAGTAATTTCATGCAAGTAGTAGCTTTTATACGTTTAAATTATTAAGGACCTCATTACGAGTAAAGGCCACCAATTTACTTTCTTAAATTCACATTCATTTATTAGGTACCTACTATATTGAGTATAATTCAAACGTCTGTTTATAATTTGATAATCGGTATATACTTCAAACAGGTAAATTAAAAAAGGTTAGATTTTTTAATACCGTTCTTAAACATTTGTGCCAAGGTGCAAGGATTCGCTGAGTAATTACAAGACCCAGGCACACATCAAGAATCTGTTTATTCTGTAACTTAATCAGTTCACGAAACCGTACGATTCCATTGCGACAACCCAAAGGGAACCTAGCCCCTTAAATTACTTGGGGTACTGACCCCTTCGATGCTAAAATTACACTAGCACAAAGAAAATTTAAGTGTATTTTGGCTCAATTAGGAAAGGGGTGTGAAATTGCGCGAGGGATAGTCATTTATTTTAAGTGTGACAATGTAAATGCATGCGTAAGAGGTATTTTTCGTGGGTGGTCTGTTTTGTTTAGGTCTTTTAATGTTCCTAATTTGGGTATTTCCAACATACGAGGTAAGGTTTTGTTTGAATGAAGCGGTTATTTATTTATCGTATGGCTACAAGTCACTGGATATAGATAGGCATTTCTTCCCTGGGGTAGTAGTAGTGGGAAAGCAGATGATAATGAAAATCCAGTGAGTGCTGCGAGGTCCAGATGGGACAGTGCAGTTGCCAAGTTTGTTACTCTTTTAGCACCACTCAGGGATCACGTGTAGGGTTGTCTAAGGTGTTTCCTACGGACGCAGAGTAACATTGATCCCCAAATAAATGCGTATGCGGTAAATGCGTACAATTGAAAATAAGTAAACTTTTATATAAGTAGGTACTTACTCTATAGTGAAAAGTCATGTAATTAACTAGGTTATAATATAAGTCAACTATTTCTTGTCACTCTGCTATGGTTACCTACGTTCAAGGGGATCACTCTTTAAGTCTCGGTTTTATGCTTTTTAATTCACCGATTTTTGTGGTAGCTTAAGCTCTGTTCATTATGGTCCATCTACCGATCATACTTGTAGTACTTGATATAACATTTCTTCTATAAGAATAATCACAATAATTAGATCAACTACTAGTATTTCTTGTGATCATTCTGATAGAAGAAATGTTATATCAAGTACTACAAGTATCAACTCCGAAATGCATTGTTTAGCGGTGCGATTCATTTTACAACAGGGTTTTGGCTTTTTATTTGTGCGTTGCCGATTGTTTTAGACCCATAGATAGTTTGAACTTTATTCATCTTCATTTAAACAGTCTACAACTCTAGCCATATCCATAAATACACCCATAAACTTTGGAATTTTATGATCAAAATTTACATTTGCAAATAAACACTATTCAACTCGATGTAATAACAAGGAACGTGTATGTACCGACATTCAAATACTTACACAAAAACAAAATTATACTAGAGAAGCAGAGGAGCCAACCTAAATTTTGCTGGAACAGGACTAATCAACATAGAAATTGTAATTCGAATATCGGTACGCAATTACAATACATTTACATATAGATTTGGTCGGATTGAATTTCTACGGTAACAGCTAGCTTGTTGATTTGCCTAAAAGGAAAGTAATTGGTTAGATGGAATTTTGCTGCGTGCCAGTTAAAGGTCTGAGAGTTTTTCTAAGCGTAGCGAAAATAATATAATATAACGTTAGAACGGAAGAACATAAGAAAGTCAAATGCCGATAGATAATTAACATGTTGTACTTGGCATCCCTATTTTTACGCTCACATAGACAATATAGACATACATAAATTTCATTTTTTTTGCCACACTTTTGATCGTTGACAAGCATTCTTCGTCATCCCATTTCTCTGCAGAAAAACAAGAGAGTATCAGTACTCGACGAAGTGTTCTAATTGTAGAGTGAGTGACCAAAAGTGTCGTAATAATTTCAAACTTTATATTTTTTACTTTAATTTTCTTTAGCACTAATACTTGTATCAAACAAGAGCGTGTAATTAACTGAATCCATAGTGTTAATCCTACTCACGTCTACCGAATCACCCTGTTTGTGGTTATGTTAAAACGTTTAAAGCGCTACATTAAATTGAATGCACACTCCGGAAGTCACACATTATGGAAGAAAATAACCCCTGAGTTAAAGGGTCCTAAGACAATATTATTGGAGCTATCATTTGCTATCCGATTTGCATGTCATGTCAGTTTTGAACCTTAAATGTGGAATCAGGATCACGTAAGGTATTATGCTTTATGTTTTTATCAAGCGACTTCAAGATTTCAAAGGAAGAGGTTCTCAATTTCGTCTTCGGGATCTTTGTTTTTGCAATTATTTTTTTATGTATCTTCACCTTTTCACTTCACTATTTTTTTATGTACATTCGAAGACGGTTGGACCGATTTGGAAAATGCTTTTGCTGTTTGAAAGAGTATATTTGACAGTTGGTACCATTGTAACCAGGTCAGGATCTGATGATGGGGCCCTGGAGAAATCGAGGGAACTCCTCAAATATTATAGGCACACCTATAGTGATTTCAATATTTTTTACAGTAGCTCGGGCATTTACTATTGGAAAGGTGGAGTCTAAGTGAAGTCGGTTCTTTTTGTTTAAATGTTTTTTTTGTACTATTTTAAACTAGGGCTCTGTCGTCGTCGGATTTAACAAACTATTGTACGGTCACAGATTTTATTGTTGAGCCATTTAGGATTCACTTTCCACTGGACATATCATGGAAAGACTCCTTATTCCCTAAAAGGTCGAAAAACTCTATTAATGAAAAAACACGCATAAAATGCTATTTATAAGATAGTTTGAAGTATTAATAATACATAAAAATACTTTTGATACATATTCATTATTACTAAGTACCCAAAAATACAATTCTCACAGAAAGTGTCCTGTGATTTATTAGTCATTTTTAAAAATTCATACAAAATTTAAATTGACCACTATAGTAATGTCTTTTTTAATCCTGATAGATATAACTATTAATCCTGATAGTTTAACTTTGTTCCACCTCCTTGCATCAGTTTCCTCATCACTGAGGGTCGTGGTCATTCAACATCTTCTCTCTTATAATCTGTCGCCATCTTCCTCTATCTATCTTAACTCTTATTTTATGGGGTTTTCGTGGAAAAATAAATTTGGTGGAAATCAGAAGTTATTTTGTTTATCCAAGATGAATCTTCGATTTTCAATTCATTGGCCGTCTCAGACATAATATACTCAATTGAATTTGATTCAAATTTATTAAATTTCCAGGGAGTTTTTAATTTAGAACTGTTACCCTTTTTGCGTAATTTGATAATTAACGGTGTACCGTATTATTGGGCTTTCCGGATTTTCCTGTTAGATGCATCTAACAGCAAAATCCGGAAAGGCCTTCCAAGACAACCAATTTTTTCATATTTTACTCGTTAAAATGTAATATTTGCTCCATTGGCCAGACGGCTAATCTAACACATAAATCTATCTTTATCTAGACTGATAAAGAAATAGTTGATTGAAAGAAACGAAGTATTTTCGCCATAGTCATCGAAGAAAATGAAGCATTTTGTGAAATTCTCGCGTTTTGGGAATAAGGCCTCTTAGCTTGAACCTTTCAAGTCCGTGACTGTACACTGTACAGTCAGCAGCAGAAGTAGCTAAGCGGGTGAGGTGTTCAGAATGAGCTTGACACGACTTTATTGTAAAGAGAATAAGAGCGTGCGCAGGTCATTTTTTTTTATCGTATGGCTACACGACACTGGATATAGATAGGTATTTCTTCCCTACGGTAGTAGTAATGGGAAAGCAGATGATAATGAAAATCCAGTGAGTGCTGCGAGGTCCAGATGGGACAGTGCAGCTGCCAAGTTTGTTACTCTTTTAGCACCACCCAGGGATCACGTGTTGTCTAAGGTGTTTTCTACGGACGCAGAGTAACATTGATCCCCAAGCAGGTCATTATGAACACATCACCAGTTATGATACTTCCGCGGCTGACTGCACACTGAAGATAGCGTGACAATATTGATGTTGTTTGTTGTTTTTTTAGACCAACTTCTACACTTAATTAAGTATTACAGAATATGTTTAATTTATTATCCATTACCTATATATTTGCATAAGTGTTGTGTTCCTGCTGGTGAGTAAGGTTGCCAAAGAGCTCAAAGAGGACCCAGTGTATTGACGATGAGGGACCTTCCTGTTCCTTTAGCCATCAACACAGTGAATCCTCCTTTTTGTAAAGGGCTGGCAACGCGCATGTGACTCCTTTGGAGTTGCAGGCGTCCATAGGTTACGGTAGCTGCTTACCATCAGGCGGGTCGTATGCTTGTTTGCCACCGTCGTGGTATAATAATAATAATAATAATTCTCTTCATATGTACATATAGAAAACGCTAGCAGCGCTCCAGAGATTAAGCGCCGTATTTGCATGGCGAAAGATGCGATGACCCGCCTGAAAGTCATCTGGAAGAATCGCAGTATAGGTTTCCAGACTAAAGTTAGATTGGTAAGAGCCCTCATCTTCCCAATCTTTACGTATGGAGTGGAATCATGGACCATTCTAGCCCGAGAACGACAAAGAATAGACGCATTCGAGATGTGGTGCTGGAGGCGAATGCTCAGGATACCCTGGACGGCCAAACGTACCGATGTGTCTATTCTTTCACAGCTTAACATTAAGACACGACTGTCTGCCGTCTGTTTGAGTCGTATACTTTCATACTTTGGCCACATCGTGGTTGGGGGTATTGAAGGCAAGAGAGCCCGTGGCCGTTCACCAACCAGATGGTGGGACCAAGTCAAGGAAGCAACCTCCTCAAGCAAATTCTACCAGGCGGTGAGGGCTACTACGGACCGGGACCGATGGAGACAGATCATCAAGTTAAAAGTACTTCCTAGTGATCACGATCCTCAGTAATGAGGGACCGACTGAAGAAGAAGAGTATAGAAAACGCTTTCTGTAGCGTAGCGATTGAAACAGCGGGGGACTAACACTAAACTTGTGTCACCATACGAGTATTATGTCTATAAAATTTACAAGTATGTGTGATTACATTAAAATCCGGTTAGTACAAGAGCCACGGGCAGTTTAGTTTTAATTTTTCAAAACTCAGATACATTCCTGTAAAGTACGCTTTGGGAACACGAAAACCTTAGTCTTTAAAGGTCCTAACGTCATGTCACAGGTCAGTTAGATGAGCCTGTGAAATGGGCTTGCAATAACTAGAAATTACGGATTGATAACTGATTTAAATGACTCGGCAGAAAAATCTAAAATTTCAATATAAGTATATTTTATTACTTATTAGCGAACGTAATAACGATTAGTTAATAATTACTATATGGTTATGACATGCTCGACATGACTTTTTATCTGTAAGTTTATCCAAATGTAAATAAATAAAAACTTGTACCTGATATTTTACAAATTATAATCTTAAAAATAAAATAATTCAGGGAATTCTTTCGATAACTTAAATCGATTCCACAATCCTAAATTAGAATCCCTTATTCCAGTTGGTTAAATCGAAACTGAAGTGCATCGAAACTACACTCAATAAAAGCTCTCCTAAAATATCGGTATTAGAAATCCATAGAGTACCTTTCATTCTAACAAAGCCATCGCATTCTATTGCCAATGCCACGGAACGATTGCATAGAAATAATCGTTGTGGACAATTAAAGTATTTTAAACAGTGTTTTAACTAATAAATATCACTCGGTCAACATCGGCGCTCGTCTTCACTAAAGCCGATGGAATTTGACATTTAACAGTAGTAAAAGCTCTGGCCCTGGAACCTAAAGGGTCGCGCACTGTACGGTTTAAGAGGAATTTCCTCCCACGAACGCTGCGGCTGTGGAATGAACTCCCTGCCGAGGTTTTCCCAGCGGGCTATAGTATGAGGTTCTTAAAAAAAGGAGTGTATAGCTTCTTAAAGGGTAAGCAGCGCGCATGTGAATCCTCTGGGGTTGCAGGTGTCCATTGGCTACGGTAACTGGTGGTATAAAAAATGTATTAGTTTTAGGTGTATGTTCGTATTTTACTTTTAAAAGAACAAAAAGGAATCCAAGCCTGTAAACCAAATTGAATAATGAAATTCATACATTTCAGCATATTCAAATAATAGCGCTACGTTATTTCGCGCATTAAGGCGGTTTTAAGATTGCGATTTTCACGGTGTGCGAACGAAATAGCGCTATGCACATCTATAGCGCTGTCACGCTCGCACATCGTCACCGCATCCAGTAGCGACGCCAGTGTGATAATCTTCTAAGTACGGTGGGTTCCCCAACTTAAGTACCCACATTGCCATACAAAGTTGTATGGGAGAGTGGATACTTATGTTGGGGAACCGACTGTACGTGTACACACCTGCCTACCGCGAACTTCGAAAATGGAAATTTTATTATCTTCGTCTTTATCGCTCTTGCATATTTGAAAGATAGTGATGCAAATAGACGAACTAACGAACGAAGTGATTCCATTTTAACAGCCGTTTTTGAATCGTAAAAACATAATTGCCCGAATTATCGATCCTATTCCCAATCACTATAATAACATCTTGCTTCCTTATGCAGTTCTGTATTATGCAAACGTTCCTCCGGCGATATAACCAATAGCTGGAACTGAAACGTTTTATTTGCTACTACTCTACATTTATATCTATTGTAAAATCAGCCTACTAGCGTTTTATGTAGAGTTGTTTTATCCTAAGTATTCTATAAAAACTCCCTTTTAAGTGTATGTCTTGTGACAGATCGGCCATATGGAACCCTACATTGAGCATGGCATTTTCTAAAGTCAATATACTGTCAAAATATTATCATGATCTTTACCACCATAGATGCTCTAGTGAGTAAATATTTCTTTTTTCTCCTCCCGCTCCCGCAGGTCGCAACGACAATGGTCGCGTGGCGTTTTGAGAGTTTTATTCATAGACTTTTGGACAAAATGGCGCCGATTAGGTTTCATTTTAAAGCAATCACGTTATTAATTCGGATTGTATACATGTAGTAGTCAAATAATATGATAGTATTTTGATATTATTAGCTAATTTGAAGAAAATATACTATCAAATATTGATATATTATATCTGTAGATAATTTAATTTGATATTGGCTGCATTTGGAACTGTCAAATCAATTGATTTAAGTGACGGTCGGATTATTTATATCATACTTTTCTCATTGTCAAGTTTATGTCAAATACTACGATATACGTCAACTGTAAGTAGTTGATATGTCAATTGTTTTGATGTCGTTTTGAAGACAAATGAGACAATAAATCATAATACAAAAGTTAGAATACCGTTCCCAGTCATGTGTCTCTCGACAGTAGATGACAGTGATGCTGATAGTTTTGAGTAACCATTCATAAGTTCATAACTTTAAACATTTTTCTTCTCCATCACAGATCAAATATTACTAGGGATACACTATCAGCCCTAAAAAAATAATACCGCAAGAACATAACATTCTTTGAGCCTTATTACGGTATAAGACTGGCCAATTACAAATGTTCATGACAGACTGTCATACCCCGGATTTTTGGGGGCAGACATGATTTCGTGTGTTTATAACTTTGTTTATTCCAAAATAGTTAACAAACTATGAATAGAAAATAGGAAGTGAGAATCAAACGGGCTTAGAAATGTTCAAATAGCTTCTTTTTTTACAGTTTTTACCTATTTTTTGGCTAGTGTAAATCATTTCTGCCCCCAAAAATCCGGGCTAATAAAATAATAATTTCAGTAAATATTGTTTGCGTATGTACCTCCGTGATATTGTTGCTCGAATTATTTATCGTATGGCTAGATGTCACTGGATATAGATAGACATTTCTTCTCTGGGATAGTAGTAGTGGCAAAGCAGATGATGAAGAAAATCCAGTGAGTGCTGCGAGGTCCAGATAGGACAGTGCAGTCGCCAAGTTTGTTGCTCCTTTAGCACCACCCAGGAATCAATGTCTGCGTCCGTACAACCCTACACGTGATTGTTGCTCGAAGTTTTCCATACAAAAATGCAGAACCATAATATTAAGGTATTTTTTAACAATAATCTAACGCAATTTTAATAACGATACCCAGACTACCAAGTCACATATTCAGCCCCTCACGCCCGAGGCGCAATATCATATTTTCCTCCCCTTTTCTAATTTAAACAAGTGTGATGCCTCCTAAGAAATTGTCTTTTAAATCGCCACATGGCCCCTTATAATACATTTTATTTGGCCAAAGGTGCTTTAAAGGGTGCATAATTTACTTTGGGGTAATTATTTTCCAATAGGGATGCAGATGTCGCCAAATTAGGGGTTGAACTAAGAAAATTCGCAGAAGTTTGCCGAAGTTCTACTTTAATTAAGTTCTTTGTGCGTAATAATAGATTTAATTAAAAACGGTTTCGCATTCAATGTCCTTAAATTTAAGAATTTACTTTTTTTCATGATTACTTTTACTCATGATTACTTACATGAGAATTTACTTAACGTTAGAATAGTTAGCAACAAAATATGTGGTATTTATAGTAGGTATACAAAGTGTAACAAAAATGCTGGTAATCCGTTTACGGGTGTAATTGGTATCGTATTCCTTAAGAAAAGAAGAAAAAAAATTTTTTATCGAAAAAAAAAATGTTTTGTATGGAGGGTTGGCCAGCTGGAACGACGTGCCCTATACTTACAAAAAAAATTTTTTTTCGCTACCATAAAATTTTTTTTCGCTACCAAAAAATTTTTCGCCTTATTTTTCTTAGTCTCAATACGATACCAATTACGCCCTAACGGAGCACCAGCATTTTTGTTACACCCTGTATAATATAATATTAATAATGCTTTATAGTGTCGTGAAGACTATTATGTACTCATCTGTCTTGCTTTTGTCTCGTTTAGTTATTTTTTTAACGTTTCCTTTTTTAACCAATAAATAAAAGATCTTTTAACAAGTTTCATTGCGTCACTGAAAATGCAATGTAAGGATTAGCATAAAATATTATCAAATCATCGTGATGAATGATAGACTTTGACGACATCTCAAACCTTAAAATAGGTACGCTTAAAATGTAGTTTGTGGGGAAGTTTGTAGTAGGTACATATCTAAACCATAAAGCTCTATAAATGGAGTACGCTTCGCCTCATCTTTCCAAACAAAAAAGTGTGCCAAAATCTGAGGGGGCGAGGTAGCACGCATGTGATATTTTCAAGTCAAAGGTACATCGTTGTCGGTTGTTAATACAGTTTATTTCTAATTGATTTTTATGGCAGCAACGCTTTATTGACAACCGACAAAGATGTACCTTTGACTTGAAAACACCAAACATATTTGACATATTCTTTTTATACTTCATAACACTAAATGGAGCAATGTTAAATATGGAGAAGTGTCTAACGTCAAATAGTTACTGCCCGTCAGAAAGAAAACGATTGTCTTTGAATCGATTCTGTAAACGAAGCTTGATTTTCGATTTAGGTTAAATCTTTTATTACGGAAGTAATGATAAATAAAGTAAAACTTTACTTACATCTGAAATGGTATTTGTTTGATCTTTTTGTAAACTAGACGAAATATAACATTTTTTACATCCAAAAACAGCGCATTTTCACGGAGCTTATTATCCATTGACAGCGATGACGAAAATGCGTGACATCGATTATTGAAATAGTTTTTATAGATGTACTAGATTTTCCTGCCAATACTTTTGACAGAGGGGAAATGATACCTAAGGCCTCTCCTGGTTTAGAACTCTCTGATCTAAACTTAAATAAACACATAGGCGCACTATAAAATATTAACTAACACTTCCTACTTCCACTGACGGGTTACCAAGTATCACCTTATCGCCTACCAAAGAGACAAAATATGAACGGAGAAGTAAAAAATCAAGCACCTCAGTCTGTCTAACGAATATGTGCATCAAAACAAACGAGCGATCAAACGGCGCAATGTGTAAAAAATCGCATTTAATTATCAGTGACGTTGACGACAGGTGCAAAATGCGGCGGCAAGGAGACAATTCACTTCATGCCTCGCGGTTAGCGGTTTTGTCTCACATTAAGTCCTGTTCACACAAACTTGTCTATTCAGAGCCAGAGCGTGAAATGAACGCACCCTATTCCGCGCGAGCTTCGTCACCCTTATTTTTTTGCTTATCATTCCATTGCAAATTGCACTGCGGATAGAATGACAACGACATGGACATATGTCTGATCAGATCCCGTAAGTCCACTGATCTGATCCCGTAAGTCCACTGATCTGGCGAGTTGATGTTTAGGTAGAATTAAACAGCAATGATAAAAACGCTCAGAAATTAAAATAGGAATTTAATTAGGCCATATTTGACCAGTTTTTAGGGTTCCGTAGTGAACTATGAACCATGTCTGCCCGTCCGTCCGTCCGTCCGCGGAGAATCTCAGTGACCGTTAGCACTAGAAAGCTGAAATTTGGTACTAATATGGTAAAATAAAAAGTGGAAAAAAATGTTTTATTAGGGTACCTCCCCTATACGTAAAGTGGGGAGTGATTTTTGTTTTCATTTCAACCCTAACGTGTGATATATTGTTGGATAGGTATTTAAAAATGAATACGGGTTTACTGAAATCATTTTTTGATAATGTAAATATTTTCGGAAATAATCGCCCCAGAAGTAAAAAAAAATGTGTCCCCCCCCCCTGTAACCTTTCAACCACAAGTTTTAAAAATATGAAATAAATCTCAAAATTAGAACTTTATAAAAACTTTCTAGGAAAATTATTTTGAACTTAGTAGGTTGAATAGTTTTTGAAAAAAAATTACAAAATAATTTCTGAACTAAGTTTGTAATTTAACCGTATAAGCAGGTGTTCAATGTACCTGTAATTTCTACAAAATCACAATTAAATGACGTGCTTTCAAATAAAGTAAAAACGGTGAAAATCGGTTCACGCAATAAAGAATTATCCCATAAAAATCATCTTCCATACTTTAAGCTCGCGCGCAATAGTTAACTTAATTTGCCGATAGATGTCGCTGTACGTGGAACGCTCATATCATATCCTACATGGCGGTGTTATTTCAACTCTTAAGTGGGGACACTTACTGTGACGGATGGAAAACTACGGAACCCTACACTGAGCGTGGCCCGACACGCTCTTGGCCGGTTTTTTACTTAGGTATAAATGGTTTTCAACAGGATTATCAAGCCCAATCGCGATGTCATGCGACAACGGACCATAAAGAATCTACAACACCCAATAATGACAGCTGTTATTCATATGGTTAATGTCACCTTGGAGATCGATTCAGACAAACAGAGCTACGAGCCTGCCTCATTTGAGACACTATAATTGATTGAATAGGGAAGAACAAGGATAATAGGTTGTTTAAAGTATTTATTTGAATACTAACGGAGTTCTTTTAGATATACGTACAGTCAACGCCAAAAATATGTATACACCTTTGACCCTATAACAGTGGAGTAAGGACAATAATATATATACAATATATTCTTGGCCTTGTCCGTACTTACATATGACGATATACAACTAAATATTATACCTCCACGGTGCCTGCGTAGACGTGAATTAAATACACAAGTCTGCTCATATAAACGAGCAGTGTGTAGTCAAATAAGATTACTTTCATAGTTAGTGCAAATGCAAGGCATGGATGCGTTTGCTGTTTAATATGCAAATAATGGTACATGTGGAGTCTGTTTAAGTATTTGTCTATGGACAACGATTACGCCTCTATACCGCGTGTGTAGTCAAACGAGATTACTATTATAGTGAATGCGTTGGAAGAAAGCCTTTTTAAAAATATATAAAGAAAACAATTCAAGGCATTTTATATGAAATGGGTGTGGTGTATTTACAAGTGTCAAATATGTGTGTAGTGTGTGTTAAATTTATTTTTTTACAGATTTTGATTTGAAGTTCGTTATTGATGTTTCACAACATAGTGGTCTAAGAGCTGGCCACGTCAGATATGACACAATAATGAGAGCAATGAAACCTGTCTAGTTAGACTGATTTACCATCCTTATTGCTAGATCCGGGCATCTGGCAGCTTTTAATGGGTGGATGTCAGAGTGACAGACCAACAAAGTTTTTAAGTTGGAAAAAAGTAATACCAAAATAGGTAAAAAATGCCAAAGTTGTGTAACTTATAGAGGACAGGGCCTATATTTTAACATTAGATAAAAAACCATTG
This sequence comes from Pammene aurita, assembly GCA_947086415.1. NCBI lineage: Eukaryota > Metazoa > Arthropoda > Insecta > Lepidoptera > Tortricidae > Pammene > Pammene aurita. The sequence goes on from OX352301.1 coordinate 3,902,118, forward strand.
TCTACTATTGCGGAAACAAAAACAGTAGGCGACTAACTAAAAATTGCATTTTACATCATTTGGCACTACTTTTCCCCAACAGAACCTTCTGGATATGATATAACCTAATGAATTACATAATTTCCTATAATATTTCATTTAACCCAGAACTCTAGGATTTGTTTTCTTCAAGTTATTTGCATTCTTTGACCTCCACCACTTTACAGCTGCCAGATGTCCGGATCTAGAAATAAGCATGGTATAGCAAACTAACTATATGGGTTTCTTTGCTCTCATTATTGTGTCATATCTGACGTGGCCAGCTCTCCGTCTATAGGTTCCTCACTGTCTATTGCAGAACCTTTCTGTTTAGTGGCACAAAGAGCCAATGTCATTAGATTATCTCTGTCATTATAATCATCCTCCTGGAGTTAGTACTAGCTTTTTGCCGAGGCTCAATAGAGTCTGGAGTCCTTATATTAACGAAAGCGATTAACCTTACAACCTAGAGGATCATTCTTGGCCTGTTTTAAACCCTTTTTCTATACTACTTTAACTAATTTTGACTATAGTTCGCTCACTCCCACAAATAAGTGTATTATAAGTTATACAATATGGACCATTAACCTCGCAAAAAAAGTAAAAGATCGCAAAAAGCGGGCAAAGTTGATACTTCCACGGTACATAATGAAAACCACAGTGGTAAGAACCGGGATTCAAATATCGAACCTTTGGATTAAAAGTCTCATGCCTTACCGATATGCTACCAACGGTTTCTAATAGATAAATTACGTGGTTAGCTAATTCATATTTATAGCTTAACCCATTATTAACTGTCTATTAATTAACCCAGCGAGTCCCAGGGAGCAAATTACGTAATAAACAACTGTAATATAATCTCAGATTTAGACACATGGGTATCTTAACGTCAAACTTACTAAAGCTAAAACATACGGGACGGTAAAATGCTGCACTCTACTCCAATCGTTAATGCTCAACGATATTTATGGATGGGTTATACTCTAACAAAATGAGCAGAAAAAATACTTCCAGAGTTATTTCATAACCTAGCAACGATTGTGTTATGTTCATCTATTTTGACAATCATTACATCTTTGTCACTCTTATTGTTAGGAAATTACAGTTTGTCTCTTTCTCACGCGGGTGGCGGGACCTCATTGGCACGTCCGCATCTCACGCTGGCCGGTGCGCGACTAGCTCAGCTAATCACTCATTTTAAGGGCTTCGCTTTTGGAGCGTGCATAACCCATCTGTCATTATTATATATCATAGTTAACGCTACGTAGCGAACGAAACACAACTGTCACCGTCGCAGTAACATGGAAGAGTGATAGAGACGATACGATACGGAGCGTTAACGATTGGCACGTTCGCTACGCACCCTGTTAGCCTAATATGGACGGATTTTTATAGCCTGTCATGGTGACACTCTGTCAACTGTGTCAACTGTCAACTGTCCCGTTCTAACAAGTATGTAAGTGCGAAAGTGATGCATGACGTGATGGCGTCCCCAGTATAAGTACGTTGGCACGTTGGCTACGCACCCAGGTCTATTTAATCGTAGCCTTAAGGCTAACCTTATTGTGTTAATCTGACTATAATGCGCGGCGCAACACATGTCCGTGTGTGCTGTTCCTAAGTTTTGGGTCTCCCAAATTGTTTGAGTTTTCAAGTATGCGGCGTGACGGGTCGTTATAATAATGTCATATTTACACTGAACTATTGGCGCCTCTGTAAATATGTACCCGGGAACTTGGCACAATGGGTCGGGCTATTAATGTATGTTTACCTGTCACTAAGTTTGATTATTAATCTTCGTCTGTGTAAGCAAGACGACGTAATAGTAGGGATAATTTGAAGCGAATGAGATGTTTAATATTAATAAGATAATTAAGGAAAACTAGTACCTACTCACATAAAAAGCTTGACCTGTATAAATATGTATATAAAGGCGAAAATATTGCCCTAGATAAACAAAAATATGTAGACACTGAAGAGTTGTTGTATTACATATATGTTCACCAAATTTCGACTTATGCACATATTTCTCGGCAGCACGAAGTTGTTTAGCAAATAATATGTTCAAAATTAAGAGGCCTTATTCCCAAAACGCGCGAATTTCACAAGATGCCTCAATTTCTTCGAAGGCTATGGAGAAAATACTTAGTTTTTTTTAAATCAATTATTAATGCATACGATCGATAAAACGGCCAATGCCACATATTACATTACATCGAGAAAAATATGAAAAAATTGATTGTCTTGGAAGGCCTTTACGGATTTTCCAGTTAGAAGTACCGTTCATTTCCAAATTACGCAAAAAGGGTAACAGTTCTTATTAAATTTTAATAAGATTCTATTGAGTACATCATGTCCGAGACGGTCTATGAAATATAAATCGAAGATTATCTACGCCGGATTATTTTTATAACGGCCTTTTAGCCTAGTTGGTAGTGACCCTGTCTACGAAGCAGGAGGTCCCAGGTTCTAATCCTGGTCAGGGCTTTTATTTGTGTGCTTATCACGGATATTTGTTTCTGGGTTATGGATGTTTTCAATGTATTTAAGTATTTACCTATTATCTATTATATATATCGTCGACTCGTCTAGTACCCGCAACACAAGCCTTAATTGAACTTACTGCAGGACTAGGTTGAATTGTGTAAGATTGTCCCATAGTATTTATTTATTATTTATTAATACAATAGTAGGAAAAAATATACTTACCTAAATGTCTCAATACACCTGCCACTAGATTATGGAGGTATTATTCTTATTCTATATTCAGTTGGTACGACAATGTATCACCTATACTCTATTTAAAACTTACCATATACATACCCAAGCTGACGAAACATGCATTCTTTTAGTTCCGTTACTCTAATTTCCAATGACAAAACTAATCTTTTCGTGTAATCCTACGGCATCATACTATCAAACCCAAAACAGCCAACTGCATACAGATCTCAGTAGCATATATGACCTTTCAACTTTTTAGACTAGTACCAATCCTACTAACGAAAAACAGCGGAACTGCATACGAATCTCAGCAAAGACTATGACTTTTTAATTCGTTCGTGTAACCAAAATGGAATGTCCGTTTGGGAATTTTGTAATTACGTCCTCAAAGACACCTCGTTTGGTCTTGTGACATGGAGTAGAAAAGGTCACGTACGGAAAATTGGAATATCGCCCGGACCGACGTCGGTGCTAGAATTTGCCTTCTGATTTTCCTATTAGCGGATCTCATTTGTGAGATCGCGTGGGCAAATCGAAATTTGGGAGATAAGGAGTCGCCGAATATACGAGTATCTACGATTTTAGGAACTATGGGTATATGTCTGAACAAAAGCTGCGACAACTTCAACACTTTCCAAAGTACATTGTCAACACTGGCCTTTGTGTCTATATCTCTGTTACAGATAATTTAATACACTATCGAGTGAGATGTTGAAAATGACCTTAATATCCTCTTATTTTCTTTACAATTAAGTACTTACACGATTATTTGTACAATGTCAAATATTTGAAGTGACTCTAACAGCGATCGCATAGTCCTTGTTCTCTGGGTAAGTAAAATCCTGTGGTCTCCGTTCGCTAGATTTTTTTATAACAATAGTTTTTTATTGCAGAAAGTTAATTCAACTCGAACTTAATAAAATACATCACAAGTACATAGTTAATTTGGTAAATTAAAAAATCTGCCGCGTTGCTCAACCCAAAGGGCATTCGGCACAACTCATACGGCACATTAGTAATAACCGCATTTATTGCAAGGGGGTTAATGTGCTGGGAGCGTTATGTCATCCCATTCACAGTGAGGATTATTGGAGTGTTTTTGTCGTCTGTCACCCACAGATTATGTAGATGTATGCAGTCTTCTGGCTATCTCACGGTCGGTTTGCTCAGCGGGGGCATTCTGATGCCTTGCGTCATGTCTGAGTCGAGGATCAGTCGAACCAGTATAAGTTTAAGTCTGCTTTTTTTTGAGGTCATTGGAAGGACTTGGAGTGAAAAAGCAAGAAGCTCAAAAACCGAAACGGTTATGAAAATGTTGTGTGTTAAAATTTTAAGTCAAGTCAAAGCTTTTTTAATGCTTGTGAGACGCTAGAGTTGGTAATAATAATCAGAGGAAAGCTTCTCGCTCGACCATTTAATTTTGATATACTGATATACTAATTGTATTTTTAAACGCTTGTTTATTAAATTGTAATTTAAAATGTATTTGACGACCGTTCTTTCCTGTAAATTAGCTTTGGCATTTATGTTAACCAGAAAGAGATGAAAAACACATGTCAAATTTTATAAATAATGGTTAAGGGTTTGCGCAATGTCATAGATTACCACATACATATTGGTGTACCATATACAATCGACAAAAACCGATAAATCAGTTTTGGGGCGGTAGCGAGAAGTTAGCCGCCCCACTTTAAAAATTAAAAAAAAATATACCGGATCGGGTCCTTACGAAATTTCATTGTGAATTCGCGTGAACTAACGAATATCTACCGATTACAATCGACAAAAACCGATAAATCAGTTTTGGGGCGGTAGCGTGAAGTTAGCCGCCCCATTTTGTTTTTAAAAAAAATCGATGTTGGAGTCGGCTCCTTACGATTTAATATACTGAACTAACGTGAACTAACGATTAACTAACGATATAGATACGTAAATTCAGGATACTAAGTTTGGGGCGGTCAACTTCACGGACATGAGGTATGGGAATATTTTCGCTGGTTTTGTAGAAAGTCGTTAACTTTTGATGTGGCACATTGGCTGAACTCGAGAAGTGGACTCGCCCGCGCTTGTAAAACCATTGGGAATGTACAAGGACACGCTCCGTATCTTCGAGTGACGATAACATAACGTTTGGTGAGCTACTGGTGCAGGGCAATGTGCATTGGGGTGGCTAATGTATGGATATTGTAGGTCATATTGGCAAGGCATACGCTTTTGTAAATGTACTTACACGTGTAAGTACTTTTTAGGATGCAGATGATGTTCTTCAGCATTTCTAAACCGATTGTCGTGTAATTTTATGTTACCCATTTCTCGATCGACGTTCATGCCCGTGCGCATTCGAATACCTATTCCCACACATAAAACCGTACACATGCCCATATTAGGTGGTGTAAAAAGCTATTTTTTTTCAACAAAGAAAATAACTTTGTTATCGCATATATTTATATGGTACCGCAATGTTATTTGTGCGGTTTGTAAAATTGACTGCTGTGGGCGTTTGTCCCATGAAACTTTGGACTGACCATGTTAGTCTGGTTTTAGGTATTACTTGCACGATTTTTTTTTAGATTTTATAAAACACCGTCACCAACCATTTTTTTTTTTTTTTATACCACGACGGTGGCAAACAAGCATACGGCCCGCCTGATGGTAAGCAGCTACCGTAACCTATGGACGCCTGCAACTCCAAAGGAGTCACATGCGCGTTGCCGACCCTTTACAAAAAGGAGGATTCACTGTGTTGACGACTAAAGGAACAAGAAGGTCCCTCATCGTCAACACACTGGGTCCTCTTTGAGCTCTTTGAGCTCTTTGGCAACCTTAGTCACCAGCAGGAACACAACACTATGAGTAGGTTCTAGTGCTATTTGGCTGTGGTTTTCTGTAAGGTGGAGGTACTTCCCCAGTCGGGCTCTGCTCCAGATTTGAGCGATGACATTCGCTGAACGTGCCCTACCACACTTAGCGAGATGCCATTCGCAGTGCCCATACCTCTCTTTTTGGTGTAGTTTAAGGACATACCCAGGTCTGGACGTAGTTTAAGGACATACCCCGGGTCCAAAACGACGGGACAGCCCGCTAGGGCTGCTGACGCGTACTGTCCCAATATGCTGTAGACTATGTCCACATAGTTTGTTAGTTGTCTTACTATCCACAGACAGATTTTCAGATTTTATAAAACAGTTGCGACATACTATAATGTTTTTTAGATATATAAAATAGGCTCGAATATTATAATTTCCAATAAGTACATATAAGCACATATTCTGTAAAATAATTTGACATAATCTAATTAAATACAAAGTAATGTTCTGCCAACAACCCACACTGTGCCTTGGCAGAAGAACTAAAGTGAAAAAAATAATTGTAAGCCGTTTCGTGAATAAACATTTTTTAACGGCCTCCTATTTAGCCCAGTTGGTAGTGACACTGCCTACGAAGCAGGAGGTCCCGGGTTGGAATCCTGGTCAGGGCATTTATTTGTGTGTTTATCACAAATATATGTACCTGAGTTATGGATGTTTTCTATGTATTTAAGTATTTATCTATATCTATCTATTATATATATCATCGTCTAGCACCCACAACAAGCCTTTTTGAGCTTACCGTGGGACTAGGTCAGTTTGTGTAAGATTGTCCTATAATATTTATTTTGTCCTATAATATTTTTACATACAGGTTTGTTGAAGGAACGTCGCAGTAGAAAAATGACCTTTCTTTTAGCTATTCTTTCCTGCAAGGGATCGTAGTTCTAACACATAACCTAATCTGCTTTTTTGCTAATTATTTGATTCTGCAAGGGTCACATTTTAACTATCCTAAACATTTATTTGATAACCATAGGTTTTGCATAGGTCGCAGTTTTAACCTAACCTAACCTTTTTTTGCTAACCATTCCATTCTGCAATGGTTGCAGTTCAATCTAAGCTAACCTACTTTCCTGTTATAAATAATTATGTCATGTCAGTAGTCAGAACAAATATATTTACTAGACCAAATGTAGGTAAATATACCCTGTGACCATTATATCAAAAATTATATCATGCATTTCAAATATTAGATAATTTAATTTTTATGATTTTTCAGGTATATATATCTTAACTCGTTACTATTCGGTACTCTTAAAAACGAAGGGAAGTGGAAACTCTTTCCTGCCACACAGTTAACAGTTCCAACTTGATTAAAATAACACCTGTAAGTAAATATTAAAGTTGCGGTTTTTCCATTCCAATTAACGTACCGAAACTGATAAATTGTAAAGCATTCATTACCAATTCAGCAATACGGAGACAAAGGGAACAATTCAATTGTCCCCCTTGGGGTATCTTGCAACTAGTTCGTTTATGTAAACCAATTACAAAATGGCGCGACTGAGCTTATTGTGTTATTTTGATACAGACGCTGGAGTCTTGTTAGTTCGTTAAAAATTGTTGGAAATTATAGATAGGATTTTATTACGGTTGCTGGAATATCTCTTATACTTTATTTGAGATTCTTATGATCTGAATTTGTAAACTTTAAACCGAAATTAGATATGGAGATACTGAAGATAGTTTGAGACCCAGGCAAGACCCAAGGGAAGTTTATATCACAACAATTGTCTCGTACGGGTTTGAAAAGAGGGAAGGTATTTTCTATGGAAGTGCGATAATTTAATTTTACGCAAAGTTACTCGTAGAAGCGATTATATACGGTGTAACATGAGAAAACCGAATAATTTTAACAGCGTATTCCTGATCATAATTGGAGACTAAAATGTCGTATAAACTTTTCTGGAATTCGCCTAGTTTCAGAGTTACTACCACTTAAATAAAAAAACATTTTTTAATGTGACTCAGTGTAAAACGCTTTTTCGATGGCGATTTCACCCTTTATGGGGTCTAGTCTAGACATTCTTATTGACAAATATCAAAGTGCCAAGGAATACTTTACGTAAGCTATTTTTTACGGAAAAAAATGTACTAATTTATTTTAATCGACAGTTTTACTAATAATATTTTTGTTTTTATGTTCAAAAGCATTAAAAAAATCTAAAAAAGAGCAAAAAAAAAATTTTTTTTTTTGGCGAAATCCAGAAAAGTTTATGCGAAATTTTAGTCTCCAATTATGATCAGGAATACGCTGTTAAAATTATTCGGTTTCCTCATGTTACACCGTGTATTTTTAAAGCTGCTTATTGTTTTAACACAAAAAGAATGAATAATAAAATGTCACCAGCAGACTTCACGGTATAAAAAGACATTATGCACTCGCTATACTATATATATAGTCTGGCGTCTAAAAAGGGGTGATTTGCCGAATTACGTATTGTTATTGAAATTTAAATTGGTTTGTTTATTTCCGATTCAGATCCATATTTTGTGAGTAAGACTTTATTGAAATTGTATTAATTGCTATGAAAAATAAATTCTACTTACAATCAATTTTTTTTTATTGCTCAAATACTTCAAGGCAGGTCTGAAGTTGTTCGGCAACATTAAAATTAATTGATCTGTAAAATAAAAACCCTTGTTAAATTTTGTTTCTTTCTTACTAACACAATTGTGAAAACTATGGATAGGGACAAAAAATCGTATCGTAATCGTAAAAGTCGTAAAACCCCTGAAAGTTAAAATCAATGTTTATAAATAAAACGAGAATTAGTTTAGTTGTCTATAAAAAAAGTCTAAGTTTCGTTTGTGGGTTTGTGTACTAATTTAATTTATTCAAACCGAAACAAATAACTTTTTCGCAATTTCAAATAATTAGTATTCTATTGTATTGTAGAATGGGCAAGTTTCCGCAACTCGACGTCTAGCGCCTATTTTGCGTGATGAACTAAGTAGTAATTTTATAAGCAATTAAACGGTAAACTAAATCTTCCTCTTCTTCCTCCTAGCGTTTGTCCCGGCTTGGGGTCCGCTTGACAACCTAATCCCATGAATTGGCGTAGGCACTAGTTTTTACGAAAGCGACTGCCATCTGACCTTCCAAACTTCCAACCCAGAGGGGAAACTAGGCCTTTTTGGGATTAGGTCCGATTTCCTTATAATGTTTTCCTTAACCGAAAAGCGACTGGTAAATATCAAATGATATTCCGTACATAAGTTCCGAAAAATTCAGTAGTTCGAGCTGGGGTTTGAACCCGAGACCTCCGGATTGAAAGTCGGACGTAGTGCTTCTTTCATCGGTAAACGAAACAATAATAAAAAAACGCGCAGATTAATAATTCCAAAAAGCCATTTCGATAGCGATATCCATACGTATTTATACAGTTTTGAGCCCAAAATCGCCCGCGGCCCGATACGGAACTCAGTAGTTAGAGGTCCGATACGTATGTACCCGTAATTGGGGGCCTACGCTTTACTACAGGATCAGTTATGAACTTAGAGGACCTCATTGGTTGCGAGTTCTTGGTTGAACCAATATGGCATAATAAGTTACAAATAATAAGGGAACCATTGAGTGACAATGAAGTGGGAGGGAATTGTGTTGCCTGACTGACCTAATACATCAATATTCCTGGGTACTTTTCCAGGACCTAGGGCTTTGATATGTGGCATCTAGGTAGTTCTTGTAGTACGAAGCTATAGATAAATCCTAAAATTACAAATAGTCGTATCCTTCATAACAAAATAGTTATAATTATCCTTTTTGTCATTGTAATTATCCTTGTCAAAATAGTTATAATTATCCTTTTTGTCGTTTTTGTCATATAATTTTGTCAATATGTAATGGAAAATGGGATAATAAGCTCTACTTTTTGTGCCTCGATGAACTTTGCCTACTTTTCAACCGACTTCAAGATTTCGAAGGAGGAAGTTATCAATTCGTCGGGATCTTTTTTGCATTTATATATTGGTCGAGGTTAATATACTTTACAGATGAATTGGGGATAACTGAAGAACAAATTATTTTAATAAATATTTTGATTTGTTTATCTTAAGTAGACGCACTACCATATAAATTACAAACTTATAAAGATGTCATATACAAAGGAAAAAGTGACCTAGGCCCCCGGTGCCCAGGCCTGGGATCGAACCAGTGTCTTCTGCATTCGCGGCAGACGCCTTCACCACTTGGCCACCCGGGTCACAGGAGCACCGGTCGAATTTTCCCGTGTATATGCAATCTTTGTAAATGCTAAGGCGCATTTTAGCCAATCATCTAAGGTAGAACATTATGAGGACCTCCAATCCGGACTCTTAGGAATTGGGGATATCCTAGTTTTCATCATCATCATCATATTAAAATATCTATACAGTAATCGGTAGTTTTATCATGGCCCGTCAACTATGTTGCCCTATTAATCCCGTTTTTACCCTATTCCTAATTAAAGAGCTCACTTTATACTGGTTCTTCCGAACAGCTATCTCGTCAACAGTTTGGAAACACTCCGGTTATGAAAGATAAAGGCCTTTGTACTGTAAACTGTTTAACTAGTATGGTTATGAGTTTTAATGGAGATCGTGTTTGATTTGCGGGTTGAGGGATGAACTGATTGAGGCTGAAACTTGAGGGGATGGTAATTGTTATCAACGGTATCTTGCACTGTAAATCAATGGAAACTTGTTTAAATTCTCTGTACAAAACGTCAAGTTTTCAGCGATTTTGCGAGCAATTTTTAAGAATGTGGCTTTAAGAAACCTTTCAGAGTTTCGAGATCAACTTACTTACTTGAGCATTGTATAAGGATTAAGGATTGATTGAGATTTTTTCCCCATTTCGGGTTGCTCCCATAGTACGTCGTCGTTAAAATAATATTCTGTTAATAATTTTAAACAAAGTAGAACCGACTTCACTTAGCATCCACCTTTCCAAACGCAAATGCTCGAACTGCTGTAAAAAATACTCAAATCACTATAGCTGTGCCTATAATAGTTGAAGAGTTCCCTCGATTTCTCCAGGATCCTATCATCAGATCCTGACCTGGTTACAATGGGACCAACTGTAAAGTATACTCTTTTTCAAATCGATCCACCCGTTTCGAATAATCGGTGAAAATACATAAACGAAAAAAAAATAGCAAAAAAAAAAAAATATCCCGACGAATTGATAAACTCCTCTTTCGAAAACCTCCAGCTCTAGTTCAACACAAGGCCATTACGTAGGTTATTAAAATTAAATTAAAAATTAAAATCAAATTTATTTATTGTGCAACTTAAAGTTTTTACAGTAGACAGCTACTGTAAAAACTTTAAGTTGCACAATACCTATTTTTAAGTGTAAAATAAAACATATTTTTGCCCAATTTTTTACTTCCTATCCCAAAACCTACATCAATCCATATTTCTTTGTACGCCATACCCTTTCCACAAACCTACACAAAACCCAGTATTGGTCGCCAAGTGCCTCTTATTGCTGCTCATTCGACTGCGTCCTCTGATTGCGAGCTTTGAAGCCCTAGCTTCGCTCACCGTTCGGTCGACTTCATAAAATATCCGCACAACGCTCCATTGATCGGAACTTTAATATAAGTGGACTAATAGCCCGGACGTGACTTGAGTTAGGGGGTTTCGGGGATCTTAAGAATATCATACACCAACAATGTGGATGGTGTAATGCAATACTTTAAATTAACAAGTAAAAGGTTTCATTTTTTTTTGTTTTTTTTATGGACCAACTCCTTATTGGATATCGGTTAAATGCAACCTACGTCGTTAAAGTCGCAAATCAAAGCAATTGTTACCTCAAGTGTAGTTTTGATGCTACGATGACATTAAATCTTAAAGGCCTACTTACAAAATACTCGTAATAAACCCATAGGTATAGGTTACATGAATTAAAATACAGTAAATACGGACATATTTAGTTTATTTATTTATCGTATGGCAAGTAGGTACACTGTGTTAGCTATATTACTTATATTCTAAATTTGCATTTCCCCAAGTAGTCAATACCTGCGCTCGTTACGATCTTGAAATCTTCCACTGGGCCATCATACTTTGTAAGTCGACACTCCAAAACGATATGCCGAACTCTTTGGGCATCCATAGACGCAACACTCCCGGTCGCTCCATCCCCATTTTTTCCGGAGGTAGGCACAGTGACCGATTCCAGTTCTAATTCGGTTGAGCATGCACCACACTCGGCGTGACTCGCTGAATCCAGGAGCGTCTTCTCGCGGGTTTATCTCGAAGAGATCGGCTGGAGTGTCTGCCTCTAGCCATTCTTCTGACCAGGCGTCGTTTAGGTTCCACTGGGAGCGTGGCTGGTGGATTAGCAGGGCTGGTGGATTTCGGGACTTGAGCCTTGTGTGGCTAAACTTGGCCAGGTCTCTGTTTAGAGGCAGTTCTGGATGCTCACACGTTTTGTCTATCTCTCTGACATATTTAGTAAGTAAAATTGACACTAATTTTCTTCATTATTCTTCAAAATAGGTATATAATTTTACATAAAAACATTATGTCAACATCTCATACAGGATGGGCTACTTGAAAGTACGTATACATCTAAGAAGGCATACGCTATTTTGATTTGGTGTAAAATTCGACAGTTAATGCGTAACGTAATCATTATTTAGTTTAATTTTTCGTTTGTAAGCCGCATTTAAATGGTCAAACATTCCACTTAATCAAATATACCGTGAAAACTAAGAAAATTGCGGGTACATTTGTGTACAAATCACCTAACCTCTTTTTAATATCGCGCATATTTTCCACTTTTAACTTGTGGTACTTTTTTTATTGGGCTATCTCAGGGACGGGTCGTGTCAATGAGTTTTTAAACAAGTTAAAATACAGCAACTGGAATAATGCCGAAAGTGTGCTAAAATTTGGTAAGAAGTGCTTAGTTTTGCCATGCTGTTGAAGGAATCAGATGGCATTGTATTTGGCAGACCATTTACCCCAAATGAATTTAAAGTATGTAATATTTAATATTGAATAAATAAAGTGTAAAATTGTTATTTAATGATGGTATTGATGATGTTAAATTATATTGTAAAATGTGACAGATTTTATTTGTTAAGCGTGACCTGTAGTGAGTTATTACCAATAAATGATGTCTATGTCTATGAATTTGCCGACCCTGAATAATATATTGTAAAAATCATTCTTAATCTTTATATTTCATGTAGAGTAAAATTATCAAAATAAATTGTATACTTCTTATTGGCCTACCCTGTACTATGCTTTATATTACAATCTTTAAATAATTTTAAACAAAAAAGAACTGTCTTCACTTAGCATCCACCATTCCAACAGCAAATGCTCGAGCTGCTGTAAAAAATACTCAAATCACTATAGGTGTGCCTATAACAATTGAAGAGTTCCCTCGATTTATCCAGGATCCCATCATCAAATCCTGACCTGGTTACAATGGGACCAACTGTGAAGTATACTCTTTCAAACAATTTTCCAAATCGGTCCAGCCGTCTTCGAATAATCGTTGAACATACATACGATCCCGACGAATTTATAACCTCCTCCTTCGAAATCTTGATTCCGTTAAAAACAAAACAATCTCTTCTTAGTCGTCATACTTGTATCTACTAATACCTACAATTAGCAAATTCCCGGAAAAAGCTCAGCAAGTATGGAGTCGGCTTCTTAAAAATATTATTTTAATTATTTAAGTTCCGGGATTACAGGATTTCATAAAACATCAGGAAATAGTGATTAACTATCAAAATTTAGGTTATGACTATTTTCACCAATTTTGTTCACATACATACCTACATGTTTGATGCCAAAGAATAGTGTACGTACTGTTAGTTAAACAAGCCACAAACATATTTTGTAAAAAGACACAACTAAAATATGTTATATAAATACTCTAATACGTATGTGTGTATATGTATTTCAATTTCCAGTATTCCGGGAAATCCCGGGTTTATTAGCAAATTTAAATTGAGTCCGCCTTCATACTACTCAACAACAACGCGGTGTAGGTACTGAGGCCGAAGTTTAGGTATAAAAGCGTCCGAATTTCCGATCCCTGGTACTAAAATTATACTGTTATATTTTATGTGTTAATTTTCCGTACTCTGTCGCTCTCGTAGTAGTTGTGTTTAAAAGTATGCTAGCAATTTATGCAGATAACAACAACTAAAATATGTTATATAAATACTCTAATACGTATGTGTGTATATGTATTTCAATTCAATTTCTGGACCCGGGGTATGTCCTTAAACTACGTCCGGACTTGGGTATGTCCTTAAACTATGCCAAAAAGAGAGGTATGGGCACTGCGAATGGCATCTCGCTTAGTGTGGTAGGGCACGTTCAGTGAATGTCATCTCGCTCAAATCTGGAGCAGAGCCCGACTGGGGAAGTACCTCCACCTTACAGAAAACCACAGCCAAATAGCACTAGACCCTACTCATAGTGTTGTGTTCCTGCTGGTGAGTAAGGTTGCCAAAGAGCTCAAAGAGGACCCAGTGTGTTGACGATGAGGGACCCTCTTGTTCCTTTAGCCGCCAACACAGTGAATCCTTCTTTTTGTAAAGGGTCGGCAACGCGCATGTGACTCCTGTGGAGTTACAGGCGTCCATAGGTTACGGTAGCTGCTTACCATCAGGTAGGCCGTATGCTTGTTTGCCACCGTCGTGGTATAAAAAAAAAAAAAAAAATTTCCAGTATTCCGGGAAATCCCGGGTTTATTAGCAAATTTAAATTGAGTCCGCCTTCATACTACTCAACAACAACGCGGTGTAGGTACTGAGGCCGAAGTTTAGGTATAAAAGCGTCCGAATTTCCGATCCCTGGTACTAAAATTATACTGTTATATTTTATGTGTTAATTTTCCGTACTCTGTCGCTCTCGTAGTAGTTGTGTTTAAAAGTATGCTAGCAATTTATGCAGATAACAGCTATGTGAAAGAAAATCCAATAAGTTTTATCCATCATTAGGTCATCAAAGATTAATAACATAATAATAAACCATAACTTAAATAGCTCCATTAGAATTTGTTGATATAGTGACGTGAGAAACAGCTGTTAGAGAATATCAAAGCACGTTATAAAGCTAATGGCCGCAGTTGGCTATTAAGATAAAGTTTATTTGCTTTTACGTGTGAAGCCTTTATAAAAAGGTTTATTGTATGTAATCTTTATTCAGATGTAAAAAAAAGTTTACTTTATTATATTCGACTTATAATCAACCATCATATTTTTAAACTGCTGCTAATACTAGTGATAAAAGAGCTTTTAAATGTTAATTTAAATGAAATATTTTTGTGATTATACTAGGTAATGCATACGTGACTTTTGAGTTAATAGTCTATAGTAGTAATCTATAGTAATATAGTAAAAGTCAGGAGTCCTGATGATGCCGTAGTCAAGGAGATAGGTAGATTAGGTAGTCTATCAGAAATAATGCTGATTGAAACTTAAATAATACATGGAAAATATCAACTGACTTTTCATGTGTATCTATCATTCGTATACATTATTTTTTTCTATTTTTTTTTCAAACAGATGTTTACATAAGAAAAAATACGATCGTGCCAGCAAGCAAAGCTCTATGCATTGATTTATACAAAAAGGGAGATATGGTACCAGGCGCACGATTGTGTGCCATCAAATATAGGTCTCGGACCTATATTGAATTAGTCGTGTGGCAGAGTGTCTCAGTCACACTTTGTGCCACTTGTTAACTATATAGGTTTATCTCTTTTGCCCATGATGCACATACATTATAGCGGTGTGTAGCATTTTACAAGTGTGTAGGTGCTGGACCACATTTCAGTTTTGTTTACTATGAACGTCACTCATCTTCCTTTTTGTTTATGTCTATGGCTCTATGGCTTAACTGCCGCTGGGTTCGCTCTAAAAAATATTAAATAACTTTTTCATTACTATGAAGGTAAAGATTTCGATGTTAATGTATCTATCGATTTCGCAAGCTTTTGCATAACGCTGTCCCATTTTCTCCCTCTTCGATACGTCTTATCTAGAATGAGAGAAGCTTGTTTTAATGTCGTTAATTTAAGACCCGGGCGGTAACAATTTCATGGTGGTGGTCTGTGGTCCTGATCGTAATTCTTACCCAATACTTTACTTTTTTAAAGAGTAAAATAATCGTGCAATTTCTAAGATGTCGATTTTAAAACTGGCTATTATGCCTCTTATTTTCTTTAGTATATCATAAAAAAATAGTAATCTGAATTCGACCATTACTTACTTTTATACTACATTGTTGGCAATATGGTAAGCGGTGTCAATTGCCTATGGACAACCTGCATCTAAGATATGGCCTCAATATCTTGGTGATACCATGGTCTTAGCATTAATTTGACGTTTCGTTTTTAACTGACGATTGTTGAAGGGCTAAAATATGATTTATTTGCTACTCTATACAGAGTGTAACAAAAATACTGGTGATCCGTTTAAGGGCATAATTGGTATCGTGTTGCGACTAAGAAAAAAATAAGAGAAAAAAATTTTAGACGCGAAAAAATTTTTTTTTTGTTTGGGACAGCCGGTCAACCCTCCATATAAAACCAATTTTTTTTACGCAAAAAATGTTTGTTGTTAGTTTTTCGTAACTAGAATACGGATCACCAGCATATTTGTTACATCTTGTATTATGTACAGGTACTACTGGCAATGGCAGCCTTGATTTGTGAAAATAAGTTAGTCAACTTTTTGTTATCATAAAACTCCCCATTTCCGTTAGTACCTACGAATGTAGTTTGATAAACCTCAATAAAACAGAATCAACTGTTTTATAGACTTATAAGCGGATTCTACGAGATTTTTTACAACTCATAGTTTTACGACTCAAATTGCGGTAACAAACCTCATTGTATCACGGAAATCGGTTTTGTGTCCAACTCTGAGCCTAAATTATAGACCAGATAATCACCTAGGGTTGAATGACATTAACTGTATATATCAGCACGTTATAATATGGAAATCTGATACCGATTTGCTCTCCGAAGTGAAATTGTCGTATGTCACAATAAGGCTTTTTGGAGATACGTCCTTTCTGATAAAAACGGCAGTTTTACGACTGGAAAATAACCAAGGTTTATAGCGCATTAGTTTTTGAGTTTAGTTTTTTTTATAGGCGACTATAAAAATAAAATTAAATGAATAGATAAGGAGCGATATAGTTAAAGGTTATAATGAAAGTTTTGATGCCTTTTTGTTTAAATTATCGCGTGTTAAGTAATACGAAGACATTGCTGTTAAATTTCGTCTTTTGATTTTAAGTCATAAAGTATTAGCAGTAAAATTGAAATTAGGAAAAAATGGACGGATTTATAAATACGACTTTGTTAAATTAGCTGTTAAGTGTTACGCTATTTACTTAGTTGTCGTATTATATAAAATTTATGGCTTTTTATGGGTGTGAAATGATTAAATAATTTTAGGTAAGTGGTTTAAGCATGTTTCGATGAATTTATGATAAAAGTGATTAGGGTTACTTATCAAAGAAAATAGCTCATTATATAGTGTTAATGTATTTATAACGCTACATTCCGTTTATTACGCTTAATTCATATTTAACATTATGAATAGGATAATTATTTTACCAATAAACATTAAAAGTACTTAAACATTTCAATTAAAGTTTAAAAATATGAATCTGAACAATTGTACAGACCATCGTGACTTTCTTTGTTTTAATTTTTTATGTACATTATGTATGTATACGTCTAAATACATATAATTATGCCAGTTGATAGACTTTTTAGAAATACAATTATGATAGTAACCACAATCAAATTTGGTACCTCTTTTTAATATGGAAAGTAAACAATGCGTATGTCAGTATTTTCAGTACCTACATTCTGTGAAATTGTCGATATGTTCGATAAGCCATACAATACAATAATGTGACTTTATCGCCCGCCGCGATCCGACAACTGTTTGCACATACGTTTTCATTAAACTCATAGTGCATGGAAACAATGCTATTTGCTGGATTTTTGCGTGTTTTGTTACGTTGAAATCGATACCTAATTACCAGGGACAGATACCGGTATTTTCCAATAACTATTTAAGTACGCGATATTTTCAAATGTGATTTAGGTAAGGACAATAAATTATCAGATTATTCAGGCAAAATAAAAAGAACATACCTATTAACAAACGAGATAAGTACCGAAATTAAATACCGGTATATTTATGTGAAAATTATTCCGGTATACGATCCCTGATTACCCTTTACCGCGACTCCTTCCGCGTAAAATTGTTAAAACTTTCAACCCCCTTTTTGCAACACCGTAGGGGTTGAATAAAAAAAATGACTTAGTGAATGTGAAATTTGAAGAATATTATGTGATTGTTTGAAGCTTCTACCATCATAGGACTCGAGGTAGCGCGACAGTTTTAAATAGTTATGTCCATATTTAACATTTAATTTGTATTTTAAACTTATATTTTATTTGAAGGAAAGTCTGATTGTGAAAACAAATCATAAATATGTGAAACAATCATAAATACTACCTACGTAATTACCTATCTATAGTCATAAAAGCCACAATTCATCGAACAATGCTTTTTGACGCATGTGCGTACCTAAGCCAGGCAACATAACTAAGAATCAAATATTTTAAATTAGAAGGTCGTATGAGACGATAATAGTTCGTCGATACAGCGTTTCGTCTTAACATTACTGTTCTGTAGTTTAATTTTACAAGGGCTCAGATAGTTCAGCCACACCCGAATGACAAACGGTGTTATCCCAAGATTATCGTTAGAACATGACTAATGACTTGTCTCAGCCCTCCTATATGTTAATTGTACCGAATGCTTCTAACACTAATTTACACTGTGTTTATTTTACAATACACAAACTAATATTTACCGTTACACAACACAATCATGAGCAATATCGATCCTTAAAGCTTTGAAATTAAGATACATGCGTTGCTTTACTGGCCACAAATCAATGTTGCGCCGAAGACGTTGCTCGTATTTTCATACCGTTGGCAAAAAGGACGTAAGGACATTAATTTTGTATTATAACCTGCCGTTTCATAGAACTAGGCTTAGGGTTGTCATTTCAGCTACGTTTCTGACGTACGATTTAATTTTTCATCGTCATGAGTACAGTGTAAACATAAGCGTAGGGGAATGCTGCTATTTTTAAATGTTTTCAGTTTCTGGTATTTATTTCGTGATTAAAGAGGTTATTTTTCGCAGACTTTGCTTTGGACTTAGGTGACATGGGACATTATTAACATTTGGGGTGTATCTTTATAATTGATCAAATTATGGCTCTGGGAAAATAAGTGTGTTTAAGTATGGTTAGGTTAGGTTAGGTTAGTTCATATTGCTTGTTGAAGAACCCCATGTCATAGTGCAAAGAAAACACTTTAAAAACCAGTTTTTGTTTTGTTTTTCATTATGACCCCACCTGATGGTAAGCAGCTACCGTAGCATATATCTGCAACTTCAGAGGTGTCACAAGCGCGTTCTCGACCCTTTGATATGAAGGAGCTTAGGACTCAGACTGTGTAGTTTATTCCATATTCAGCCCGTTTGAGAAAATGTTTTTATTTTGCTAATTTAATATCAGTATCAGTGCGGGTTTTCGCTGTACATAACATTTAATAATTTTAATATGTAAAGGATAATATACCGGATGTGGCATTACACGAACAAAAAATTAAATAGTAGATTGAGTCCTCAAACTAGACAACGTTTGTTCAGTGACTTTAAAAATTAACTTGATTTATAGTGCACTTTAAAGTTTATTCGAATACGCAATGTATTGAGAAATTGATTATGTCTGTAGGATGTCAAGACTGACAAGCAATATCAATTTGACGGGTTTTAACGTTCAAGGATAATACTATTTAGTTTGTATGAAAAAGAGACAATCAAGACTCCATATTTTTTAAAAGTTGTTGAACAAAAGTTTCATAGTTTGAGGAGTAGAATCTACGTTTTATTTTTTTGCTCGGGTTACAGGCCACATACTTAACTGTAGAGGTAACATTTTATATGAAGGATATGAAATTTTAGGTTTCTGAATAATTTTATCTAAACAACGCGTAAAAGAACCTTGAAACAGTTGAAACATATCTTTAAAAGCCAAGACCATCCACAGCTGTTCCTTAAAATAATTTTCTCCAAACTCGACTAGAGTATTAAGCAAGAAAAATGGCTTCACACGCTTTTAAGGAAAAAACTCATGCATTTCGGGGCCTCGAAACTTTTGAGTAGTATTTAAAAATGCATATTGTTCGCGGACGAGTCGCGGTGTGACATAACGAAGTGTAAAGAGCTATTTACACGGTGCCAGTTAACATGCACAGTTTATAGTCTGTCAAAGCAAGTTTGACAGTAAGCTGTAAAAGAAAAAAAACTATAGTCGAACCTTTCTGGGGAATATATTAGCGTAAGAATCATTAACACAATCAAAATACGACAAAACTCCAAATCCATTGCACAGTTTTGAAATTTGGTGTGTATGTTGATTAGAGGTCCCGTTTTATTGTCCACACCATTTGACATTAGAGGACCTCGAAGAACCGCCAGCACCTTGGAAAATGTCCTCCATCTTGAAGAAATTGGCTTTTCCCTCCGAATCTACGCACTCTATGAAAATATGATCTAGGACAAAATTAAAGCTCATTAAATTCTACATAGAAAAATGCGTACTTTTTTGCTGAAAAATGCATCTCCTTAGAGATATCACTTGAGGAAGTGAAGTGTATTCTCATGATATGACACTGCCTCTAATCAACATACACACCATATTTCAAAACTGTCAGACGGATTTCGAGTTTTGTCGTATTTTGATTGTGTTACATACTAAAGAAGGAATTCCCCGTGGTTCTTCATAATCATGAATTTTCTTATTTTACAAATTTTTTGACGATTCTGCAGAAAAAACGAGAGAATCGTACTGCTCTTTTCTTTACTGTAAGTAGGGAAAATCTCTGGTCAAATTATTTTATAGGGACCGTATGCGTTACAATCATGCGACCAAAACTAAACTTCATCAACCACTACGCCCAGTAATCTATGTGCACTGTTTAATAGGATGTCCTATACTGGGCAGTATAGGATACCCCATTTCTATTGCTACTGGCTTGCAACAAAAATACAATACCAGAGACGGGTATTTCTGGTTCTTGCCATATAAAATTACTAAATCTGTTAGATAATACCACTATTATTTAACTTGAAGAAAAAAGTAAGAGTCTAAGTTTATACCGCAACCTCAATTTTGATCGATTTGATTGAAGTAGGACATTAACTAGACCCGACAGTAACTAGACCCGTGTGTGGGAGTCATAGTTAAAAGTTTTGGACATTTCGGCAGTAACTGGAACTGTGTGTGGGAGGCTTAACTCAAAGTTTTGGGCGCCTAATAATAAGGTTAATAATAAAGCGAAAGCCCACTTGCCAGGTCTAAAAAATACGCTTTCAGCACGGCACGCGAACCAAATTTAATATGCATACCGTTTAGCTTTGACTAGGGTTGGGCTAGTTTATCGATGTTTTTACTTTGGAGCATGTTTAATTCTTTTTTATTGACGTCTTGTTAACAAAATTAAAAAGTAAAAAGAATCATTATTTTTTTTGCATGTTTCAGCTCTATATTTATAAGCTTATGCCGCCCACCACATATAATTTTAGCCTGCGAAAATTGGATGAAATTAGTATTGATTTTCTTGGTGCAAATTATAAAAATAGAAAAAAAAAATTGTTTCGTGTTTTATTTTGGTTTCATACCAGTGGTCAATACGTCTGCTATCTACGTTAAAAACTTATTGAAGAAATGTGTACCTAGGTACCTCCTTGCAAATAATGATCTCCAGTGATGAAAATTCAGTTGTAACTTAATAATCATGTCAAAGCACGTTAAAGTTCGCTTAAAGGCTATATTATCGATAAACCTCCCATCACTAGGCGTTAACAAGGTGATTACGGCTAGGGGCGGGACGAGCACTCGATAACCGCTCTTTATGGCGTTCCGGCGGCGAATATAATTATCAAAAAACCAACTCATGGGAAAATAAAACAAAGAACGCCCAAATAATGGCTGTGAGACACGAGTCTGACGCTACGTCAATCTCTTGTAGTGTGGTTTTCTGACTGAATTTTGTAACGTGCTAAGTGTGTATAAGAGTTAAAACAACCGCGAAGTTTTGTACCCATTGGTACCTACACAAAGGTGTATCGTAAAGAACAATGCCTCCCTCCCTGACAGGTCAGCCCTCAAACTAACTCATCCATATATAGCCCAATCTATATATATAGCTCTTTCCACCCTCGGAAACAATGTATTTACTTATAATTTTATTTTGACGTGGTCGCGGATGAGTGAAGTCTCAACAAAAGCCCGTTCTACACATCGGGCCAACGTTGGCCAATCTACAGGACCCAGTAATGCGTTAGAGGGAGCAAGAGATCGCGATCTCGCCCTGCCGTATAGCTGCGTCCCTTAGATTGGCCAACGTTGACCCAATGTGTAGAGCGGGCTTTAATGTTGTTTCCTACAAGGTGGGTGTCAATATGTGTTTTAACGGCCTCCTAGCCCAGTCGGTAGTGACACTGCCTACGAAGCAGGAGGTCCCGGGTTCGAATCCTAGTAAGGGCATTTATTTGTGTCTTTATCACAGATATTTTGTACCTGAGTTATGGATGTTTTCTATGTATTTAAGTATTTATCAATATGTATCTATTATATATATATCGTCGTCTAGTACCCACAACACAAGCCTTATTGAGCTTACTGTGGGACTAGGTCGGTTTGTGTAAGATTGTCCTATAATATTTATTTATTTATTTATTTTATTTATAATATGTTTTGCGCGCATTTATGCACAAACGTTTACTCAAAACTATACGATGCTGGATGAATTCTTTACGAAAAACACTCAATCAGCGCACAGATGGCGGTGCAATCGTTAAATAACATATCTTTGGATATGCGAAATAGGCCATAAACTGTCTTTTTTAATACCGCGACGGTGGCAACTAAGCATACGACCCGCCTGGTAAAAAACTATCAAAGCCTATGGACGTGTCAGTAACTCCAAAGGTGTCATATATGCATAGAAATCGCAATAAGGCTATGTTTCCCTTGTTGTTGTGGCCCTTGGGTGAAACAGAGTCCAGGGGGCCGATTTTTGACTTTCGAGAGCTTGAAATAGAAATTTAGAAAAAAATCAGCTCGAAAATAATCGCACACCAAAATTTGTCGCCATTATTTTCGCATGAAATTAATAGATCATGAATATCATGATTTTAAATTCATATAGCTGTCATTTTTAAAACATCGTTTAATCGAAAGAATAAAATGTCAGCTTCGAACGCTCGAATCTTAAAAATCACCACCTTGATCGTATAGTACGATTTTTTTAGGATGTCGGAATTGTCGGTAGAACTCCTTAGTAAGATTCCGACACCTTAAAAAATTACCACTATATGTCCTCCTCCCGACGTGACTTCTCGTCGGACGTCCGTGTTGCCCGTATGTCCGACTGTCCGTCCCCTCGTCTTGGGAAGCCAATGCAGCCATGCGTTTAGTTTATGCTTTAGTTATTTGAAGTTTAAAATAATAAGATGTGTTGTATTAAATTGGTTTTCAGTACACAATCTTGGGAAATCGGCTTATATGGTTATTACTGTTGGCGCAATTATAGTAATCGTCTTCGTAAACAAGTACGGTAATTTACATAGGTATTTACTTACCTGAAAGTGGGACCTCACTTGGGAATAACTTGCTTTTCGCTTATTTGAACAAAATACATGTATGGATTCCACTAACTCGTACTCGTATTCACTTGAGTTTAATCTCGCTTAAAATCATACTACACTTATAAAACAAAACAATAACAAAATAAATCATGTCATTCTCGGCTCACAACTAATACCATGTAAATGGACGTTTATAACCAAAAATTTAAATAAAATAAAAACGAAATTGCGAGTAGATATTTAATATTCAGGTGAGAAAATTTTCGAAACAAAACCTAACAAAACATATCATACTCGTAATCATTTTAATTAAAAGGATTTGAAAATATGTGTGCTAGACAAAAGGCGGAAGGAAATTCCACCCCAAAGGGGATGAAAAGGTGGTCTGGTACAGAATTCCTTATAGCATGAAGTCCTCTTCTTTTACTTTAAGATTTCCTTTTGTGAAATAATGATTAAATAAAAAAGGGTGTTACGTTTTTGCTTAAGCAGCGAACAGAGAGTTTAGTGTTTATAATTAGTATTAGTATAACATTGATTTAAAATACATGTTAATCATCAATAAAAGTTATGTCAACGTGGCGTAACTCAGTCATTAAACTCTTTTGTACCATAATCCTAGCATAAAAATTCCTCATACAATAGTCAAGTTTGCGTATTGACATATGCTATTGTTGTGGATTTCAATACGGGCAGGGTCGCTATCAGTACAGTACAGTACACGTCAAGATATGTCTACAATTTTGCCCCTTATTCCCTTGTAATAACGTGCAAAATATAGACATCTTTGACGTCGACTACACAGTTCAATGTTATGTGACTTTCATTATATTTCATAATATCAGTTAAATGAATCTAACACAATTCAGTCTGGAAAGTTGCTTGATTGCATTAATTTTTTGTACCTACAACTTTTGAGGTATAAAAGGGTATTTAGCTGAACACTGCTTGCATTGTATATCACATAGGTAGATATTATTTTATTGTTTAGAGAACTTTATTAATACCTATGCATATACCCACTTCTAACAGAAATAAGTGAGCAAGAGATAAGGTTTCTAGTACACAATAAAAACATTCGCTTATTCCCTTAACAGCTCTCACTGGGATATATGTATATCAACAGAAGTAATACTCATAATTATTTTACATGTTTTTAAAGTGGGGCATTCCACTCATACAATAGTATGTTATTCAATCAAATACAAACATTGAAAACATTGAAAAAATAATCAACTCAGCAAGACTCTCTCTCTTGCTGGGTTGATTATTTTTTCAATGTTTTCAATGTTTGTATTTGATTGAATAACATACTATTAGAATTACTACACTTAACTTATTAACTAACTACAGATATCAACTAATAACAATACAACGGGTGTTACAACCAATATAAAGTAAACTCATGAAACAGAGAGTCTTCGTAAATTTTATAATGCTCCTTTATTTTAGATTGAAATAATTACAATGTGACTTCTTCCGCGATTCCATGATTTCATAGAAACTGCTAATAGTTTTTTTTAAGATTAAAAGATCAAAGAATTTTATTTACATAGAACACAGTAAATATACAGTTCTTATAAATAAAAAGTTCAGTGCATTCAGCCTGCATGCATTAAGCGTGCAAATATGTATTTTCAAACAGTCAATATATATACAGAATAGTACATAAAAGAAAATCAATAAAATTTGTAAAACTGTCAGGACTATCCTAAATAATATTAATATTATTATAATAACACGACGGTGGCAAAGACTCATACGGTCCACCTGATAATAAGGACGTCCGTAACTCCAAAGGAGTAGCATGCGCGGTGTCGACCTTTTCATATGAAGGAGGATTCACTATTTTGATTGTAATTTCATACAATAACTTCTCATCTCTATTTCCCCCCTTAAGATACGAGTTCCACGATAAAAATCTTAAAAGATTCAAATTCCATCTTATTGACTTATCAAAACACCGAAAACCGGACGTTGTTACTATTATACAACTATTTACTCTAGCCTATAAATAATGCAATAGCTGAACAAAAACGTAGGTAATAATATGCTTGGGCTCAATAAGGCTTGGAGCATGCTGTTCTGAACGCTTACCGACCATGGAGATTAGGTGAAAGCTTATCTAATGGACCATTTACACGAGGCTAATAACTGAGGAAATCTAGTGAGCTGAGATAATGGACTGTTGATACGGGACCAATAACTAAAGCAATCTAGTGAGGTAGTTAATGTTGTTTTTTTATTATTATTTATTGTATGGAAAACCAACAGCAAAATTCTTTTATAGAAATATAATTAAACTAGAAAGCCAATTACAGGTTCTCACTTATAGAACTAGATTACTTACAAAAAGAAGTTACAGCCCAACTTAAACACATACATACAAGTACCAATAATCACAAGTTAAGACGCATGCCTACCTCGATAACCTTGAGCATCCGGCGTTTGCGCACCCCCCGGCCCCGTTCACCGCAGGTATATTTCGCGATTCACCGCTGCGAGTTATAAGTACGGGCGATATAGTCCAAGCGTTTGACGCGGTTCGATCTTCTCTGTATGTTACTCGAATGAAATAAATTACGTGACACGAATAGTATATATAGCGGTGATTTTTATTATATTTATCAATTTCAATTTGAACATGGAATATTAAGTCTATAAAATACGTGACATGTACATGTAATTTCAGTGTAATGGTTAAAAAAACTACTTAATAAACATAAAAATCGATAATTGCAGTAGTAGATGAAAGCAATTACTATTATTGAGTTGGTAAAAAATAGGATTGATCTAGATGATTTTAATAACCCAACTTATTGATTTATGTATTGATTAATTTGCAAATAAGCCTAAAGTTTTCACAAAGTCACTTACAGTAGAGGGAAAACATAATACTTAAAAAAAGGTGAATTCAATACTATTGGGATACATATCACGCATGTTTAGAACTTGAGGTAAAGCAATGTTAATAATTATCATAATCAATTTTTTTACAATAAATTGTAAACCGCAGGTACAAAATGTACACCTTCAACTTACCCCTAATATATAAACAAAAAATAAACTAAAATAAAACGCTATAAAAATGAAATAAAAATGAGTTCAAAATGAGTTAAAAATGAAATGAAAACGAAATATAAAACGAAATAAAAATGAAACAAAAATTTAAAAAAAAGGAAACAAAAATTGAATAAATATTTAACAAAAATTAAACAAAAATTAAATAAAAAGGAAATAAAAAAAAATGAAATAAAAAAAAATGAAATGAAATAAAAATTAAATATAATAAAAAAAATATTGAATAAAAATGAAATAAAAAAGAAACAAAAAAGAAACAAAAAAGAAACAAAAAAGAAATAAAAAAGAAATATCAAAATAAATAAAAAAGAAATAAAAATGAAGTAAAAATGAAATAAAAATGAAATAAAAATGAAATATAAGTGAAATAAAAGTGAAATAAAAGTGAAATAAAAGTGAAATAAAAGTGAAATAAAAGTGAAATAAAAGTGAAATAAAAGTGAAATAAAAGTGAAATAAAAGTGAAATAAAAGTGAAATGAAAGTGAAATGAAAGTGAAATAAAAGTGAAATAAAAGGGAAATAAAAGTGAAATAAAAGTGAAATAAAAGTGATATAAAAGTGAAATAAAAGTGAAATAAAAGTGAAATAAAAGTGAAATAAAAGTGCAATAAAAGTGAAATAAAAGTGAAATAAAAGTGAAATAAAAGTGAAATAAAAGTGAAATAAAAGTGAAATAAAAGTGAAATAAAAGTGAAATAAAAGTGAAATAAAAGTGAAATAAAAGTGAAATAAAAGTGAAATAAAAGTGAAATAAAAGTGAAATAAAAGTGAAATAAAAGTGAAATAAAAGTGAAATAAAAGTGAAATAAAAGTGAAATAAAAGTGAAATAAAAGTGAAATAAAAGTGAAATAAAAGTGAAATAAAAGTGAAATAAAAGTGAAATAAAAGTGAAATAAAAGTGAAATAAAAGTGAAATAAAAGTGAAAGAAAAGTGAAAGAAAAGTGAAATAAAAGTGAAATAAAAGTGAAATAAAGGTGAAATAAAAGCAAAAATAACAGTGAAATAAAAAAGAAATAAAAAATAAATATCAAAAGAAATAAAAATGAAATTAATATGAAATAAAAATGAAATAGAAATGAAATAAAAATGAAACAGAAACGAAACAGAAACGAAACAGAAACGAAACAGAAATGAAACAGAAATGAAACAGAAATGAAACAGAAATGAAACAGAAATGAAACAGAAATGAAACAGAAATGAAACAGAAATGAAACAGAAATGAAACAGAAATGAAACAGAAATGAAACAGAAATGAAACAGAAATGAAACAGAAATGAATCAGAAATGAAACAGGAATGAAACAGGAATGAAACAGGAATGAAACAGAAATAGAAACGAAATAGAAACGAAATTGAAACGAAATAGAAACGAAATAGAAACGAAATAGAAACGAAATAGAAACGAAATAGAAACGAAATAGAAACGAAATAGAAACGAAATAGAAACGAAATAGAAACGAAATAGAAACGAAATAGAAACGAAATAGAAACGAAATAGAAACGAAATAGAAACGAAATAGAAACGAAATAGAAACGAAATAGAAACGAAAAAGAAACGAAATAGAAACGAAATAGAAACGAAATAGAAACGAAATAGAAACGAAATAGAAACGAAATAGAAACGAAATAGAAACGAAATAGAAACAGAAATAATTTATAAATTTATTTATAATAAACAAACTAGTACATAAAATTACAACGAAAAATAAACTAAATTAAAAACTAAACTCGTTCCGGTGAGTGCCCGGAGCAAAGGTCCCTAGTATACTGGCGGAGTTACCGCGTTGTATGGCTAGGGATATTCTTTACGCCAGGTACTCTTCAGAACGGAGATCGGCTTCGCGGTCTCTTAGCCGTCGGGCTAGGGCCGCAACAAATGCTTTGGCCTCGGCACACCAGGGCCCACCAGTCTCTACGGCTATCGGGACGAACTATTACACTGGTTCCAGGTTGCTGTACTTGGCGTGCTTGAGTTTGGCGGCGGCTTCAGCAGCGCCGCCTGCTGCACGCGTCGTATTAGCTAGGTGAGAGGGAGCAAAGGTGCTGACGCAAGTTGCGTCCCAGAGTAGGCTGCGACCTCTCACCCATGGAACCAGTGTGAGTCCATCCGGCCTCTTGCCGTCAGTGCGGCTTAGGCCTTGGGGTTCTAATATACATGGTATATTGGCCGAGACCAAGGCGCGTCGTATGAGGTCATTGATGGCGTGGTGTCGCGGGAATCTTCCCGCCGGGGCGTTGGCAGCTTAAGCCATGGTGGCCGTTGGCCTCTACTGCAGCTCCGCAAATACAGGGGTGAGGCTGGCTGACTTGGCACCCGAGTCTCAGGGCTGCTGCTACTCTGAGGGAGTCATTATCAAGGAGTGTACCGAGATGTGGAGAGGGTAGGGCATGCAGCCAGGCTCCTGACTCAGGGGTCATAGCAGCTTTGAGGCGGGCTGTGTCTGCACCTGCTGCGTTATTAATTAAGGTTTCTTTTGTTTTTTTACAAATAATTTCATCCCATTGGCGTTGGCTTTTTGGGTTTTTCGGCAAGTCGCCGATTGGGCATCGGACTGACCACTCTGTGAGGGCCTCGTCTAATGATGGAATAACAGCATTGTCACCATTAAATCGAAGGATCTGAGTGACAAGTTGCTTAGTAGAGTGAGCAGAGGCGATAAAAGCGATCAGTCCGATGTCCTCAGTTCGCCGGATACCTAACCCGCCATGGCGGACGGGGAGGGTGGCCTGGATCCACTGAGTATCGTTGCAGTTTATATTTAGGATATTCTCCAGCCCCTTTTTACCAGAGTCAGATCAGAGTCCAATCGAAGTTGTGGATTTCTTTTTGAGAGTTCCATGTGGGGGATGTTCTGAGGGTGTAGGTTAGACGGGGCATAGAAAAACAGTTTCGCAGCAACAAAAGGGATGTGTGTGCTGACAGTTGCTGAAGATCGGGTAGAGATGCGGCTAATTTAGAAGTTTTTCTACTCAAGACTGGGCTTAACCTTCATGGAAAATTGGAGCGCCTAAAAGAGTGAAAGGATGTTTTGTCTATTATTTTTAAAATGAAATAAAAATGAAGTAAAAATGAAATAAAAATGAAATAAAAATTGATTTTATGACTTTTTGACGTGATAACGTCTTTAAAATCGTTTTAGTCGGGTGACATGTTCAGAAACTTGTGTCACACCAAAACCTCACGAGCGCGATCGCAGGTATAACGAGAGAGAGACGGACCGATCTCCCGTCTCATCTCGAGCGCTGCCAGTCATTCCGTGAAACTTGTCACGCGGAATCCTCACGAGCGGTTAGACGTTATCACGTAAACATCTCGATCGTAAACCTACTTTACAAACAACCAATTTTTTGACTTTTTGACTTTTTTTTACTTTTCACCAACATTTATCCTATTCTATTTTATTTCACATGTTTATGGCTTTGTGTCGCGTTTTCATGACGGTCACTTGACTTTTTTTCGCCTAGCCCCCATCCGCGAACCGTCCCATAAGGAACTTCGTTCCGAAATGAAATAAAAATAAAACGAAAGACCGTCCGTCCGTATGTCACATCCATTTTACTCGGAAATCATAAAACTTTACTAAAGTACGAAATTTTGGTATTAGTTTCTTCTTATTTCATGAAAGGTACGGAACCCTCCATCATGCGTATTCCGATAGGCACTTGGCCGGTTTAATTATTTATATTTTATATAAAAAGTGTAAAATTATTTTCATAACTCGTTAATCTTATAAAATAAACCCAAAAGCGGTACCTTTTAATTAACTGTAATTAATTTTAAAGGATTTTTTAATATTATTATTTTGATTATACGTCGATCGAGTTCATTCACAACCTCCCGTAAATATATGTTACGGCATTAAATGTGCTGGACCGCTTTAATTGCAGGTACTTGGCGCATCGTTCGTTATCTACAAGGTAAGCATAGGCTCCAAATAAAAAGTTGCATCGGTCTCTCGTACTATTATAAGGTCGCGTTGTGTACGCGATCGTGGCAGCGCAGCGCACAGCCCCCCCCTTCGAACGCTAGTTACACTGCGGCTCGCGGCTCGCGCATGCTTTTACTGCACCAAATCGCCCTAAAAAGGGTTTTTGTTAAACGAAATTTTTAAATTAAACAAAAACAAACAATCATTTTGAAGATAAATATGTTGCCAATATTATGTCGAAAGAACCGTGAAAATATCTTTTGTAGTTTAGGAGCAGAAGCGACTTTTATGTTGAAAACGTCCTAATTTAAATATTTTATTTTGCCATGATAATTACTTTTTTTCAAATATTTAAAACAATAATTATATTAAAAACAAATCAATAGTTACTATACATTTTTTTCAGAATTTTCGATTGGACAGATTACGAGCCTTAGGCCGTTAAAAGTAACCATTTTACGTAATTTCAGGTAGGCACGCGCCTTAAACGATTGTCGCCGGAGTGTCCTTGAGCGTTTGGGCGCTCTCTACCCGCGCCACCCGCTCATTGCGATCGTGCTTAAATCCGCCGCGATGCACCGCAATAATGTTCAAAGAATATGACTTTACTCAGAGGCGCGCGGGCAGATTTATAATAATTATACCTAATCCTTTTGTGGATGTTTTGTGATTTGAATACTGTGATTAAGTACTACGGTGACATTTTTAGGAATGCTACTAAATAAGATAAGTAATAACGATCTCAATTAGTAGATTTTTATGTAAAAAAATAAAAACCTAGATTTTGAATTTGAAGTACAGTGAGCGGCAAAATATTTATGAATTTACGAAATATGGTTAAAAATATTCCGCATATCAGAAAAAAAAAAAAAACACTGACTAGTACAGCAAAAAAACTGAATGCACATCAAAGCGGTGTTTTCATGTGAATTTGGATTTTTTTTGCTGTGCAAGTGAGCTTAATAGATGGTTATTTTTTTGTTGCGATTTTAAATATTAACCGTTAAAATTCACTTAATCATGATAAATTAACAAAACTAAGCCTGTTGCGAGTTGCGAATAGTAAAAATGCACATGTAAGGAGCGGTATTTGTGCACGAAATCGTCATACAATTGTCATGAGAGCTGTAAGCCCATTAAATTTAGATCTTTAAAAAATAACACAGCGCAAACACTTCTTAGGGTTCCATAGCCAAAATGGTAAAAACGGAACCCTTAAAAGTTTTTTGAAACATGTCCGTCTGTCCGTCCGTATGTCACAGCCATTTTTATTATAAAACATATATTACTTAAATTTTATCCAGAGGTGTGTTTATGCCGCTACTTAGTTTTCTAGCTAAATTGCTAAAAAAACTTTTAGGGGAGGCACTCCATACATATGCCAAACTAAATGACAAAAATATTTTTTTTGTAAATATGAACATGTTGTACGATACGGGTTTAAAAATATCTTATATATATATATATATATATAGAGGATTTTTAAAACTTTTTTATTAAGTCAATATTTTCAGAAATAATTGCTTCGAAATTCTAAATATAATAGCCCCCCCCATCTAACTTTTAATCCGTAAGTCTAAAAAATATGAAAAAATACCAAGAAGGCTTAGTACTTCATTTTCTACGAAAATTATTTCACATATTATCGGTTCATCCGTTTTTGAGTTATCTCCAAGAAACTACTTTCTACGGAACCCTACATTATGCATGGTCCGATGCAAACTTGGCCGGTCTTTTAAAGATATTTGATAGGTAGTATTAACCCTTAGTAGTAATATATTTATTTACTTGTTTTGATAATTAATATAAAATTTGTATTTATTTGCATTTCACAGACATAGTAAAGTTTTTTTTAGGGTCGTCAACGCACATGTGAATCTTCTGGGGTTGCAGGCGTCCATAGGCTTTATAACTGCTTTCCATCAGGCGGGTCGTATGCTTCTTTGCCAGCGTCATGGTATAAAAAAAATGTTTTTTTTCCTTTATTCTTACATACACTGAACTCTTAAATATCAGAATTTTTTTATGAGAATCTCAATCAGGCTTTGCTCAGTGATAGTTAGTACACTGTTTGGGATGAGTATGTGTTTTAATTACGCCTAAAAAGTGGTAAAACAATAAGTATCTGAAACACATTGTTGGATAGGTCTTTCAAGAAGAATAAGCCTTAAACAAGTTTTGGATAAAACGAATACTTTCGTAAATAATAGCTCCGAAAGTTAAAATGCTCTTTGATTTTTGAACCGTGGGTCCAAAAAAATTGGGAAAATTCCTGGAAGTGAGACCATTAGTAAACCACCCACCCACCTATAGTAAAAAAACGTAAGTGCCACAAAATATCTCTTTATAAACTACCTTTTGAATTGATGTATTGTAACAGGCCGGCAACTACGGATCCCTACACTGAGCATAGCCCGATATTCTCTTGGCCGGTTTATATGCAATCCTTTGCAGTTTACTTCGCAA
Organism: Pammene aurita; assembly: GCA_947086415.1. Taxonomy (NCBI): domain Eukaryota; kingdom Metazoa; phylum Arthropoda; class Insecta; order Lepidoptera; family Tortricidae; genus Pammene; species Pammene aurita. The sequence continues at coordinate 3,934,929 of OX352301.1, forward strand.
TTTCTAGATTTGATAAATTAGTATAAAGTATAACATTAAAGATTGTGTTTAATCTTAAAATAAAACGCATATTACATTAGTTTAGAACACGGTATTCTTAAATAAATATGTTTAAATAAATTCGGTCCTTTGGAGTTTTTATTAAATTAATTATTAGTCTATTGTATTGCAGTACTAGCAGATTTCCGCAACTCGACGACTAATGCCTATTTTGCGTGATGCATTAGTCTACTAAAACATAATAATTGTAGATTACTTTCCTGACCAAATTTGTTTTCAGAGCATTGTGAGATTCATGATTTTAGTTTTTTTCTCCATTTTTATTTCATTTGTTTTTTACTTGTATTATAATCTAAATAAAATACACTTTTTATACGAACGTACATGAACATGCATACGAGTACATTATCTTAAAAGATAAAACGTCTATACATTATTGATTCCCGGAAGACACGTTATGTTCGCACCGCATGAACCCTCTGCAGTTATTTAGTCTTTAGGCACAGTAAGTCACGGGCTCACGGGCCAAGCACAAGTATATGTAGTACAGGGGAAGCACGGAGCGACGAGCGACACAGCCTCCTCGTCTCAAAGCTAGCTCACGACTGCCAGCAATGCCGTTTTCGAGCAACCAACGCACGAAATGTGGAATTATGATCAAGTTGTTTAAGAAAATTTAATCAATTCAAATATCCTACGTTGTGTTTGTAGTGTTCTGTAGTACACATTTTTTAGTTCAACAATATTTTAAATCGAATGAGCCGTTCAATAGATATAAGCAAAATTAACTGTAAAACGACATTTCGTTACATTTACATAACGGAGAAACTATACGTTACACGAGTTATTCAAACGTTGAAAATGTTGTACATGAAATGGTAATCAACATATATTTTTTTCAAAATTGTTGAATGACCCGTTATTGAGATATATCCCTTAGAAAGTAACAGTTTTCGGCCACAATCAGCGCCTAGCGCCTTAATAGAAGATACACTACTCTAAAAATAACCATGAAATTTACTAGTTCAACTCGAATCCTAATAAACTGCATCCGCACCTGCACCGGGAGTGCTGCTGCCTACAGCATATAATGTGCTGCATTATATGCGGTATGCTGTCATTAAATAAATCAAAATCAATTTTTAATAAAACTTTGTTTAAACTCGTGCTTGCCCTGCACAGGAAACTGTTTTTCCTATATTTTGCAGACGCTTGATACGTGCCAATGGGACGAAAGTGTCTAAATCTCCTATTAGGAATATTAAAAGATAATTTATTAAGTAGATTAGGACAATAAACTTTGCCTTGACTAATGTTTAATAGGTAAACGATGTCAGTAATAAGACGACGCTTATGAAGTGGTATTAGATGGTGTTTTTACACAAACTGAAATAATTAGCAAAATTACAGTTTACACGGATCTTATAGCAAACAAATTTGACAAATTTCATTTGTAAAATTGAAATAGTTTTATTTAAATTAACAAGCTTGATCAGTACTATTATCTTTGTATTTACAGTACTTGTAAGTGCTTAATCAATACTAATTACTGGGAAAATCTGCTATGCCAAAAGAGTACATCGCTTAGATAGTTAGATAATTTAAATAGCATTTTAGGCATTAACAAAGTGGAATCTAATCTAGACAGTCTTCTAAATAAACCCAATTTTATCGTCTAAATAAAGACATGATGAAGGCAGACCAGTTTAATTTTAATGGCTAAGAGTTCGACTTAGTAGATTGTTTGGTTATTGGTCTCATACGGTGATTTGATTTATACCAATGGATAGTTTGCACTTTGCATGGAGAAGCAAAATTTGAACCGGTTAGCTAATTTAACGGCGTCACGTTGAAATTGCCGCAGATATTTTTTTTTCAGTTATCGAGGAGCTTTTTAGTTAAACGAATATACTTCCCATTAAGAGAAGACTTAATTAAAAGAGTTTGAAAAAATAATAATAACAGATATAAATCACACACACATTTCTTTCCTTTAGACCGCACTTAACAATATTTAATATTTTTGAACTTACACGATTTTCACTCATTATTTTGACAAAAACGGGACTTAATCGCGTAGACTTACTTTTATTATTTCCCTGACGTTTCGAGCGTGCCGTAACGCTCGTGGTCGCAGGCAGACTGGCGAGGAATTGTATCAGCATCTCCTAGCTGCGCGGGTTTTTCGAACTACCCGCAGTGTGCTGGTGAGTAAGGTTGCCAAAGAGCTCAAAGAGGACCCAGTGTGTTGACGATGAGGGACCTTCTTGTTCCTTTAGTCGTCAACACAGTGAATCCTCCTTTTTGTAAAGGGTCGGCAACGCGCATGTGACGCCTTTGGAGTTGCAGGCGTCCATAGGTTACGGTAGCTGCTTACCATCAGGCGGGCCGTATGCTTGTTTGCCACCGTCGAGGTATAAAAAAAAAAAAACAAAGTTGGTCTCGATTATGCACATTCACGCTAGGGTTGTCACTTTGCCTACACACAACACTCACGACATCTGGTGGTTTGGAAATGCAAGTATTTTCACGCTTACATTTGCTGATCACTGGATTCCACGAAGACGAGATCCCCTGTCCCTCGTTCTGGTTGAAGTTCTTATAATAAAAGTAAGTCTACGCGATTAAGTCCCGTTTTTGTCAAAATAATTTAATATTTTTCCCACCACATTAGACATCGACTTCAACAAGAAGGTATTACATAATCCAATCCAATCGAACTGCCGCAGATACTTTTCTACAAGGTGATATCGTTGCGTAACTGCTGTCCAGCGAATTCATTTTTATACCATGACATGAGTGGAAAACTATTGGTTCTTATCTCACTCGTCTTGTGTAAATGGCTCGTTCGAGGTCACGTTACACTTGCACCGGACTCTACACCCGTGCTCGCGTAACCAATACGAATAGTGAATGGAATACACCATCGTTGACACAAATAACTAACCAATTTCAATCCTTATTGCAACAAGATAAGGTCTACATTGGTGTACGTTGTTCCTAGTATACGGCAAGGGTTTACGTAATAATTGGTCCTATGGAGGTATGCACAACTAAGGCAATTTGTAGCTTGTGATGGCTGGACCACCCACTGGAGGGAATAGGAACGTTAACAATATAAGTAACTAAAAATAATTGTTTTGTATTTGAGAAAGACGTTGGTTTAATATCGGTGAAACGGTTGATGGTGTGTTGTTTGTTACGAAAAAGGGAAAGAATTCAATTTAAAACTGAAGCCAACTCCTAGCAACATATTTCAAAGGCAACTATTGCAGATAATTTAATGAAGAATATATTCTTCATTGTATGTTTTGTGGTAACTTCAACTGACTTAGGAAAGAATATCAGGAATATACTGCAAATACTGCTGAAACACAAAAGTATCACTTGACTTGTTGCACTTCTATTGTTTTAGTACTGATAGAACTGGAAGCCATACTATGATGGAATAAAATTCACAAACGTAAGAAGTCTCAGATTTTTCATCCCGAATTTTGAAACGACACAATAGCCCACGGACTTCGCTGGTGAGGCCACCTACAGAGAATGGATTAGGATAGCGCTGTTAAGAGAGAGTTCTTCGGTCGACCAACTGGTCGCCGTCCGGTGGGTTGACCCAGGTATTGCTGGGGAAACAGTGTGGCGGCGGATCTGATTCAGCTTCGCTTCAATAATTGGCAAGAATTTGTGCAGGATCAGGACAGGTAGCGTGCTCTCGTTTTGGAGGCTAAGATTATTTTTGGATCTTTGAGCCAGAACATTTTAGGTAGAATTTTGAAAAGCGTTTTTGCAAATATATATTAGTCCTCTTCCTTTTGTTTTCAATCGATTTAAAGATTTCGAAGGAGGAGGTTCTCAATTCGTCGGGATCTTTGTTTTTGCTATTTTCTCTATTTATGATCATCAGTGATCGGATTTTAAGGTGTAACACAGCGGAATACATACACTTATTATGCGAATATAGTGGTTAAAATATTAAAATGTTATTGAAATGTATTTGATGCAAGTAAAGTAAACAACGTGGGTCCTAAAATCCCGAAGATTATCCATATTAGCATAATTTTTGAGGTAAAAAAAACCATGTTGCACCCTAAAATCCGATCACTGATTGATCATGATCACCGATTATTCGAAGACGGCTGAACCGATTCGGAAAATTTTTTTTTGGTTGCAAGGGTATAACTTCACAGTTGGTCCCATTGTTTTCAGGCCAGGATCTTGTGATGGGATCCTGGAGAAATTGAACTTTTCAAATATTATAGGCACACCTACATATAGTGATTTGAGTATGTTATACAGTAGCTTGTGCATTTGCTTTTTTGTTTAATTGCTAAGTAAGTAAGTAAGTAAGAACTGTATCTATCTATGTTCCACTCTCATATAGACGCACATACATACACACATACACACACACACACTAACACACATCAAAGTACACTCCCGTACAGATAAGCTAGTTTTATATTCTGTTTAAAAAGTTCAATCTTTCCTTTGCTTATGCTTATGGCACTTATTATTTCCACTTGTTATTGCATGTTAGTTATATTTTTGTGGTCATCTATTATTGGCTTTTTAGGGTTCCGTAGTCAACTAGGAACCCTTATAGTTTCGCCATGTCTGCCCGTCCGTCCGTCCGTCCGTCCGCGGATAATCTCAGTGACCGTTAGCACTAGAAAGCTGAAATTTGGTACTAATATGTATATCAATCACGCCGACAAAGTGGTAAAATAAAAAGTGTTTTTTTATTTTTTATTATGGTACCTCCCCTATACGTAAAGTGGGGAGTGATTTTTTTTTTCATTTCAACCCTAACGTGTGATATATTGTTGGATAGGTATTAAAAAATGAATAGGGGTTTACTAAAATCATTTTTCGATAATGTAAATATTTTCGGAAATAATCGCTCCAGAAGTAAAAAAATATGCGTCCCCCCCTCTAACTTTTGAACCATAAGTTTTAAAAATATGAAAAAAATCTCAAAAGTAGAACTTTATAAAAACTTTCTAGGAAAATTATTTTGAACTTGATAGGATGAATAGTTTTTGAACAAAAATTACAAAATAATTTCTGAACTAAGTTTGTAATTTAACCGTATAAGCAGGTGTTTATTGTACCTGTAATTTCTACAAAATTACAGTGAAATGACGTGCTTTCAAATAAAGTAAAAACGGTGAAAATCGGTTCACGCAATAAAGAATTATTCCATAAAAATCATCTTCCATACTTTAAGCTCGCGCGCAATAGTTTACTTAATTTGCCGATAGATGTCGCTGTACGTGGAACTCTCATATCATATCCTACATGGCGGTGTTATTAACTCTTAAGTGGGGACACTTACTGTGACGGACGGAAAACTACGGAACCCTACACTGAGCGTGGCCCGACACGCTCTTGGCCGGTTTTCTCTGTTATTTAAGTTTTGTATTATTTATTGTATTGCTGTTGATGCCCCAAATAAAATAAAATAAAATAAAAATATACTTAGGTAGGTAGCTTAGTAGTGTTTGTTTGTTAACCCAAGTAGACCTTTACCATAACGTTCACCTATCTCGTGTTAGCTCGATCCCTCCGAAGACATACGGATGGCATTCAAATGGGTTTCCGCATACATTTCCTTGTCGCGACGCTGTCCGTTTTTATTTGTTGAAGTGGATCTACTTACAATGTGAATATAATTATGGTACTGGTACAGTTTTTATCTACATGTTGCTAAACGGTAGCAAATATAGTGTTTTTAGAAATCATTGTAAATTTTAATGTTGTTTGGATTCCGAGATAATATTGGTTAGATTTGTGATAAACTTTCTGTTCTAATCTAATACTACTTTTCCATGGCCACTTATAAAAAGGTACAGAAACAAAAAGTCAAAAATACTCCTACTTATAAATTGGCACGCCTTTTGTGTCTAGAATGAATTATATTCATAATTCTGAATAGAAATAACCTATAACTTTTTGAAATCACAACAACACTTAATTAAAGTAACAAAGATTAGTGAAAACGCCGATTTACATCGTTTTGGATATATAACTGCATTTTTGATGTCCAATGCAGAGTTTAGATTTAATACCAATTTATCTTATTTCCAAGACTCGACCCGATTATCACCGGCCAATAATATAACCTCCTTACGGTAGAAGACTGTACCTAAGTGATTTCCACCGCAGTACTTTAGGTAGTCTAGTAGTAGTCTTTTGTGAGAGCAATGAGAAAAATTGGTCTCATGTTAATGGTTTTTTCATAGACATTTTGTTTTAATTGTTCTATTTTATTAGAGCTTTTTTAGTAATATGCTGAATCACCTATTGCAATTCACTACTGTAATGTCGGCATCAAACTAGCTTAGTGATCGAGGTGATCAAAATGAACTTGACACAACTTTATTGTTTAAAATTAAAAAAACAAGAACGTGTGTCATTTTCACTCCCTCGTCAACGTAGATACAGTGTAAGCGTTTTCCTCGAAAACCATAACGCGAAACATGTGGTGCCGCAAAACTATTTCGCAAGGCTTTTATCTCATTTTCAGACCCGCGCCTGAGTAACAAGTTCCAAGTTTTCACAACAGGTGTGCCCGATGTGATATTAGCTTAAGGAGCACTCTTTAAAAAAGTTTGCCCCACATTCCCCGATATTGTATTCACCTGTAGAAAATTGTTCAACTAGAAAAATGATTTTAGAGCTTGTTTGCTTTGAGCTCGGTTAATAAACCTGTGATAACATAGGAAATTGCCCGTTGTATAGTTTATAATTAATGCCGATAATTCTACGGTTTGCACCCTTGATAATATGAGATGAAGTTAGTAGGCGCCGGGGCGGCGGGCGGCGGGACGGCCTCGGGGGCGGAGCTACCAAACCCGCTCAGTCGGTGGGAAGCCGCCGCGCCGACCGCTCGCGACCACTCCGCGCCACCCGCGATGCCGCTCACGCCACGTGAATATTTATGATGCGATCAACGCTTAAATGGCACAGCCGCGTCGCTCGCGTACCGTAAAATGCCAATGAAAACTTTCCGCAGAACTTTACGTCTGTTAGTGTGTGTGTTATTCTGTCATGTGGTCGAGAGCGCGGAGCCGCACGAGTGCGGTTACCGCCAGGAAACGGACTCCGAGGATGCGGTGCTCTTCTGCAAAATACGCACCATCAACAGCTTGGATCTCCTGCTGCAGAACATCTCAAGGACACATTACGATGACATCACGTCGCTACACGTGCAGTGCAGTGAGATTCTCTTCTTCGAGAGCACTTTAACTACTCACACGGAGAAGAAAATTAAACATACGAACCTGTCGAAATTGCGGGAGCTTGTTGTCGATAAGTGCAAACTCCGCCAGATTCCCGCGCGGGCTTTTGAGAACTTCAAGGACCTGAAGCGACTCCACGTGACAACATACAACAATGAGTGGTCAGCCATGACCATGGAGATCAACCAGCAGGCTTTCGCCGGCCTCAACGAGCTGATCGAACTCAACCTGAGCGACAACAACATCTGGAGCACGAAAACAGAAACTTTCTGCTCGCTCTACAGTTTGAAAACTCTAAACTTGACTAACAATCACTTGCAAAACATAAAGACTATCGGATTTTCTGATTCGTTCAGAGAACAAAACTTAAGCGTAAGAAGTTGTAACTTAGTTATAGAAGTGCTTGACTTGTCGTATAATGATTTAATTGTAGTTACTGACTATAGTTTGTCCAAGTTGCGTTCGCTTTCGAAATTGTTTTTGCAAAACAACGCTGTTTCTACCCTAGAAGATAGTGCCTTCGAGGGGCTGCTCAACCTACAGGTCTTAAACTTATCTAGTAACTTTTTGAATGAAGTTCCACCAGATTTATTCGTAGATACGAAGTCTCTAAAAGAGATTTATTTCAGTAATAATACTATAAAAGTCTTGCCACCGGCACTTTTTAATGGGTTAGAACATCTACAAATTTTAGACTTATCTCAAAATGCACTGACTAGTAAATGGGTGAATAAGGGTACTTTTCAAGGATTACTTCGTATGGTTATACTGAACCTATCTTATAATCGTTTAAATAAAATCGATCGTTATCTGTTCCAAGATGTGTACAGTTTGCAGAAATTAAATTTGGATCATAATGACATCACTTTTATCGAAGAGCACGCATTTGAAGAGTTGAGAAATTTGCACTCTTTAACGTTATCGAATAATAAATTAACACACATCCATTCCCATCTTTTCACTGACTTGCATGTTTTGCACGAACTTTTTATAGACAACAATTTAATAAGGCACATAGATGAGAACGCTTTTGATAACATGACGGCCATAGAAGATTTGGGTTTGAATGATAATCTGTTATCGTCTATTCCTGTATCAATTCGCAAACTCCGCTCTCTGAGGTCATTGGACATCGGTAACAACAATATAACCCATCTGAACCGAGAAAACTTTCGCGGCCTCTCCGAACTTTTCGGGCTGCGCTTAGTTGATAACAAAGTAACATATTTAAATGATGATACTTTCGAACACTTGCCCCAACTACAGGTTCTCAATTTAGCCTCGAATAATATCAAACACGTCGCTCCCGGTTGCTTCCGTAGAAACGTAAATCTGAAATTATTACGCATGGATGGAAACGAAATAACCAATTTTGAGGGTATTTTCAGCACTCTCAACAGTCTCGTCTGGCTCAATATGTCCCAAAATAAAATTATGTCTTTCGATTTCAGAAGTTTTCCTAATAGCTTAGAATGGTTGGATTTGCATAAAAATTACATTGAAAACTTCGTCAATGATGACATGAATATAGATGTTAATATAAAGTTACTAGACCTCAGTTTTAATAATATTTCCCAGCTAACAGTGACTTCAATACCGAAATCGGTAGAGAAACTTTATTTAAATCATAACAATTTACAGCACATCCAAGTCGGAACGTTTTCAAAACTACAAAGACTGTCCATTGTGACGTTAAATAATAACAAACTGATTCAACTTGACATGAATGCATTTAGGTTAGATCAAATAGATGAAGATAGCGACCTGCCAGAGTTCTTTATAAGTGAAAACCCATTTGTGTGTGATTGTTCGATGGAATGGATTCAACGCATCAATTATTTGAGTCACACTCGTCAATACCCGCGGGTTCTAGATTTAGATAAATCGCTTTGCTCGCTCGTCTACTCGCGCACTAAAGAAAAGAAAACTATAATAGACATGTCGCCCTCCGATTTCCTTTGCCCGTATGAGAGCCACTGCTTCGCTCTCTGCCATTGCTGTGATTTCGTCGCCTGCGATTGTGAGATGATATGCCCGAGCAACTGTAGATGCTATCACGATATCACTTGGAATGCGAATGTAGTAGACTGCTCGAATGCCGGCTACACAGAAGTCCCGGACAGAATTCCGATGGATGCTACCGAGATATACTTAGATGGTAACGATATCAGTCATCTGGGGAATCACGTTTTTATAGGCAAAAAGAAGCTACAGGTTCTTTATCTAAATAACACAAAGTTGATAGAAGTTAATAACCAAACTTTCAAAGGCGTCGATTCGCTAAGAGTTTTGCATTTAGAAAACAATAAATTGGTCGAATTAAAAGGAGACGAGTTTTTACACCTGAATAATTTGAATGAATTGTATTTAGATCACAATGCAATCGTTCACGTTGCGAATAACACTTTTTCCTCGCTGAAATCCCTTTCAGTGCTGAGAATAGACGACAACAAACTTGTTAACTTTTTTCCTTGGAAACTGTTAGCATCGTCATCCAAAAGTTTAGCTCATGTTTCTATCGAAGGCAATCAATATTCTTGCGATTGTAAGAGTATAGCGGAGTTGGACTCTTGGTTGCGCCGAGACCCCGGTGGTGACCCGGAAAAAATGTTATGCACTGATACCGAAGGCAAGCCTACTAAAATAACAATTGCCTCGGTGCTGAGTCACTGTAAAGAGTACATGGGCTCTATTAGTGATCCCACAGTTCTAAGAGACGATATCGTATCAAAATCTATATTTCTTCCAAACAATTACTTCGCTGTCATCTGCGGTGTAGTAATCATCCTTATAGTAATTTGTCTCATAAGTGCTATATTTTACGCGTTTCGGTACGAGGTCAGTGACTGGTTTTACACGAAATACGGAGTACCGTTATTTAAAGAACAATCATGCCCAGATGTCGACCATGTCCTGGAAGGCAATCCGAACCACATGTACGATTACTACGTGATATGTAATACCAAAGATAATAACTTCGTGAATCATAACATAATGTCGGAGCTAGAGTTTAGGAAAATGATTTCGAAGAAGCCGATTAGGAATGAGTCACCTCTGAACATTCTCACAATTGACAGTTTTTCAAAAAGTTCCAAATTGTCTAAACGCTTAATTATCGTCATTACAACCAATTTTATTTGCGGCGATCTTTGTGACATTCATTTTAAAAACATATTCTATAGTTACTTAAAATCGCTGAACAGGAGTGATTTGAACAAAGTGATATTTATTAAGTTAGTAGATAACAATCAAATAAACGATGAGCTCTGTTTCGTACTAGATAAGTTTAAGAACGTGTCCTGGGGCGACCCCCGCTTTTGGGACCGCTTCGTGGCTCTACTAAATTCGACCGATACTATTATCACAGTGAAAGGTTCTGAGCAGAGCGTGTTCAAGAAGTCTCTCCGTCAAACGCCGACGCTGAGGTACACTACGATGCCGGTCACAAACGATAGTTGCTCAAAGCAGAATTTCACGAATTCCTTACAGTACTGTAAGAGGGACGGCGAGTCGTCTAACAACGAGAGCTCCCCGTCGTCCGACAACACGTACGGGGAGGGAGAGAACTCGAACAATAGCTACATGTCGATCGACAACCGGACATGTCCTCGGTTTAATTATGACCTGAGGTCCCCGGGCAGCGGTCACGTATATTCTAGGGTAGAGGACATTTCCCCTACTGTCCCGCGATCTATAACGGCAAGCGCCTCGGGAAAAGGTCGTACTTATTTTGTTTGAGGCACAATCTTGTTACTTATCCATTTAGTCTAGAATTTAAGGCTTCAATGTTGTAACAAGTATTTATATGTTGTACATAAACACTGTGAATAACGTACCATTCTGTCAATTTTTCACATACGTAATCTAGTGTGGTATTCGTGGTACGGTACTTATAATGTACGAAACGAAACAATATTTTGTACAAAAATGGCGTGAAAATGTTGAGTCTGATAATGGAAAACTTTTCAAATATTTAAATTTAATATGAATCGTATTTTACAAAGTTTATTGGAGGTGTGAATGAGGTTCACGAAGTCACTGTAAACAACACCAAATAGTTTAAGATGATTTTCATGATTTCCTATAATCATTATTGTATTGTAAACTAGTAATAATTTAACATACTTACTTATAGCTTTATTTACAACGTCTTCTTGCTTAAATAATCATTAATTACTATAACTTATTTTTTGTTCTTTTTTTGCTTTTCCGAAATTATATTATATTCATAAGTTAATATTATTGGCCTGTTTTGTTTATGCTTATTGGAACATATTATTTTTAGCTGAAAGCAAGTATGTTGATGTAAAATTGATGTGCTTTCTAAAAATATAACGGATATAAGTAAAATAATATATGTTTGCGATGTTAAAGTTATCTATATAGACATAATCGCTTTACGTACCTATTATTCTATATTTAAGCTAAATCGTGATATTAGGTTTAACAATTATAAACTTAAATAAATGTAATTTTTGGATTGTAATTATTAGACGTAATAAGAAATTATTGTTTTGTATAAAAATGTACAAAGATATCTTGAAGCTGTAATTAAATTATACTGAAACGTTTTGATACTTACAAAGCCTTTTATTTATACTATTCTGGAAAGGTTCAAAGTTAATATTTTATTTGTCATACTGAAATTTGCTTTAACAATTTAAAGATCGCAATTTAAGGATGGCAATCCTTACGAGTCCACCAATCTGCTAATCAGTTTAATTTTTAGGATTCCATACCATAATGTTAAAAGGGAACCCTTATGGTTCCAAGCTCTGTCTGGCTCCTAAAGTACTGGACAGATTGAGGCTACATTTTGTACACATATGTAAATTGGCAATGAAAAAGCAGCCGTATAAGGTTAATAAATAGACATCTTAGAAGTTTTTTGTGGCAATAATGTCAATTAACTAGGGACTTCCTCACGATAAATGTATCGATATTGTTTCGAAGTGGCATTTAATAGCAGATATTAAGTTCACTGAGTAAATAGTAAATTAAACTATATGCTGAACAATACCTACCAGTATTATGTGTTGTAATGGTAATATGTTATGCTTTAGCACTAGTTTCAAATTTTAAAATTCAAACAAAAAATAATTTTAAGAACCAATAAATAAGAAATAAGATTTCTTAAGCTATTTATAAAAACTTCACGCTATATAATTTATAATAATATGTATATTCAACTTGCAAATTCATTTTATATGTACATCATAACTGTCATAAGGATTTATCGATAAATTAAATTCGTTGGTAACTCCCTAGGACATTTTCATTCCTGCCACTATGTTGTTAATTAATGAGTTTCAACATAGGGGGTAAAATAGAAAATTAAAAATAAAAGTCCTTTAAACTTATATATAAAACGAAGGCTTGGCTTAAGATTTTGAAAAAATATAGATAATAGTAAATATAGATAATACAAATTATAAGGACAAGCGTGAGTCTGACTTAAGAAAAAAAACAGTGTAAAAATTGTGTGACCGTGAATTGCGGAACCTTTTGGGAAGCGAGTCTCCCTCGCACTTGGCCAGTTTTTAATACAATGGTACGCATTCAGCACCTTTTAGATAACGCTTTTTCATATTAGGTTAGTGTATAAGTAAACGATTAAGAGTGGCAATCTCTAAAAGTTCAAGAGCATTGAGCCAGCGTAGCATTTTGGAAAAGTTATTTTGGAGAATAACTAAAACGATAAAAGTTATCCTTAATTTCCATTAATGAACGAATAATCTCCGTAATATTATTTATCGGCACGATAATTTGGAAAGTAATTGCTATCCCGTTTCATTAAAATATTTAATTTCGTAATTGTGGTTTTCGCAATGCATTTTGCAAAGAAACATTAAAACTTATATTAGATTTATTGAACTACAAACAAAACCCCTCTAGTCAGTTTGCTATACTATGCTTACTTCTAGATCTGGACATCTGGCACTTGTAGAGTGGTGGAGGTCACATAATGCAAACCACTTCAAGAGAACACAGAAGGGTTTGATGCAATATTATGGGAATTTATATTAATAATTAGAGTATATCATTGCCAAAAGTTTCGGTTGGGGGAAAGTAGTGCCAAACGACGTATAATGCAATTCATAGTTTGTCGCCTACTGTTTTTGGATCCGTAATAATACGCAACGTTTTTTGTTCTAATGTTAAAATATAGGCCCTGTCCTTTATAACTGAGCCATCTTCGGCAGTTTTTACCTATTTTGGTCTTACTATTTTCCAATTCAAAAGTTTTGCTAGTCTGTCACTCTGACCTCCACCCATTAAAAGCTGCCAGATTCCCGAAAATAGCAATGAGGATAGTATAGCAATCTAACCATACGGGTTTTGTAGCTCTCATTATTGTTATTTCCGACGGGGCTAGCTCTTAGTCCATACCTAATTCAGTTCAAGGTGAAAATTATTTCTTTAGTTTTTTAATATATTTAGCATACACATTTACCTCGACGAAAATTGTATAACACTAAAGGGGAATGAAAGCGGATTACCTTGTAAGGAAAATTCGAAGTGACCCGTTCCATTGTCCTTAAGGGATTATTTCGGTCTGATCCCTTAAGAATCTGTCTTATCACAAGCTTTTGTTTAACTCAGAGTGTTTATCAGTTAATTTGTTGTTTAGATAAAATCTTACAAGCCAGATTTGAACCTGATATCCGTTTGTACTAAATTTAGCATACCTGCGTAACATTGGCAGTTGTTGATAAACGCGATTCTTAGTTGACAAAGCGTTAATGTCAAAATAATGAGTTATTTTGACATTAACGCTTTGTTGGCAACCTTTTACTAAAGCACAGTACAAGCAATCGACCAAGGGTACCTTTCCACCAGAGCTATTCTATGCAGCTATGCTGCGAGGATGTGTAAGCTACGCGTTTCCATTGATTGGTGTGGATGCGTTTGAATAACACCAACCAATGGAAACGCGTAGCTTACACATCCTCGCAGCGTAGGTGCATAGCATAGCTACTGGAACTGGTGGAAAGGCACCCTAAGAGCTGGCCACGTCAGATATTACACAATAATTAGAGAAACGAAACCTGCCTAATAATATTGCAATACTATCCTTATTTAATTGCTAGATCCGGGCATCTGGTAGCTTTTAATGTGGAGGTCAGAGTGACAGAAAAGCAAATTTTTTCAGTTATACTATAATTTTTAAGAAAAAAAAACCGACTTCAATGGGGGTAGCCGGTGAAGGATTATTGTAGATAGATGGTGCACTTAGATTCCATACAATGAAATAACTTGCTTAAAAAACGCAGCGGAGAGGACCAATCGCCAAACGTGAACTATGCGTCGTTGAAGAGTTCCGTTCTGATTATCATCAGCAGTTCCACTTCATCAAATGTCACTCTTTTGAATGAAAATGCTTGATTTGTTGATAAAAATACAAAAGTCACTTTATGTATGCCTTTAAGATTTGAGGAATTCCCTCGATTCCTCGTGGAACTCATCATCAGAACTTGAGCTTGACGAAAATTGGTCCTGACAATCTAACTTACTTAACAAACATAGCGAAGAGGAAGAATCGCCAAACATGAACTATGCGTCGTTGAAGAGTTCCGTTCTGATCATCATCAGCAGTTCTACTTCATCAAATGTCACTGTTTTGAATTAAAATGATGGTTTTGTTGATAAAAATATAAAAATCACTATATGTATGCCTTTAAGATTTGAGGAGTTCCCTCGATTCCTCATGGATCCCATCATCAGAACTGCGTTTTGACAAAAACGGGACCAATCTGTATATACATACTTACAATCAAAAAAAGAATTTTCAAAATCGGTTCAGACATGACGGAGATATGGAGTAACAAACATAAAAAATAAAAAACAAAAAAAAAAAAAACATACACGCCGAATTGAGAACCTCCTCTTTTCAAATCTTGAAGTCGGTTAAAAATTGGTAAAAATTGCCGAAGTTGTCTTATTTATAGGGGACGGGGTCTATATTTTAACATAAGAACAAAAAACATTGCGTTTCGGAAAGAGAAGTAGGGCGACAAACTATGAATTACATAATAAGTCGTTATGGACTCATTCCCCCATCAGAAAGTTTTGGGAATGATATAATCTAATTATTTATATAATGTTTCATAATAGGTACTGCATCAAAACCAGAACTAGGATCTAGGATTTGTTTTCTTGGAGTGGATTGCATTCCTTGACCTCCACCACTTTACAGCTGCCAGATGTCCGGATCTAGAAATAATATAGTATAGCAAACTAACGAGAAGGGTTTTGTCGCTCTCATTATTGTGTCGTATTTGACGTGGCTAGCTCTCCGTCTATAATTAATAAATCCCAATTACGAGTAAGTAAATAAGTAAATATTATAGGACAATCTTACACAAACCGACCTAGTCCCACGATACGCTCAATAAGGCTTGTGTTGTGGGTACTAGACGCCGATATATATATATAAATACTTAAATACATAGAAAACATCCATAACTCAGGTACAAATATCTGTGATAAACACCCAAATAAATGCCCTAACCTGAATTCGAACCCGGGACCTACTGCTTCGTACGCCATGTCACTACCGAAGAAGCTAGCAGGCCGATAAGAAAGATAAACAACAAATATTTGGACAAATACGCCAGCCTATAAGAGCGTCTTGAGATAATTTTGAACAATTCGTCCGTTTCGGTAGTTCTTCACCTAAAGTTATGGCCAGACGGCATACAACCACAGCCCTCTGCCACGAGACCTTGGCAGAAAACAGAGATTTTAAACCATGTAGCCAGTGGTTGATGCCAAATTCTACATGACCTTTAAACGCCCTTGGTGGCTAGGCGTGTACTGCCAACCGTTGGTAGAAGCGGTTTGTTGGTTGTCAGCCGTGTAGACGCTCGCTTCAACAACTCGCTTCAACCAAGGTCACGTGGCAGAATCTGCGGCTATCTGCCGTCTGGCCCCAAGCCCAACTTAGGAAAGATACACAACATAAATATTTGGACAAATACGCCAGCCTATAAGAGCGTGTTGAGATAATTTTGAACAATTCGTCCGTGTCGCTAGGTCTGCACCTAAATATTTGTAAGTAGTGTAAGTACAGTGAACCGAGGAACATTAATTGTTTGGCCAAAGCTAACGCGCCGTGTTATGATTAACACAGTCAATATTGATCCTCCATTAACTCTGGTTATGAATACGTCTATTATATTAGTTTATTGAACTACTGGTAATAACCTAGACATACCTATTAATAATATTTAGGTTCCTCAAAGACAAAAGAAGTATTAGTAACCTTTGACATGACGAGAGATGCGTGAAAAATACAGGTCGTCAAGTTGCATATTTTTTTCTCATAGTTGTAATAGATGGACCCACTTGGTGGTGCTTGACTATTAAATCACCGATCAAATAATACGAGGGATACACAATCAGTGTAATATCCAAAATAAATTGCCCCACATTAGTACCGCAAGAACGACTCGGGCGGTACTTTCTTTGACAGTCTTATACCGTAATAAGACTGTCAAAGAAAGTACGGGCCGGTTACAAATTTTCACGAGCCATATTTTAGTAAATCTTGTTTGAGTCTGTACCTCCTTTACATAATTGTTTGAAGTAAAATATAGTTATTTGTTATACAAGGGTGCAAAGTTGTATTTTAACTGCGAGTGTGGAATTGAAGCACGAGCTAGCGAATGGATTCTAGGGTTGAACTGCGAGGTAGCGAATGGATTCTAAGGTTGAACCGCGAGCGAAGCGAGTGGTTCGAAAATAGAATCCTGAGCGAAGCGAGTAGTTCAAAAATAAAATCCTAAGCGTAGCAAGTGTTGCAACACACGAGACGTAAAAATAACTTTGCAACCGTGTGTAACACAAATCTTTTCACCTCACTAAAGCGAGGAAAATATAGTTTGGCCAGCCAACGAACAGCAGCATTGCTCCATAGAAAAGCAGCAATGTACATCAAACAAAACTTAGTATTTTTTGGACGCCTGTCGCGCGCTTTTGTACGTCATTTCGAAAATTGTAATTCTGCATTGAATAATAAAATAATTGATAATTCTGATATATTTATGACTTTACAATGAAAAAGAAGGTGCGAAGAAATTAAAATAACAACATAAAAATTGAAAAAGATTATGCGGTCAAAATACAATAGTTGACATCCAGGAACGAATGAAACATTGATACTTACAATGATTGCTAAAATCATAAGGCCAGTCGAGGGAAACGAGTAACTACCTATGTCTACCAGAAAATACAACTTTTCAGTTTAGAATGGAACAGGATTAGCTTCATTATCTGTATGAATAAGAGAGTCATGATAATTTACATATATTATATCACTCAGTATCCTTTTATCATTTCGTTTGACGACTATTTTAGGTAGGCACTTATTTAATCTAATGTACGAATTGTATAATTGAATAATCAATAAACGCACGTGAGGTTTTGGTGTTTTTTTTATTTTATACATAGGTTAGGTAAGTACATAAAGGAAAACATTTCAAAGGCTTGATAAAAGTCTGTTGTAGGTAGCGGTATGCTTGGTGCTTAAACCTGTTAATTTGTAGTGTTTTCTTGCTTTGTGACAATATGCAGCACTTGCTCCTATGCAACAAACGATCTTGGACTTCATTTAGCACTATTAGTTTTCGCTTCAATTATTCGATTTTACACTGAAAGAAAGAACTTGAAATGATAATTCGATACAAAACTCTACATAACCTCAAAGTCACATATATCACGAAAAATGAATTACACCTGTAGTAAGTACCTACATAAATATCTCAGCTGGTCTTTGCGTTGATTTAATACATTTATTGAAAGGTGATGGCAAAAATTACATTAATAAATAATAAAAAACGCAATCTGAAACTTAAAAATATAAGTAAACAAAACTAACTTTTAAAAATTGAAAAGTTATATGTCACAGATAAAACAAAAACAATGCACAATTTTCGAATTATTCTGAGACAGGTAGTTCATCAATTAAAATGGATCGATTAAAATATTATTTCTTGAAAGATTTAAAGCGTTTTATAGTAAAATCATGAAACAAAATTGTTTACACTAAATGTTTTCAATTGAATACAATTAAATATAAAATAATTTTTGCGTCCAGCGAAGATTGTCCTGTGTGGCCTTTACATGTTATTATGTTTAAAAAAGTGACACGTTCGAATTTCAAATATTCTTTGCACTCTTGTGAATAAAATGCAGTTTTGTTATCTGTTTTTACAGAATAAAAAAGAACTTTCCGAGCCAGTGAGGTGAAAAATATGTTTCTCTCCCCTAACGACATCTAGTACATTTTATGTATAGTCAGTCATACCAACGCCAATAAGAATCTAATATGTGTCAGCAGAGGGTTCTTAAAAAAATAAGTGTACTTACAGATTTCTAACGGGTTGGCAACGCGCATGTGACACGTCCAGACTTGCAGGCGTCCACAGGCAGCTGCTCACCATCGGCGGGCCGAATGCTTGTTTGCCACCGCCATGGTATGAATTTTTTTTTTAAATAAATCCTTAGTTTAGTTTTTAGCCACAGATAAAAGAGAATATTTTTTTCCTTTATGTATGGTTTAGTTAAGTCCGTGTTTAACATTCTACAATATAAAATTGTCTCTTTAATATTAACTAGTCTCTGCTTCGGCCTACACAAGAACGCATCAATTAACATTTATTTCTGTATAATTTATAAGGAAAAGATGAAACAAAATATATTATGGAATTTAATGAACTATTTGAATACCTATTTATACAATAGGTCATCTAAAAAATTAAAATAAATACAAATATATTCGGAACAGGATAATTTCCAATTAGATTTTTACGTTCAGGCAGTAGCTACAATTATGTTTCCAATTAGGAAAGATATTGATTTTTTGGAAACTTAGTAAAATATTTACTTATAAAAATCCTATAAGCAGTTCTCGTCATCATCTAATATTTATTAAAGATCTGGGAGCTTCTTTGTGTGGAGCAATTTTCTTATTTGGCATTCTGGTTTGATAGTACATAGAAGAAAATAAGGCATCGCCATCACTACGCCCAGACACCACTTGATTCTCAAACTTTAAATTAAGTATGGGGTAATTTTATCAAACTTAATGATGCAGAGTAGGTATGCAGGGTAGGTATGCAGAGTAGGTATGCAGAATCCACTAAGCCGTATCCATTAATTAAGTTAAAATTACCCCAATATTTAAGATTTTATAAGCAAAGCGGTGTGTGACATAGTAACGCTAAAACTATAATTTTAAACAAAAAAGAACAGATTTAACCTAGCCTCCACCTTTCCAAAAGGAGCTCGAGCTGCCGTTAAAAATACTCAATTCACTATAGGTGTGTCTATAATAGTTAAAGAGTTCCCTAGATTCTTCCAGGATCCCATCATCAGATGCTGATCTGATGACAATGGGACCAACTGTGAAGTCTCTTTAAAAAAAAAAAAAATTTCCAAATCGGTTCAGCCGTCTTCGAATAATAGGACATACATAAAAAAAAGCAAAAACAAAAATCCCGGCGAATTGAGAACCTCCTTCGAAATCTTGAAGTCGGTTTAAAATACTAAGTCTCGTCTTCAAATAAATCCACAACAACATGTAACATAGCCTATTCATAGCACAGGATAATAACTCCACAGATACAATGGCAGTGTTGCCAGGCTAATTGGTTGATTGTGTGTCAGTAAAGATGGCCGATATGAGCGATCTACAACGGAATTTATAAGTCATTGAATTATAATTGAATAACTACTAATTATAATTAGGAAGCATCTTTTCAGATATGGAAGTTAGAGTTGACTACTAATTTGTATCTATTAAGTTGAACATATTTATGAGTACTTGGCCTTTGTGTAATTTGAAGTCAAGGATTTAAGAGGCTGACAACACCCGATGACCTTCAAATTGACTTTACTTAAACAGAATTAAGCTATAACTACTTGTTTATGGAAAGTAAAAATAAATCGGCTTGATACAAATTAATTCCAGTTACATTATAAAATTAGCTTTAAACGGTTGTACATATGTCTTTAGTTTCTTGATTTATACGTCTGTAATTAAGGACAAAATTCCACCACAGGAATACTAAAAACTTAATTATTTTATATTTCTCAATTAATGCGTAGTTTTTTTAAATCCATTATTTTGCTAAATTTGCAATGAGCTCCCATACTAATCGTAACACGATGTTATTCTTTCACTCGCGCTGATACAGATAGAGATGGAATTTAGCTGTTGTCATCTCCTTTTTCCGATCTATGCATAGACAATTTTTCTATGGAAATATAACATTTACGGTGTTTTTATTCTGTTATTAGGTATCCTTGAGTTAGAGATGAAATGATATTTATTTGCAAATCAGAAAGCAAACGTTCTAAGACGAACCGTGTCGTTGTGCTGCTTGTTTTATCGAAAGTCGAAATGGTCCTTAGATAGGTTTCCTTTACTCATCAGTTTCCTCCTAATTGAAGAAAAGCAGTAATTTCATGAAACCGCTAGTTTGTATCAAAATGTATGTCAGATTAATTCTCGTTCCGCCCACGTATGTTAGCGAAGTGTAAAACAATTCGTTGGACATGAGGAAAGTTTGGAAAACACAGATTACTTCCAAGTTAGACGGAAACAGAAGACGACATGCGGTCACATCCCATTGGCGCTCACAAAGTTATTGGCGCGGCCATAATTATACTTCGTATGTTAATTGCAAATAATTCTCATTCATTCATTTTCATTCTAATTGTAGATCTATGTATTACTGTTTTAAAAAAATAAGTCCCGCCGAGTTTCTTGCCAGTCATAATACTTCTCGGGTCGGAGGTGTAGGGTTAGAACCGGTGGTAGTTTTTTTTCTTCTCTCTCTGACGTTGATAAGTGCATTGTAATGTGCCTAAATCGAAGAATAAATATCTTTTATTCTTTTTTGTGCTAGTTATATATTTTTTATGAAATTGCGAAGAGCTCTTTAGTAATAATATCCATATATACCTTTTTTGAAATATTACTTTATGTGCCACAGACAAAATTAATATAGGATTCAACTAAGTGGCTCGCATCCTAATATGTACTTTCAAAGTACCCATCTATAAGGGCGTCTATATTTTTGTAATCAGGTTTTACTGTCACCTTTTCATCCATTAGCAATTTTAATTACTGTAACTAAACTATCGGTATATTATAGTTACTGCGTTAAAGTGTCAGTAGCCTGGCGGTAAGACGTCGACTTTCATTCCGAAGGTCTCGGGTTAAAACTTAAACTGGTATCAATTATTTTTAACCGACTTCAATTTCATAGAAGGAGGAGGTTCTGTATTCGGTTTGGGCTTTTTTTTTTTATGTATGTTCACCGATTACTCCGAGACGCGTGGTCCGATTTGAATAGTTCTTTTTTTGTTTGAAAGGGTCTACTTCCAAGGTGGTCCCATATTAATCTGGTGCTGTTCTGATGATGGAATCTATGAGGAATTGAGGGAACTCCTCAATTTTTAAAGGCATATGTATGGCGATTTGGGTGTTTTCTTAAGCAACTCGAGGGTTTTCTCTCGAAAACCACCAATTTGATGATGTGGACCTGATAATAATAATTGTTTTTATGATAATGATGATGATTTTTTTTTATTTAGGATGTTCAGCGATTACTCCGAGACCCGTGGTCCGATTTGAATAATTCTTTTTATGTTTGAAAGGATGTACTTCCAAGGTGGTCCCAAATTAATCTGGTGCTGTTCTGATGATGGAATCCATGAGGAATTGAGGGAACTCCTCAATTTTTAAAGGCACATGTATGGTGATTTGGATGTTTTCTTAAGCAACTCGAGAGTTTTTTCTCGAAAACCACCAATTTGATGAAGTGGACCTGATAATGATGATTTTTTTGATGATAATGATAATGATTTTTTTTAATGTAGGATGTTCAGCGATTACTCCGAGACCCGTGGTCCGATTTGAATAATTCTTTTTATGTTTGAAAGGATGTACTTCCAAGGTGGTCCCAAAGTAATCTGGTGCTGTTGTGATGATGGGATCTATGAGGAATTGAGGGAACTCCTCAATTTTTAAAGGCATATGTATGGTGATTTGGGTGTTTTCTTAAGCAACTCGAGAGTTTTCTCTCGGAAATCACCAATTTGATGATGTGAACGTCATGATGATGATTGTTTTGATGATAATGATGATGTTTTTTTTAAATGTGGGATGTTCAGCGATTATTCCGAGACCCGTGATCCGATTTCAGGAATTCTTTATTTTGTCTGAAAGTAACTACCTCTGAGATGGTTCCACATTAATCTGGTGCTGTTCTGATGATGGGATCCATGACGAATTAAGGGAACTCCTCAATTTTTAAAGGCACATTTATGGTGATTTGGTTGTTTTTTTAAGCAACTCAAGCATTTCCTCTCGAAAACCAGTAATTTGATGGAGTGGACCTAATTATGAAGACCACATATGATAAGTAGAACTTTCCTTACATTGAGTTACGTATTATGAACTTTTTCTTATATAAACTTATACTTTTTCTTACGTGTAAACTATGTCCAATAGTGGCAACAACGCCATTAGAAAGGCGTTTTGTGACGAGTTATAATAAAAAGTGTATTTTTAAAAAATTGGTATTAACTCTGAAACTAGGCGTATTCCAGAAAAGTTTATGGGACATTTTAGTATCTAAATATGATCAGGAATACAGTGTTAAAATCTGTCTAGTTATATGGGCCCACGGTGTATATCTTCACCGATTATTGCGAGATCCGTTGTCCGATTATGATAATTATATAACCACTAAAAATGGAAAAATAAAAACTTTTTACAAAAAAAAGATAAACCGACTTCAAAAAGGATAAAATAAATTATTATATTATTTATATGCGTTACAAACTGATATGTTTGAAGTCGGTGCCAAGCCAAAAAGTTACAATACCGGTCAAATCAGCTTCAAGTCTGAAAATCACAAAACATATCGATCGATACCTACTTATATTGAAAAGGTGAATGTGAATCTATCTGTTATATTTTCACGTCTAAACTACTAATCCAATTTTGATGAAATGTGGTACCTATGTATATATTCTCTGATACACGTCTACTTTGTCAATAATCAGAAAAAGGCGGCAAATAAAAATGAAAAACACGTATGGTCAACCATAGAAAATTTAAATATCGTGCCTTTTTCTACTGAAAAGGTGTGACCCACACACCCAGTGTGTCTGACTATAGAAAAATCAATCTAGCCATTGAATTCTTTTACACTTCGATAAAACACCTTAGATGAAGTAGAATAAATAATTCAAACCGAAGCACGGGCTCCGTTCAAGATATGGTTAGTCCGACAACTAGTAAACATGTTTATTAACAAACATCATAAGACGCATGATTATACTTTCTTTCTGTACTAGAATGAAAACCTACGTACAGTCAATACCAGAATTAGTCCTATAGTATGAAGAACAATTCACTGAACACATACGCCTCGTTCGTATTAACTGTTTTGTGATTTTCAGACTTGAAGCTGATTTGACCGGTATTGTAACTTTTTGGCTTGGCACCGACTTCAAACATATCAGTTTGTAACGCATATAAATAATATAATAATTTATTTTATCCTTTTTGAAGTCGGTTTATCTTTTTTTTGTAAAAAGTTTTTTTCGGGATATTTACCAATTGGTATTAGGTGAAGGTAAACATATTATAATAAGTTATGGTTACTGCGCTCCAATCACTACACTGACTATAGTAATGCTATTATTTATTGTAATGGCATATTAGTGATATTGTCTGTTCTTGTGACCACGAGTCACAAGCCTTAGTTAAACACTTCATCACGCGGAGTCTATAAGAGCTAGTCTATGGTAAAACGCGACAATTCACACGTTGAAAAGGTCACCACACTAAAACACTCAAAGTGTAAAGACAAATGGTCTCATTCATAAACATGTGTAAAAACTAGTGATGTGGTATTGCGAATATTTTGGCCTCCAATTTCTATATCTGTTGTCAACATATTGTATGTGCTGTTGGTTTTCCAATAAATAAATAAAATAATAATAATGGCAGCTTGTGGCGAGCTGACGGTGAGGGGCGACACCGCGGACCCCTATTCCAGAGGGCCCTTTCCATCTGGCCCTCGCCTCTGTGCTTGCCTTAACTGGCCGGCCAGAGTGGAGTCGCAAGAGCGGGACCTATGCCATAACGCCGGCGGCCTGCTGAACGGATTACCGGGATCTGGCTACCGCAGACTTACCTCTCGTCAACCTCACAGCCCACGCACCGGTGTTGCCCTTGAGCCATCTTTGATGTCGCTTTTTACGGGGGCCCATCTTGCGGCGGGCGAGTCACCGTCTGCCGGAAATAAAATTGGATACCGTTTTATTAGGCAGGTCCGGTTCTCCATCCAATAGCCCAGTAGTTAGTCCATACTCTTCACCCAATAGCCTAGTACATTTTAGACTCCATTAACTCTCAATAGTCTTTACACCATGGCGGGTGCTGTCTCTGCGAGCGTCCCATGACACGGGTAGGGGCAGCATCTGCTAAGTGTACCCCTCACTTTTCATTAAATTGTCGAAAGGGCCTCTGCGCGCTGGCTTCGGCTCCGCATATGCCTCCCAAAGGTCCGGAACACAATTGTTCCGTGGTCGGAAAAGACACAGATAATATAATAAAATATGTACAAGGTGTAACAAAATGCTAGTAATCCTTTTAAGATCATAATTGGGATCACATTCTTATTATGAAACACTAAAAAAAACTCGCGAAAAAAATCTTGGCTTTGTATGGAGGGTTGGCCTGCTGGGACCACGTGTCCCATACAAAAATAAATACCCTACCCTACTCATAGTGTTGTGTTCCTGTTGGTGAGTAAGGTTGCCAAAGAGCTCAAAGAGGACCCAGTGTGTTGACGGTGAGGGACCCTTTTGTTTCTTTAGCCGTCAACACAGTGAGTCCTCCTTTTTGTAAAAGGTCGGCAACGCGCATGTGACTTCTTTGGAGTTGCAGGCGTCCATAGGTTACGGTACCTGCTTACCATTAGGCGGGCCGTATACTTGTTTGCCACCGTCGTGGTAAAAAAAAAAAATTTTTTCGCATCCAAAATTTTTTTCCTTCTTTTTTATAGTTGCAATATGATACCAATTAAGCCCTTAAACTGATTACCAGTATTTTTGTTACATCCTGTATGTAAAATATAAAATCAACAACATCAACCTCTCTCGTAGATGAAAGAAGGCTTCTGCCCAGTGCTGGGGGTATTATCTAGGATAACATGAACTTAGATTGCTGTATGTAAAATATAAAATCAACAACATCAACCTCTCTTGTATATGAAAGAAGGCTTCTGCCCAGTGCTGGGGGTATTATCTAGGATAACATGAACTTAGATTGCTGTATGTAAAATATAAAATCAACAACATCAACCTCTCTTGTATATGAAAGAAGGCTTCTGCCCAGTGCTGGGGGTATTGTCTAGGATAACATGAACTTAGATTGCTGTATGTAAAATATAAAATCAACAACATCAACCTCTCTTGTATATGAAAGAAGGCTTCTGCCCAGTGCTGGGGGTATTATCTAGGATAACATGAACTTAGATTGCTGTATGTAAAATATAAAATCAACAACATCAACCTCTCTTGTATATGAAAGAAGGCTTCTGCCCAGTGCTGGGGGTATTATCTAGGATAACATGAACTTCGATTGCTGTATGTAAAATATAAAATCAACAACATCAACCTCTCTTGTATATGAAAGAAGGCTTCTGCCCAGTGCTGGGGGTATTATCTAGGATAACATGAACTTCGATTGCTGTATGTAAAATATAAAATCAACAACATCAACCTCTCTTGTATATGAAAGAAGGCTTCTGCCCAGTGCTGGGGGTATTATCTAGGATAACATGAACTTCGATTGCTGTATGTAAAATATAAAATCAACAACATCAACCTCTCTTGTATATGAAAGAAGGCTTCTGCCCAGTGCTGGGGGTATTATCTAGGATAACATGAACTTAGATTGCTGTATGTAAAATATAAAATCAACAACATCAACCTCTCTTGTATATGAAAGAAGGCTTCTGCCCAGTGCTGGGGGTATTATCTAGGATAACATGAACTTAGATTGCTGTATGTAAAATATAAAATCAACAACATCAACCTCTCTTGTATATGAAAGAAGGCTTCTGCCCAGTGCTGGGGGTATTATCTAGGATAACATGAACTTAGATTGCTGTATGTAAAATATAAAATCAACAACATCAACCTCTCTTGTATATGAAAGAAGGCTTCTGCCCAGTGCTGGGGGTATTATCTAGGATAACATGAACTTAGATTGCTGTATGTAAAATATAAAATCAACAACATCAACCTCTCTTGTATATGAAAGAAGGCTTCTGCCCAGTGCTGGGGGTATTATCTAGGATAACATGAACTTCGATTGCTGTATGTAAAATATAAAATCAACAACATCAACCTCTCTTGTATATGAAAGAAGGCTTCTGCCCAGTGCTGGGGGTATTATCTAGGATAACATGAACTTAGATTGCTGTATGTAAAATATAAAATCAACAACATCAACCTCTCTTGTATATGAAAGAAGGCTTCTGCCCAGTGCTGGGGGTATTATCTAGGATAACATGAACTTCGATTGCTGTATGTAAAATATAAAATCAACAACATCAACCTCTCTTGTATATGAAAGAAGGCTTCTGCCCAGTGCTGGGGGTATTATCTAGGATAACATGAACTTAGATTGCAGTAACTTTGAGAGCGACAATGAGACTCGCCTGGCGGATAATAGTTGGTTGTCAAATTAGAAATCAAGCACTACGAAAGTTAATATTTTTACTATTTTTTTTTATACCACGACGGTGGCAGACAAGACATACGGCCCGCCTGATGGTAAGCTGCTACCGTAACCTATGGACGCCTGCAACTCCAAAGGAGTCACATGCGCGTTGCCGACCCTTTACAAAAAGGAGGATTCACTGTGTTTATGGCCGAAGAAACAAGAAGGCCTCTCATCGTCAACACACTGGGTCCTCTTTGAGCTCTTTGGCAACCTTACTCACCAGCAGGAACACAACATTATGAGTAGGGTCTAGTGCTATTTGGCTGTGGTTTACTATGCAGGGCTGACTCGAAATATTTTTCTAAATTTCAGCGGTTTTGAAATTGTAACATTATTTTATTTTTGTAAGAGTTCAAAACTTGAATTTCATTTGTACTTTTGGCTATGGGTACATTAATTGATTCAAAAGAGTACACATTACATAGTGTTTTTCCGATTTTTTTATCTAGCCAATAAAATTATCCTATATAAACATTTACCTAACATTAACAGCGGTAATTTATCTATTCTCTTTTGTTTTTTTGGAAACCTGAGTACCTTTACCATATAATGTATACGGATTTAACATACCTAAAGCATAACCAAAAATATGTTTTTTACGATTTCAGCGCCACCTATGTTTTGTCTTGCGCATTAATCCTGATTACAAGTTTTACAACATTCTTTTAAATTTGATAGACTTCTCTATAAATGAATAAAGTCGAATAAGAAGACCCAATTATCCACAAACAATCGATCCGATAAGAGCAACTCCTTATTAGATTTAAATACATGACGTTCATTAACTGGGCATGATACCCCAATCTATTTAATCTATCTGGTTCCCCTATCGGCTGCCAATTTTAATCGGATGACATTGCCTGCATTGAAACACATACAATATAGTCCGGTTAAAGAGAGATTACCTTAACACGAATTTGCCTAAGGGTTAATTTGCTATTTAAATAAACAGTACGAGTATACATATATCATATCAAACTAGTGGTCCGTGTCGAACTGAGAACTCGAGATTTACTTGCAAATGAGATGACCAATATAACAAGACCATTCTGCAGATTTTTTTTCACCTTCTAGCTCCCAACCCCTTGATCGCTCCTGCTCATATACGAACTCTCAAATTAAATGTATCTCTGCTACAACCACATGTATTTCATAAAGCTCCACAACCCCTTGATCGCTCCTGCTCATATACGAACTCTCAAATTAAATGTATCTCTGCTACAACCACATAAAGATCAGAAAAACGTTACGAAAGTTATCGCGGAACAAACCCTCAAAATCAAAAAGCCATCGAAATGCCAAGACATCTCAGTAGCTGAAGTTATTTGTACGAATTTACTTCGCTAACGCTCCGCTCGTTCGACTATCAATATGATCGATATTAATTTTGCACAGAAAACGCATAAAAAGTTGTGTCCAAATATGTCTGATTTTCCGTAGTTACCAATTGGAATGTTTTGTTTAAAGAGAAAACATAAACTGTAAAATGGACAGAATTATCAATATTCTGTCCAGATTGGCATAGCAGGGAATTTTTGATGGTGTGCGTCCATAGAATTTTAAAAAGTATTTTAAGTTGAAAGAGAACCAAATGATTACCGAATTTTGAGGCCGATATGTCTGGTAAGAAATGGTAAGCAGGTACGCAGTTTGTTACTTACAATAAATCAAAGGATTAAATATTTTTATGAATTGTTGGTGTGGTTTAGTATAAATGTTATCCTGATTGACCGTTATTAATGGCAGTTACATTCTGTTCAAAAAACGTTTTTTTAAACATTTATAGTTAAAATTGAGTTTGTCATGCAGACCTGATTGACTGGGGTATGATTACGAATGCGATCGCCTCTCTCACGGGACTAGGTCTGTATTAGTTTTGACATTCGGCCTGATGGATGGAATACAATCTCTGGACAAATCTCTCGAATGAACGCGCCCGTATGTGTCACTATCTACAACACACATTTTACAACGCCTTTAAACTCTATCTCGTTGATACAAAGACTAAATTAGCTTGGATTTGTAAGCTTTATGTTTGTTAAAATTGACGTCGCCCAAAATCTATTTTGCCATCTTCTTGGACTTTATCTCGTTGGCACAAAGATGGATTTTGCGTGTTTTTGGTCGAGATATGTTGGTATGAATTGACAGCGGTGTTGGCTCAAGGATTGAGGGTATTGTTGGTTTGACGGAAATTCGGTTGGTTGTTCAATTTTGTTACTGACACTGATTCTTTAATAGGTTTGGTTATCAATATTTGAGAGAAAAAAAAAAGTAAAATTGACAGACTGTCTGCGTCTATTTAACCTTTTCACATCACTAATTGATTATTGTTTTGAGTTCGTTGCGTATAATTACAGTGGTACTTATTAGTTTTATTTAAATACTTAATTATTTTAGTTGAGTTTTATTTTGCATTTTTGAATATTCAAAAGGTCAAAAAATTTAATGTCAATTTAAAGAGAGATTTATTAAACGACCTGATTAATATTCTGAAAATACATTAAATTTTATTTAATAACAACAGCATTCTAGTATCATATAAAGATACATATTATTTATTTAATAGTAACATATAAGTGAATTTCAAGTCCCTTTTTAATAAAAAAATTTAAGAAAACTATTTGTATGTACGCATATGAGTCTTAAACATAATATGAGCTAACGTCTCCCGTTTGTATTACAAACCGTTCACAAAGGTTACATACGATAAATACAAAGACCAATTAATTATCTTCGTAAAAGGTTTAAATCGTCGGATGGCACACACACACACACGCACAAATAAATGTCAACTTAAGTTCATTGTACAGCAAACCATGAATAGGAAAGTTGTGCCCTCTTCTCTAAACTTTATTATGAATAGCCCTAAGTGCTATTATAAAAGTCATTTTATAAAGAAAATGTCCACATCACTCTTTTATTTATTTGTCAATTGAAATAAAATGTATTGTTGATAAACACGCAAATAACAGTCCTTACCGGGATTTTAACCTATTCTGGTGCCGTATTCTGATATTAAAATACATAAAAAATACATTAAAAACACAAACTATCTCAACCACAACTCCATAAAGGCATCAACATAAACGGCGAGTACATCACTCACCTTTGGTTTGCTGACGATATAGTAGTCTTGGCTGAGACCATGGAGGATTTGAGTACGATGCTCGATGACCTCAATAAAGCCTCCGAGCGAGTTGGTCTAAAGATGAACATGGATAAGACGAAGACGAAGATCATGTCAAATACCCATGTAGCACCAACTCCCGTTACAATCGGAGACTTTACACTCGAAGTTGTGGACGGATATACTTAGGACAGACTGTCCAGTTAGGTAGATCCAACTTCGAGAAAGAGGTCAATCGACGAATCCGACTCGGTTGGGCAGCGTTCGGGAAGCTACGGCACATCTTTTTGTCCAATATTCCGCAGTGTCTCAAGACGAAAGTCTTTGACCAGTGTGTGTTGCCAGTGATGACATATGGAACTGAAACGTGGTCGCTTACAATGGGCCTCATAAGAAGGCTCAAAGTCACCCAAAGGGCAATGGAGAGGGCTATGGTTGGAGTCTCTGTGCGTGATCGCATCAGAAATGAGGCCATCCGCAGCAGAACCAAAGTAACCGATATAGCCCTCCGAATCGCTAAACTAAAGTGGCAATGGGCGGGGCACATTGCTCGTAGAACCGATGGCCGTTGGGGCGGAAAGGTTCTCGAGTGGCGACCACGAACCGGAAGGCGCAGCGTGGGTAGACCCCCCGCAAGGTGGACTGATGACCTGGTGAAGGTCGCGGGAGTCCGCTGGATGCGGGTGGCGCAGGACCGGTCATTGTGGCACTCTTTGGGGGAGGCCTATATTCAGCAGTGGACGTCTTTCGGCTGCTATGATGATGATGATGATGATCGGAATAATTTTCAAGCAAATTCTGATATTTCTGATTGTGACGTTTAGGTGCTAGCTGCATGTGTTGTTAATGCATTGGAGTTGTATTGAAGTATAAGTAGGATCGTGTCTAAACGTGTTTTAAAGTTAGAATACGGCCCCTGGGTTTTAGCCGGGGTCTACTGGGTCTATCAATCAGTCTAGCAAGGCCGTTAATTGCATTATTACCTAACCTATATATTTTTTTTAAATCTTTGTTACGAAAACGTTTTTGGGTTACTATCAAAACATAAATGAAATACCTAAAATACTTAAAATATCCAAATGAAGGGCTCATTGGCTTACAATTCTATATATAACTTAAATAGTCTTATAAACGTAGGTGTTGTACTTTTCATTCCTCAAGGGAATTCATTTTAAGTAAATTCAAGTTCCCTAAGAACCAGGAAATCGAAGATCTGGTGTCCGAGCCGAACATGATTGGGGAAACAAAAGCCGTGAAGATCGTGCCGTCTGGAGAGCATACTCTGGTCAGCCAACTTGTAGAAGACTACCTGGGCGTCCTAGGTACCGGTGGAAAGGCGAGGTGCTGAAGGATCTCACCGCGCTGGGCGCCGTTGACTGGACAGAGACAGCTGTGAACAGAGAAGCCTAACGATCTTTGGTGTCGGAGGCCAAGATCCACTTTTAGTGGAGTACGGGAACGCTTTTTTAACCTATAAAAATGACATAAATCACAAGTCCGATTTTATTTTGTGACCTGTTAGAATACGTTAATACTAATAATAAAAAATATTTTCTAACAATTGTTAGCATTGCGCTAGGTATAATACATGTATTTGTTTGCTACTCATAGAAAAGATTATGTAAGGATTATTTTTCTCCACCAGGCTATCGCTTTTTACTATTGCAACATAACTTCACATTTTATAACGGTTTTGTCAAGAGTATATGTCGTCTTAGCCATTTGTAATTCATTTGTAATTCATTTGGGTCGCTGCGCCACTGAAGTAAGTAAGTAAGTGTAGTCAAATTATTTTTTAACTATATATTCCTATTACCGTTTTCTAACTTTAAAAAATACATTAAAACACAATCTACTTCAACATAACCTTAACACACATCAAATAATCATCCAATAATGGAGTTGCATCGGAATAATCTTCAAGTTAATTCTGATTCAGACGTTTTGGCGTTAGCTGTATTGCGAAGTTAACTCATTGGAGTTGGATCATGCCGTAACGTGTTTTAAAGTTAGAATACGGCCCTAGAACAGTAACAATGTGACAAGCACAAACGTTTACCCTATTTGAAAAAAAAAAGTTTTAGTTCCAAAACATTATCATACGTTTGTAACATTATTCAGAGCAATGACGCGTAGTTTCAGTATCCGCGAGGCAACCGGATGGCTCGCTACGTGTGGTGGAACCACCATGTGCAACTCAAACTGACCGACGTTGGACTTTTTCATCCTCCCCCCTCCTCAATTTCCAATATCTTTAGGTGATGAAGATCGAGCATGCAAATTGCCATTCACACCAGCTGATCGGTTATCGATCCGTCAGAGTTGGAAGCCGGAAAAAATGAGGGAGGGGAGATGAAAAACTAAGTACAACGTGGGTCAGTTCAGGGTGCACAGGATGGTTCCACAACACGTAGGGAGCTTAAATACCGCGAGCCATCCGGTTGCCTCTCGGACACTGTAACTACGCGCCATTGCTTTAACTACATCGTCGCTCTACATATCTCATACGTCGAAATCATCTGATTACACACGTGTAACGATTACCAAATCCGAACCATTCCACGCATAAGACTCTTAACGAGCCTCATTGTAAGCGTATGCACATCTTTAGCACAATTCTAAAAGACTGAAAGTGTATATGAAGTTTATAGTGACTTAATCCCGTTTTATAGTGAGTAAGTGGTGTGCATAACAAGAGTACTCGTTTATGCGTTGTTGGATAAGTGCAATCAGATTTGGATTTTGAAGGCGACGTTTAACAAAAGAACGCGAAGTATGACTGATTTGTTGATTCGGTTGCATTAACAATATTATCACTATAAAATATTTGTTTTTTTTAGAGATACATACCTATATATATATTACCAGCGACCCGCCCCGGCTTCGCACGGGACTTTTTTTGTAGACCTTTTTAAGGTGTACAATACTGTAGTACATTATTTTGATCTATCTCGCAGTCGCAGGGTTCAGCCAGCGTTTTAGCTTACAATCTAAGCTCAAAAAATGTGTTTATTTACGACATCACATTAGAAACCTCTAAACTTATCAGTGTTTCTCTCCTATATTATGCATGTGTTATACATATAAACCTTCCTCTTGAATAACTCTATCTATTTAACAAAAACCGCATCAAAATCAGTTGCACAGTTTTAAAGATCTAAGCATAATAATAATAATAATAATAATAATATATTCTTTATTGTGCACCATAAAGTAGAAATAGACAAACAGAAAATCAAAATTAAAAACTAGGCATACATGTGGACAAAGAGCGGAAAGCGACTTTGTTTTATATTATGTTGTGATAGTGATTTATCAATAAACCGGATATCCTTACAAGTAAAAAATACCCGAGACAACCCACTTACATTCAGCCGTATCTTTAATCTCTTTTTAAATATCGATCATGGAAAACGATTATCGTCGCTACGAAAAAAAAGCAAAATGTTCAATTGTACGAATTGAACAAACGAATTGTATCTAGTTTCAAGTAAAGGACAAGCAATTTAATGTCTATATTGTATCTTTATTCATTTCAATGTTGTGGTGGTTACGTAGATGTTCAAAACTGAACAATCGTTCTGAGGATTGACAACTGTTTAACAACTTCAATAGTTGGCATCGAATATTTATGGGTATTCAAAATTGAGACTTGTTTTATTTACAGTTATACAGTTGATAACTTTTTAATTGGCTTGACGGATAACGATTCTTGTATAATTTACATATACTTTGTCGAAATGTATCGAGTGATTGAGTGGTTGCTCATTATTTTAGTTAATAAGTGGGTAATAGTTAAAATTAATTATTAAAGTATTTGAAATTGTACGAAATTATTCAGATTTTAATTTCTCGTATAAATTAGGCCCCTTTCACTAAAATATTGTAAAGGTACCTCACATAATCCTCTTAAGAAACTTATGGTTTCGATAACAAAGCTCCATTTTTAGCGAACATACAAAACGACACAAAATGACACCCACCCCGAACACGATACTCGCGAACCACCCACGATAGTATCACTTTACAACCGCCTCTCAGACCCAAAACGCCTTAAAATCCTACAATTTACTTCAAACATAAGTCGTTTTAAGTGAGCAGGATTACAGGAAACCAGTTGCAACAATTGTACCATTCATATTATGTCCGGATACAGACAGAAATAGCGCGGCGATTATAAGTTCATGCTTGTATTGTGTGGAGTGGCGGATATCAAATTGAGTATTGCAACAATGAATGATTTTCTAAAAGCCCTTTATTCTACGGTCTCTAAGCTTATGTGTGTCCTAGTGCTAAGATAAAAGGATCCAGTCCACAAAAATCTGTCATTAAAATTTAAACTTTATGTCAATATCGTAAGTCATTAGTTTCAATGACAATTTTTTGAGGATGGATAGTTTTCGCTAAACTACGACCTTGACACCTTGTTGACACCTGTATTGAGAATGCCTAATTTTAAAGATTACATATGCTAGGATAGAACTCGGACCTTTACCCTACATACACTGAATAACAAAATAAAGTTTTTTCTCTCTTGTTCCCGACATTAAGGATCTTTCAGTTTAATTTCATTTTATAGGTAATGGTTAAAAGTGCCCACGATTCGTTTTATAAATATTCTTAGCTTTTGGGAAGGGACA
This sequence comes from Pammene aurita, assembly GCA_947086415.1. Taxonomy (NCBI): domain Eukaryota; kingdom Metazoa; phylum Arthropoda; class Insecta; order Lepidoptera; family Tortricidae; genus Pammene; species Pammene aurita. Next base: position 3,969,762 of record OX352301.1, read on the forward strand.
TGAGTACCAACCCAAAAATGATTTTGGGTACACATTTTCCTACATAAAACATAAAAAACACTAAACCATTTGAAACTGAAATTAGATGTCATATACTTCAGAAAAAGTGACCAAACCCTCCGGTGTCCGAGGCCAGATTTGAACTGGCGTCTTCAGCTTTCGCGGCTGACGTCCTGACCTCTAGACCACCCGGTCACGGCGGAACTTGACAAATTTTCTCATGTATATGCAATCTCTGAATTTGAAATGGCTAGGCGCCGTTGACCATACTCTAAGGGCATGCGCAGTACGTGCTTGCACCTCCTATCCGAATCCCTTACGAGATTCTGGTATAGCGAGAGAGATGGTGCTGCCATCTATAAATCTTGAAGCAAATCAAATTATTTTGTTCAATATTTTTTGATTTGCAATTACTACACCATTACTAAACCATTTATTAGTGATTACATATCCCTATCATCATTTATATCAAATATTGATACTTACTAAAGCTCGGACTTTAATGTTATTATTAAAACTGTAATTAATAAAAATATATACTTTACACTAGTCTAGATTGTCTAGAAGGAAATGATTTAAGAAATAATTAATTACAAGTTTCGGGCCATTTCTATTGAATGCCATCATATTACGAAATAATTGGTATTAATTTACATTTTTCTGTAGCAAAATCGTAACAGACTCAATTAAAAGCTGATTTATGAGCGATTTGATAGACTGGTCAATCCTGATTATAATGTGTTGGGAGATATCCGAAAATAAGTTATAAGCCGACGAGGATAAAGGTGATAATTGTATGTGCTTTCATTAAATACAGGCTTGATGGTCACAGAAGGTTCAATATTATAGAAATACAACTTGTGTTAACTACACAATAACTAACATCTTGTAATACTTATCAGAGATTATCTTCTCTTAAATGATAAATAGATGATATTCTATTTAATGATGAGATAATATTCTGACTATTATTGTATAAGCGTATTGGTGTAAACTGTTATGCTTATGTATGTTATATTATAGTCCAAAAAACCTTCTTAAGGTTCTTATACAAGAAAAGATTTGGGTGTTACCCATTTCTGTACCCAACAAACTTCCTGCTTGGATGTCTCGAATACAACTCTCTTGAAGTAAGGCGTAACAACAATTTGCTGACTACCGTTTGTCGTATACTGCGTGGTGATTCGGACAACCCTGAACTTGTATCTCGAGTCTGCAGGCTATACGTCCCGGATGTTCCTAGAATCTGTTTGTAGGCCTCGACCACACCCACTATTGGCAGTACCGATAGCACGCACAGTGTCGCGAGAAAATTCACCGCTTCCCCGTGCGTTGACACTCCTCAATGCGCTTCTGACATCATCGCCTGAATGTCACTTGTTTGCTTGTAGATGGGTGATTGTTTGCAATGAATGCTTGAGGTTTTGTGAGTTGATGGATGATAGGCTATCCAGCACTTGTTCATAATCAGATGTTTTTCCTTCCTGCTATGTACCTATCATACTTTTAATTTATTTAGTTACTCGGCACATTGGTATACACTGTAATGCCGAGTTAACATATTGTTGTTAATAAATAATAAAAAATAAATGTTAAATAAATGAAATGAAATCTTAGAATAAAGTCGATTTTGAGGTTGGTAAATTTTAGTGTTGGTAGTTTTCCTCTATGAATTCATAGGGTTTATAAGTTCAGTAACACTTATAATAATTATTAAAAAAATTGTAGAATATTTTTTCGCGCCTAAAAAATTTTTCTCCTACGTTTTCTTACTCACAATACGATAGAAATTATGCCCTTAAACGGATCACCAGTATTTTGTAACACCCTGTACATACATACTCGTATAAAAAAATACTGGTAATTTTTGCATTTTGCCCCATTCACCCGAAAATACGGAACTTCATCCGACCGTTATAACTATAACATTAAAGTCAAACTTCTGTATAACCTAATCTCTGTGCCATGATAGCATGTTACATTTTTCCAAAAACAAGCCGGTATCCCCGGCGGGATTGATAATTTACTCATTCGAAGGGCTATGATTAGGGTCGTTACACACGAGATGATTAGTGGGTGCTGACGTCCACGACTCATGTGAAAAACGCCCTATATATTCACCATCTTTGAAACCATTTTGACCGAACGACAACCTTAATACAAAGGGATAAAGTCTCCCAAATGTCAGTTAAATATGTTGCGGTTTGTACGAATTTCACGGCGCTTGCGCCATTTTTGAGTTGAGGTGAAGTTTGAAGTTTCGAGTTTGAAAGAACAAACAATGTTTTGGATCGTTATTAGTAAAAAATGCGGTTATTATGACATAACTAGGGATACCGGATACGGGTTTCGGATGAGTTTTTAACCATCGGTTTAGCGAATTTTTTAGTTTTTTTGTGGTCAGGTTTATCGGCAGTCTTTAGCGTTTTTAAGTGCATTCTCGCAACTTAAAGTACTTAAAAAGCCGAAGACGCCAGTTCAAATCTGGCCTCGGACACCGGAGGGTTTGGTCACTTTTTCTGAAGTATATGACATCTATTTTCATTCTACTTAGAAAGCCGTTAAGTAAAATTAACCACAGAAATTCATTTATTTATAGAAATTAATCATTTATTTCGATGTAAATAAAAGCAGTTTGTTCTGTAAAGTACGTTTAAAGCACGACTGAAGTCCTGTTTCAGTAACGTTTAACCGTCACATTCCTGACAAAATGAATGGGATTTATTTGACATTGACCGTCATTTCCGTGACGTTTGCTAACCGACCGTTAATGGTACACAATTAAGTGAAGATGTCCAACTTTTTCGTACACAGTCAGGATTTGAAGCCACTCAATCGACCGGAAAAGATAGGTATTGACCATTTTGTAGGCATTTTTGTACTGATTGCGCGATCACATTATAATGTTATAATCATAAACAGAGACAATTGTTTGAATTCACAATTGGAGCGTGCATAACCTACAGCCTTAGCCAGAAGTGTTAAGCACCTTTGCGATTTTCATACAAAACTCAAGTTTAGACCGACTTTTGTATGTTTTTTGAAGTTATTTTATCAATTAATTCAAACTGAACAGGCATGTTTTGTTGAAGTGAGTAGTAACTGCATAGAATATTTGCAATTTGGCGCACCGACCTAAATTCGCATTTTTGGGACCTCCACTTTTCATATTTTATAAGGTAGGTACCTTGAAAGTGTTATTAAGTGAAGTTTTCTAGATATATCAATAAAATATAATATTTTACGTCATCGTACATTGTTATGATAGGGAATTAATACTTAACATCAAAATTGTAAACAAAAAAGAGCTATGCTCAACACTTCTGGCCAAGGCTGTATCTGTCATTATTATATATCATAGTGTTTAGATCGAAACAAGTTTGTTTACATGAATGATAACTTGATAAGACAATAAAATTATGTAAAGATGAATTCTGTATACAACGTTACCTCATCATCAGTTTAACCAACAAATTAGCGAAGCGTTCAAATAGCAGTTTGTTTGAGTGAGCAATATCGGCGCCCAGACCTGGATTAAATTAATTTAGATTAAGGATTAACGCTTAGCTGAGGTTAAACTTACTTCGGCTTACTGCCAGCTCATAATTGGGTCGTAAACTAGTTTACACAATAAAGAGCTATGGAATGAGAAAGCTGATATAAAAGTAGAAATAAAATCTAATCTGACACTTAAAATAAGACGATCATTAAAAATCATTAAAAAAACAATTAAATATAAATCTGTTTGCAGTTTACATAATATATCTAAACTTCACAATTTTCCTCAGTCAGGAACATTAAAAGGAGTCTCGCTAAAGTATCTTCCCACTGGCTCCTTTTTTATGGTTTCCGCAATGTTCTCACATTAAGTACAAAAAACAATGAATACAAAACAATTTCACAGTACAGACAAACATCTGTGACAGGAAAAAAACATTGCCATATACATTTTTTCCGTGGCTGTCAAATCATTTCCCGGTTATTATTGTGGTTTTTAACAATATACTTAGTATCCAATATTTACTTAATATTCTTTGTCTTCGAGATATTTGACATCAAAGTCGAACAATTTTACGTTTTGTATTAATTAGTTTAAAATTAAAATCTCTCGTCTGTTTTTAGAGACGTCAAATAGGAACCATAATATGTAGATTTTGTGTAAGTATGTAAGAAAAAATCATCATTTGGTTAAGGAGCAAGCTAGACATAGGACTGTGAGACCATAATGGTGGACAGTGTGGACAGTAATAATAATTTAATACTAATTTTAAAAATTAAAAAAAAATAAAAACAAAAATAATAATTAATAATAATAAAATAAATTGTTTAATAATTTGTTTTGTAATAATAAATAATTTGTTTTTATAAAGGCCCCTCTGGCATGTGCAAACACTAAATTTGTTTAATATTTAATATGTGGGTAGGTTTGCATATTGTGATAGTTTTTGAACGGAGGTAATTGTACATTTTTCCTCAGTCGACCCGTTGACCACGAACGCTGTAAAGTGTTCGAAACGTCGGGATGTAATTTAAGCTCAATACACGCGATAAAATCCGTTTTTAATTGTTTTATTTCATGAATAACTATCGCGGCAACCGAAGACAATATTAAGTATGTAAGATTCTTTACAGCATTCGAATATCGATAAAAGTGTTTTTTTTTTATAACGACCTTCTAGCCCAGTCGGTAGTGACTCTGCCTACGAAACAGGAGGGCCCAGGTTCGAATCCTGGTAAGGGCATTTATTTGTGTGTTTATCACATATATTTGTACCTGAGTTATGGAAATTTTTATGTATTTAAGTATTTATCTATATAGTTATATCTATTATATATATCGTCGTCTAGTGTGGGTACTAGACGACGATATATATAATATATAATACCAGCCTTATTGAGCTTACTGTGGGACTAGGTCGGTTTGTGTAAGATTGTCCTATATTATTTATTTATTTATTTTAACCATATTTAAAGAATAACATAAAAAATAACTGCACATACATTTCAAAATCTGGCTCTACGGAATGGAGATAAAAGATTCAAGAAACGATAGCCGTTTGCCTTATAATTCTATCTGTAGTGCAAATGTTGGAACATCGACGCAAAACTGGTCAAAATATATTTAAAAAAAACCTGTGGAGCCCCTTAAGGAGGTGCCAGTGTAAAATAAAACTATGTTATGAATCGGATGCAAGAGATTGTAGCTGCTATTTGAAAAATATCACTAATAAATGAAATCACATTTTAAAATTTGGGTCACTTCAATGCTTCACTCACTTCGCAGGACTTTTACTCGCAAATGGTTGTTTTTTTCTCAAACTGCACCACCTTTAAAATAGCACAACAATGGTGCAAAAGCCCAGTTTTTTCAAACCCGCGATCCTTGATTACACTGCCGGCAATAATAACGGTAATTTGAAAAATAAAACCAGCCCCATTCTTAGAAACGATTTTGCTTGTTTCCTTTGCTGAACTGCACGTGATTAGTTTTTTTTCCAGGCACTGTAATAAAACGCCTTGTTGCTTGACTTTTTTTTAGATTTTGGTTTACGATTTTGTCGGCGTGATCAAGTCACATAATCATACCAAATTTCAGTTTTCTAGTACTAGCCATCACTGAGCAATGCCGCGGACGGACAGACAGACGGACATGGCGAAACTATAAGGGTTCGTAGTTGACTACGGAACCCTAAAAAGCAAAAAGCAACAAAGATCCTGAATTGAAAACCTCCTGTTTCGAAGTAAGTTGGTAAAATTACCTTGGTTTTGAGGCGAACAGAAAAGTGTTTGTTAAAGTAAATAAATAAATAAATATTATAGGACAATCTTACATAAATCGACCTAGGCCCACATTATGCTCAATAAGGTTTGTGTTATGGGTACTAGACGACGATATATATAATAGATAATAATAATATATGGATAAATACATAGAAAACATCCATAACTCATGAACAAATATCTGTGATCAACACACAAATAAATGCCCTGACCAGGATTCGAACTCGGGACCTCCTGCTTCGCAGGCAGGGTCACTACCTACTGGGCTAGGAGGCCGTTTGTTGAAGTAACTACGTGTTACATATTACAATGTTGGCCACATTGACGTACGTTGAATGTGGAGATTATTCGATTTATCGGACCAATGAGTCACATGATTATTCAAAACTTATGTGATTTGTAATTAATGTGCTAGCTTTCGGTAAAATTTCTACCGCGTTAAATTATTTCCGGTGAACATACCAGTGTCTATGAATGCCTTGATTTGTATTCGATTTGGTTATTATGTTTAAATTTAATCATACAGTCACGGTGCTTTATTCTGATTTTAAAATACATAAACAATACATTAAAAACACCATCTATCTCAAACATAACTTCAACACAACAAATAATCCAAGAAAAACTATCTAAGATCGCGACGAATTGAAAACTTCCTTCGAAATCTTGAAGTCGGTTGTAAAATAACAAATTACGCACCATAGCGAGTGGGGTATCATTTGATAGGGATTTGAAAATAATCATAAGGTTTCTCACAGTAGCTACCTATACCTGCCAACATAATATTTTGTCAAAATTAGATACTAAAATACATAATTTAATGCTTAATAAATTATCTTCTCAAAGACGTCACATTATATCGTTTGTTTACCGTTTCCTCTACCAACGCAACATAAACAAAAACAACCTCACTTACATATGTTTATTAATCATAAGGGAGGAAATAGTTTCCCATCACTTTGCCCGCGTAAACACATTTCCAGGCAGGTAGCCGACCTCTTTACGAGATTTGTTCCATATTTACATAATGGCGGCGAAATGTTGGAATTGAGGGGTTCTGTACATAATTATTTTTATTTAGCTAGCGTTTGTCCAAGCTTTCTATCACGACCTAATGGAGCCCAGGGTCCGCTTGGCAACCTGATTCCGTGAATTGGCGTAGGCACTGGTTTTTATGAAAGGGACTGCCATCTGATCATTTAACTAGGGAAAACTAGGAACTAAATTTGTATTGCATCCGATTTCCTCACTATATCTCTAAGCCCATCTAAATTACACTGTGCTTGACGTCTTATTTACAACGCAGTACAAAATTTAACTGAAATAAGATAAGATTGGCAAGCTTAGTCAATTATATTAAGTATAAATATAATTTATTTTAGAAGAAAAGAATAGAATAGAAGAAACTTTATTCAGAAACACTTAACTACTATTTAAACATAGTTTTAAGCATATTATTATTTTAGGAAAAACATTGTCAGTATATTATTGTTAAGCGTCACTGAAATGGTTTCCACTCAGCTTAATGTCAAGGTACCTTTTCATGTCCACGACGCTGGTCTTCCGTGGAAACCCTTCCGAGAGAGCGCAACTACATGCAAATAAAAAAATAATTTAAACAAAAATAATCTAATAATCCAATATTTTAGTTTAATTTAGTGGTAATCATACGACTTCAAGATTTCGAAGGAGGAGGTTTGCAACTCAATTCGTCGGGATCTTTGTTTTCGCTATGTTCACCGATTATTCTAAGACGGCTGAACCGATATGGAAAATTATTATTTTGTTTGAAAGGATATTCTTGATAGTTGGTCCCATAGCCATCAGGTCAGGATCTGATGACGGGATCCCCTCGATTTCTCCAGGATCCAATTTTAAGTATATTTTACAGTTGCTCGAGCATTTGCTTTTGGAAAGGCGGAGGCTAAGTGAAGCTTTGCGTAACAGGAGATGACATCCCTAAGATTTTTTGCCATGAGTTAAAGTGACCGGCACTTAAACTCCATACATTCGCTCTTTAACCATTGACATGACGCCAAACAACTGACAGCTGTCAACTGTCAAACATGGCGCACTAAATTTGTTCTAGATAGCCGATCTTGTAGAATGCATAATAAATCAATGAAGTGAAGTCGGTTCTTTTTTGTTTCAAATTATTTATTTTAATTTAATCAAAAGACTATCATTTACAAGTACAGCCTTGGCCAGAAGTTTTGAGCACCTTTGAGATTTTCATACAAAACTCGAAAATCTAGACCGGCGTTTCTATCTTTTTTGAAGTTATTTTATCAATTAATTCAAACTGAACAGGCATGTTTTGTTGAAGTGAGTAGTAACTGCATAGAATATGTACCGACCTAAATTCGCATTTTTGGGACCTCCACTTTTCATATTTTATAGGTAGGTACCTTGAAATTGTTATTAAGTGAAGTTTTCTAGATATATCAATAAAATATAATATTTTACGTCATCGTACATTGTTATGATAGGGAATTAATACTTAACATCAAAATTGTAAACAAAAAAGAGCTATGCTCAACACTGGCCAAGGCTGAATGTTTTTCACAAGTATGGAACTCTAAAGTATTATTTAAAAGTTGAAAGTCGCACTTAACTGTGCAAGACAGCAAACCCGAGCATACTTATTTGGTTTTATTCACTTTGCAAATTTTCTTTTGGCATTCCTTTATAGCTTGATTACCCAGACTTGGTTTACCTACTGCAATTCAATTTGCATTCGATAGTAATTTAGATAAAAATTCTTACCATAATTTTATTCGATATTTTGTACTAACAACTACTTACATAGTACCTACCTACTTACTTACAGTCATTTTTATACTAACTCACCTGAAGTTAATTGCATCCATAGGCTATGGTAACCGCTTACTAGCGAACGGGCTGTGCATCTTTACCACAGCAGACTTACACGTACCTATATTATTTTTATCTTTAATTCTTAAAATATTTTATTGTAAAACAAAATTTACAGGCAAAAAACTATGTAGACTAGAGTATGGTGCTAAAACAAAAGACAGTTGGAACCATTTTTTTATAATTTTAACTCAACGTCATTGGAAAAGTACTTTTTTACCCATAATTGTCATTTAGGCGTTCTATTAGAGCACAAGTGCTAAAATAAACTATCAACTATAATTCATGTAAATAGATCCTAATTTAAAAATATAACAAAGAGAAAACCCCTCTAACAAACGTAAACTTTCTTGCACGTGTTAAACTATCTAATTACTTTCTAAACATCGCAATTAAGAGCACTTCTTTGTTTAAAAAGTAACCCTATCTGAACAGAATAAAGTTGACATTTCAAACAAACATTAGAAAGAAATAAGAGAGAGAAGGTATATAGTATCTGTTTTGCTTTACAAATAACATGAATGGAAAGACGATTTGTCTTTGCTGTAACTGGGAATTCTTTTAATGCGATAGAATATTTATGAGGTGCAATGTGATCTAGCTCGTAATACGGTTAGTTTAACTTGATTTAATTTGTTGTTTTGTAATTTAAAACTGTTCTACACAATACTTTTAGAGGAAAGTTTACGATTGGACTGATTACATCGCCTAATGACGTAAACACATCGGGAGTCTGACAAATAATGTGGCTAAAGCATTAATTTAGATGCATCGTATTGACGTTATGCAATATCTTTTTGATTGAGGTAAAAATGAGGTTGAAAGTATAATCGACTTCTTCGTGGACGAAGTAACGGGGCCGCGATTCGAAAAATAAACATACACACTGGACAGACACAGCTCCAATCCAACTCAACCCAACTCAATTCAACGCTATAACGACATTGGTCAGACATTGGACCAATGTGAGCCCAATGTGAGCCCAATGTGAGAGCAATGTGAGACCAATGTTGAATGAAAATCTGTTCGAATAGCAAATGTCAATGTCGTTATAGCGTTGAGTTGGGTTGGAGCTGTGTCTGTCCAGTGTGTGTGTTTATTTTTCGAATCGCGGCCCCTGTTGAGGTTAGGGGTCGTACTCTTACTTTAAAACACGTTTAGATACGATCCAACTTCAATACACCTCCAATGCATTAACCAAGCAATACAGCTGACACCTAAACGTCTGAATCAGAAATATCAGAATTTGCTTCAAAATTATTCCGATGCAACAACAATACTACTTCAATATTGGTTGAATATTTGTTGTATGTTGGAGTTATGTTTGAGAAAGGTTGTGTTCTTAATGTATTGTTTATGTATTTTAAAATTAGAATACAGAACTATGTTTACTAAAAAGAAATGCGGTTGTCCGATAGCATCAAATAATTAATATTTCACACACGAAATATGACTACAGCTTCATAAAAGTAGGCCCTCAATTAAATTATTAAGCTAAATACGACAACAATGATGCCATTACTGCCATAGTAAACAAAAACGAATCAGCCGCATATCAAGCCATCTGCACGTTACAAATGTTAATTAATATTAACCCGCCAACCAATCAGACGCGCGCGTTCGGACACGCCCTACGCCGCCATTTTTGTGCGTATGCGCATAATTTGATCGTTATAATTTAAATGATAATTAAAACTGGAAGGCCGTTGATTGGGGCGTCATGTGGTTGATGCCATATTAGGTAGTATATGAGTATTTCTGATGTTGATAGGAAATGTGATACTTACATAAAGTACCGTAAAAATTTGAAATAGAAAAGTACCTTATTATTTGTCTTATAAACTTAGCCTTAGATAGTTAGATAGGTACTTATTCTGACTTAAAAATCGAATCTATTTGTTTAGGCAAAAATAATAGGAAAAACAATTTCAACACCTCCGAATCCTTAATATAAATTAATCTTTGAATACAGTGTGCATTTCACCATGAAGCTTTAAATGTAAGAATCAATTTAGATCCTAAAACGGAGCTACTTTTAGTTAGTAGTTTAGTTTAGGCTTCGAAAGGTTACCTCGAAGAAATCACTCATTCGCGATAAGACTGCCTGTTGTTTACTTCTATTCGTAATCACATTTTGAAGATATTTATTGAGACATTTTAAGAATTTTAACGATATCACATATTTTTGCGCCCTTTGTGTAGGAAGATACTATTGCCTTTGACTGTACTTACAAAACAGGAAAGCTCACGTCGCTACAACCCTCTATGTTTAGATAATATATGTACAGTCACCGGCAATAGTAACTTCCTACATGAAGTCGGCGAAAATATGTGACACGCTCTTATTTGTAGAGCCATAAGAGCGTGTCACATATTTTGCGGCCTTCGTGTAGAAATATACTATTGCCGGTGACTGTACTTACAAAACGCAAAAGCTCACGTCACTACATTTTGTAAATCTAGTACCTACTGGCTTTGTTTATGTTCACGAAAAATAAGAGGTTCAATAAATATACTCGTAACGAACTCGCTGGCTCTTGTAATTAAGTAGCGTGACATTTTACTTCGTCAAGTCACGATGCTATTTTGGTTTCCACATCCATCAAATATTCTTACGTTATTTCTGTTACCATCGGAGGCGTATTCGAATAATAAAAAATATTATTGATTTTAAATTCAATTTGATATTACACAGGATTGGATCCGTCGAAAGTAATTTTTGGTTTATTGAGATTATTATGTTTGTTATCAATTTGTTATAATATTCATGTCAAATATTACCTGTAGTCAATATTGTATATTAATGTAATTATCTACTACATTAATATGTTTAACACATTACAGATAAGAATAAATATTGTATACTAACCATTGTATGAGTTCAGTTACTTGAAATATAAATGAATTTAATTATTTATTTTATCCACACTCACATTGTAAGTCCTGTAAAATGTGTTCAAAAACGGTGGGCAATGGCCAGCATTAACACAAGCGATTTTACTATGATAAGCTTTTTATCTGTGGCAGTAACGTAATTTTAACTTTACATGCTCAAATATTGTTAAGTTATGAGTTTTAAATTTGGAACATCGAATTTGATAACATAATGTAAATCCTGCCCTCCTCTCCGACCGCCGGCACGTGCCCGCCCGACCGCCGGCACAATCGAGTTGATCATGGCGGTGCAATTGCGGTCATTCTAATGGTTTCCGAACACATCATTTAGGGTTTATAATATGTGTGTAGATAAAGCAGTGTATGCAACTGTACTTAAAACACTCGTGTGATCTTATTAAGAAATTTTTATTAATTTATTTTTATTAAGGAACTCGCCTGGGTTTCATAAAACCGCACTCGTATTACGTAACGGTTACATAAACTACTAATATTATTACAGAGAGGATTTTTTACAGGAATACAATACGTCAACGTTAGTTACATTGATGACTGGAATTACAATTTGTTTTGGTGTCATTTTGATGATAAAAGAAAATTCTTTTGATAACAAATTCGTAACCGTCGGAATTCACAGTAAGAATACCGCACCAGTTTTTAAAGCGATTTAATAGTTTTAATACACTAAAAGGCAATAAAAATTAGTCATAATGTACAAATTGATCTTAACTGGTGCATTTTAAAATATGCTTGTCATCTAATTTAGGAGTCTCCAATCTGGTTCAATTTAGTAATAACGTCAGAACTAAATGAGCATTTATTTTGTTCTATAGTTCTCTTTAACTGACTTAAAAAAGGTGCATATTTGGATGATACGAGTATAAATATTTACCACATGCATTGATTGACGGATTCTAAACTGGAGGTCTTGGATTCGAACGTGGGCTCGTAGTGGCTCTAAACCAGCATCCTCTTCGCGTTTGTCTCGGCTTTTCGCCACGGCTGAATAAAGTCTGGGGTCCGTTTGGTACCCTAATCCCAAGAATTGACGTAAGCACTAGATAGTTTTTATTCAAGTGACTATTGCCATCAGGGGCCGTATTCTAACTTTAAAACACGTATAACACGATCCAACTTCAATACAACTCCAATACATTAACAACGCAATACAGCTACGGCATAGTCATCTAAATCAGATATATCAGAATTTGCTTGAGAAATATTCCAACGCAACTCCAATACAACTTCAATATTGGTTGATTGTTTGTTTTTTGTTGGAGTTATGTTTGAGATAGGTTGTGTTGTTAATGTATTTTAAAATTAGGATCCGGCACCTTACCTTAAAACCATGAGGAAAAACTAAGCCTTACTAAGGGATAGCCCCCAAATAAAACAACAAAATGCGGGGATGATCAATTTGGAACAATTATGCTTCTCAATTTTCTCGTTCATCAAACATGTGAATTAAACGGTTTTTAACGACCTCTTTTTAGGGATCTTCATTATTATTTACTTGGTCCATGTTAAACATTAAGAGCCGGTTGCACCAAACCGTCTGTTAACGTCAACGTCATCGTTAAAAAAATATTGTATGTAAAGATTTACAGTTTTATATGGGATGACAGCTCCGTCGCCATATTTAACGTTGATCAGTTCGTTAGTTATGCGTGGTGTAACCCACCCTAAGTCAGTCATTTCTTATTATTTCCGGTTAGTTTAACAGTACCCATGTAACATATATGTTTTAATAATTGTTCACGCAAATCAGCGACCTCTAGTTGAAATGCATTCAAATCTAATCAATGAACGAATCAATGAACGGGTCGCTCTTATTTCGTTCTCTTCAAGTCATATCTGGCTGTTCATCCACCAGCCGTCTCGGATGGACATGGTGTCATTAAAGCCTAGCGGCTAGTTTTCTTTTGCCAGGGTCGCCGCCGATCCTCGAAGAACTGATCGAGGTTTAATCCGCGTCGCGAGCGGTAGATCTATGCGCTGGGCGCGAACATTTCGTTAAGTGTCAAACCAGTAGTATTTTAGGTTAAGTCGAGTGAAATATACGTGTAAAGTGTGCCCGTTGTTTCCCTTAGGATAACCCATCCGCCATTACCACAGCAGGTGCGGCAGCGTACCCGTCTACGTCACAGACGGTGGTGGCCTTTGGAACCTCTCTTCAGCGGCGTGCCGGAGCGACTCGACGGCTACAGAGAAGTATGAGAAGTACCTAATAGGCCTACCGCGGCGACTAGGCTAGTATTGCGTACATTTTGCTGGCCCATGAGGGGAACAATCGCACGATAATAACAAAACCCGTGATTTGGGAAAATATAAAATAAAATCCCGTGATTGGGGCAAGATTGTAGCAATCCAAGGTCAAGAATCGCGCCACGGCAATCAAGGATTCGTATAGTGGAATTTGCAGTCGTTGGCATTCATTTGTGTGAATTCAGTGCGCGATTACGTAATAAACATTCCGAGCAACGTGAAACGTGTCATTGTGGGGACATTTGGAGGTCACCATAGTGAGATACTACATCCGGTTGACGTTTACCGGTTTCGTGCTGAGTGAACGAACTGAACGGTAGGAACGTCGATCCGGACCATCGTCAGACGTCGTGGCAGCCATCTTAGAGACTTTATTGTCTGTTACATTGAACTTCACTTGACAAACGTCAGTGCCAAACGTCAAGTTGTGTTGTGCTACTTGTGATAGATTTCTCAACTAATATTACGTAAAAATACTTAGGATTACATTAAATTGGTTAGAATATAGCTTAAAATTGGTTAGTAAATACTCACAAATAGGGGATTAATTGAAAATACGCGTGGTGCAGTGAAATATTTGTGTTTTACCAGGTAAGTTAATTCTTAGTGACAACAATGTCTCTCAAAGCTGCGAAGGTCCAATTTCGGTCAAAGTACCAGATGCTAACTGATTACGCGGGATCAGCAGCTACGCGAACCGGCTCGAGTGCGGCCACAGTCGCAAGGCGACGTTTTGAAGCCGTGTATTTGACATTCGTAGCGAACTATGAGACCTTGTTGGCAAATGATACTGAGTTGACAGAGACAGAGCTATTACAGTATCAAGAGAGCTTCAGCGAGATAAACCGGCTCCTCTTTCAAATAGAAGAGGCTTCGATGGAGGAGGAGGGAGCCACAGTAGCAACACGTCGCGTTCAACCAGGTAAAGTCAAACTCCCTGCGGTACAGCTACCCGTGTTTTCCGGAAACCTGCAGGAGTGGCTGTCCTTCAATGATTTATTCCAATCATTGGTGGATACTCGTGATATCTCGGACAACGAGAAACATTATTACCTGAGATCGTCATTGCAGGGCGAGGCCCTGAGCGTCGTTTGCCATCTACCCATGGACGGGCCGAGTTACTCGGTGGCCTGGAATCTGTTGCAGACCAGGTACCAAAATAACCGTTTATTGCTGGATACATTCATCGCAAGGATCATGAGCCTGCCTTCACTGTCATATGTGAGCGCATTCCTCAGATCGGAGTTTTATGACCCACTGCGTGAGTCGATCCAAGTGTTGGAAAAACTCAAGCAGCCAACCAAGGAGTGGTCTTATTTACTACTGTTTATCACATTACAGAAGTTACCCGTTAACTTGAGGACGCTGTTCGAGGAGCGCTACGGTGGCAACCCGCAGGAGCTGCCAACGATGGACCAGCTGATGCAGCTTATAGACGAGCAGTGCAGGGTGCAGCAGACGGTTCCCACTGCGGCAGCGGGAAGAGCACCGGTGGGAAGGCAGTCACCGACCAAGGGAAGACGCGGCAGAGCGTCCCCTCCACGTGTCCTAGCTGCGGAGCTGGAAGAAACTGATCAGGTGATTCGGTCTAACGGGCTGTGTACGTACTGTTCCAGTAGTGCACACTCTATATACAAATGTCCATTCTTCGCAAGTCTGGCTGTTTCGGAGAGGAAAACCTGGGTCAGGAAGAATGGTGCATGCTTTAAATGCCTTCGCTCTCATTACGCGAGAGAGTGTATGGCTCGTAATTGGTGCGGTGCGTGCCAATCAGGGTCGCATAGCCTGTTGCTGTGCAGGGAGGGAGCGGAAGCCGCTGAACAGGTGCACAGGGTCCTGAGCGAACCTTGGTCCCACCCACCAGAAGGGTAAGTACACCACCACAGCGTAGGTCCCCGCCGCGACGCAGGGCGTCGACCCCGCCACAAGGGTCTTGGGCGCAGCGAGCTCAACAACCCCGTACGAGCCCGCCAAGGTGGAGAGAAGAGACTAGGTCGCCTCCTCCACAACAGGTCCAGCCAGCTCAATTGATGACTGCTGGTCACATCCCGCGCCCTCCGGTGGGAACGAGGGCCCGCCAGGCGCAGGAAACTTTCCACAGCCTACGTTTCGGCACTCGAGGCAGCCCTGAGCGCCGTTCTTGAAATAAGGCTACTGCTGATGTACCACAAGAACCTCGGATGATGATGTCATCGATCCGGGTCAGCCCTACTGCTATTGTTATGGTAAGGTCAGGCCAAGGCAATTATATTATGGCAAGGGCACTGTTAGACACCGACGCAGGGTGCTCGATAGTTAAGAAATCATTTGCAGATAAAATAGGATTGCATCAGCAGTATGTAGGAAATAATAATAATAATAATAATAATACTCTTTATTGCACACCTCATACAGTTACAAGCACAAATTTTACAATTTGATAAATTTAGGTAGAGGTAACAACAGGCGGTCTTATCGCTAATGAGCGATTTCTTCCAGACAACCTTTGGGTAGTGGAGACTAGAGAAAAACAATAAGCAGTAGGTGGTGCATAGAAACAAAAGAGACGAAATAGATAACACAGCACATTCATATGAATATACATACTTAAATAAATACAAAATAAACATACATATACGTACATATATACATATATAATACACAGAGTAAGAAACAACAGTGTCAACTAATATTGTTGGATAATATTGTTGGAATCGGAAACCAACAGGTCAAGGTACCCGGTACCATTGCTAAATTAGTATTTAAGCCAGTAGGAAAATTAGTCCCTATAATTAGCCTTGTTGCAACAGTCATGTATATAGTTACAGGAACTATTCCGGCCTGTAACCATTACCTAAAGGCCCACTTAGATGCGTCTAAACTCAGTCTGGCCGATCCAGATTTTGACAAATCTCAAGATGTAGACATCATTTTCGGCCTGGATGTGCTAAATTATATGTTCACTGGTTCAAAGATGCTCACAAACATTACAGGAGTGGAAGCCTACGGTACCTGGTTTAGAGATGTCCTCATGGGAGCCATCTGGACACACCCTGCTGACACCTCGGCGCAGCAGTCGAGAGGGACGTCCGTGGAAGACTACGGCGTGCACGCTACCAAGCTTGAAGAGGTGCTGGAGAAGTTCTGGAAGGTGGAGCAGCCTCCAGAAGACCCACCGGATCATCCGGGACATTTGGAATGTGAAAGGTTGTATACTTCCACTACTGAACGTATGCCTGACAGCAAATACATGGTACGGCTGCCCTTCTTGTCAGGCCGACCCAAGCTAGTCGAGACCAGAACCTTACTATAGAGGAAAATCGTCCAGCAACGGATCACTGGATCAAGAAGGTTCAGTTGGATGCATACCAAGATGAAGTCATCTTACTGAAAAAAGGAAAGCTGGTATGCAAATCACTTCAGAAGTTGAGCGTCTTCGTGGACGACAATCATTTTATTCGAGTTGGAGGCAGACTACGTAATTCAAGCTTACGTTATGACTAGGGAATGCAATAACCGGGCGTATTTCATTGCCGGTAATTTACCGACGCGAGGTCCCGCTAACCGGTTAACCGATAAATTACCGGTTGTCATCATCATCATCATATCAGCCGAAAGACGTCCACTGCTGGACATAGGCCTCCCCCAAAGAGTGCCACAATGACCGGTCCTGCGCCACCCGCATACTTTTATACTTTTATGAAAATTATAAAATGAAAAAAACAATGATTTTGCATTACTATTCATTGTGTTCTTATTTTCGTTATAGAAATTGACAAAACAATAAAATCAACTATAAACATTAAACAAGATATATTTACTACGTAATCATATTAAGTAAAAACTCAAACATGTATCATTTCAAAGCGAAATGAACTTGTAGATTAAATAAGCAACATTCAACTTTTTTAATTCTTTAAAAATCACAGTGGTCAAAGGGTAACAAAAATTATAACTAAAAGTGACAGTCGTCATTTAAATGTCATACACGTTTAAATGCCATACATTAACATTATATTATTGCTATTAAAGTAACTAAAATCGTAATCAACTTCATTAAAATCTAGTAAATATAAAAAAAAAAATTAACAGCAACAGTGGTTTCATATAATTTTAACACTAATTACTTTAAAATTGCACTTTAAGATAGGAGCTGTTTCAAATATCAAAATATAAAAGTAATCAGAAACAAAACACGTAATCACATCATTCTGTCAATTATACAAAAAATAATTGCGTTTGGTAAATATCTAGGCGATTAATTAGAACGTTGCTTAGACAACAAGTAATGTTTTAAAACAACTAAAGAATTTATTGTTTCATCCTTCATTCGTGAACGATATCTTGATCACAAGTAACCTGCGGTAGAAAATGTTCTTTCGCATTCCACACTTGTCGGTTTAATAGAAACAAGCATTTTGTGTGCCATTTCGAGGAACCGGCCTCTGCTACCGCCGCCGTCGTAAATTTAGCCTTATGGTTGAATGGTAGAGAATAGCATCTGGCATTAAGTCCGCCATTTGTACACTGTATTTATTTGTGCAATAAAGTTTAAATAAATAAATAAATATAAAAAAAATCTGTCGAATTGAGAACCTCCTCCTTTTTTGAAGTCGGTTAAAAAGTAATCGTAGTAATTGTTATTTTGTAAGTATGAAGACATAGATGTGTTAATTCAACAGGTTGTCAAATTTTTATATGCTTATACATCGTTCGGTAAATTCCCGGTTATGGCTGGAAATTACTGGTATTTTACCGACTGTAATATTGGTCAAATTACTGGGTAACCGGTTAACCGGTTAACCGGTTAGCATTCCGTAGTTATGACGCAAAGCACCCAATGCTTATACCTAAGGACCACCGATGGTCACAATTATTGATGGAGCACTATCACCGGATCTATTGTCATGCTTCGACAAGTGCCCTGATTAGTACTTAGACAACGATACTGGATTCCGTCAGCACGGCGTCAGGTGTCGCGTGTCATCAGGGGTTGTATGTCATGTTTCAAATTCAACGCGACAGATCAGGCGCCTTTCATGGCTGATCTGCCCGCGGATCGCGTCACGGCGACGCGTCCATTTTCCGGCGTAGCGACGGATTTCGCTGGCCCCTACTTAGTTAAAAGTAGCCAGCTCAGAAATGCTAAATCTGTTAAAGCTTACCTGTGTGTTTTTGTATGTCTAGGTACCAAGGCGGTACACCTCGAGGTCGTCTCGTCGCTGAGCACCGAGGCTTTGATCGCTGCGTTCACACGGTTTGTGAGTCGACGTGGGCTGCCCGCCCTCGTCCGGAGTGACCAAGGTACCAACTTTAAATCTGCTAGCTCATACCTCCGAGAGGTTAACCAGTTCTTGCTTGACAACGAAACCATCCTAGAGGATGAGTTTCGTCGCCAAGGCGTCCGCTGGGAGTTCAATCCTCCCGGCGCTCCTCACATGTCTGGCCTAGTGGAAGCAGCGGTCAAGAGTAGCAAGAACTTGCTTAAACGAGAGATTGGGGCCGTATCCTGACCTTTGAAGGTCTGCAGACGGTATTCTGCAGGGCGGAAAGTATCCTCAACTCTAGAGCGCTGGTTCCAATGTCAGAGGATCCTTGTGACCTGGAAGTTCTCAGCCCAGGTCATTTTTTGATAGGTCATCAACCTTTGGTGTCATTACCTGAACCTTCCTGGAAGGACACGAATGTGTCACGGCTATCGCATTTTCAATTTATTCAGGCTGTAACTCAAAAATTTTGGGCTAGGTATCACTTAGAATATTTAAATAATTTGCAAGCCCGTAACAAATGGAACAGACATGCACCTAATGTAGCATTAAACGATTTAGTCTTAATAAAGGACGAAAATTAGCTCTTGTAAATTACCATTTATAAATCTGGTTTTAAATTGTAGCAATTAGTACTAATTATAATAATAATAATAATAAGGCCTTGCCCGCAGGGCAGCTTGTGGCGAGCTGTCGGGGAGTGACGACCCCGCGGACCCGAGTGCTCCAGAGAGTTGATCAGGGTCTCCGTCTCCGGCGTGTCTTCGTCGGTTGGAGTGGACCTCAAGGGGACCCGCAGGACTCTCAGCTCTGGCTTGCCTTAATTGGCCGTCCAGAGAGGAGCCGTCAGAGCTATATGCTCGCAGGGTGGAAGTGAAATTTGCATAAGTCGCGAGTTGGTACAGTGGCTGGGCTTCCTACAGTCACTGGCAGAAAGCGGTGTACACCTCTCCACACCCTGAGCCGCTCACACCGATGTTGCTCCTGGTCGTTTTTGCAACGGCAGTTTCAGGGGCCCATCTAGTTGGCGGCGAGTCACCGCCTGCCTCGATAACATGTTATAAAATTGTTATGGCAGGTGTCCGGAGCTCTTTACAATAGCCTAATCTTTGCCCAGCCAAACTTCAATACCATAGCCCTTTACTCTGTCCATTTTATTTACAATATCTACAACGCCTGCTGGAACCGGTTCACGGGTATCTATTAATGTACCCGTGAATGGGTTCTAGCAGGTGTATAACATAGCAAATTTCTCCAAGGGGCCTCTGCGTGTTGGATCTGTATCCCCACGCAAGCCTATCAAAAGACCGGGATATAAAGGCCCGTGATTCTCAAAGGAAATACAAATAATAATAATAATAATAGCACACACATAACCTCGTAGCCAGGATTATACACCAGCAGCTTGCTCTCCTATACGGTCTTGTGGACCACGAAGTGCCGTACTACAAGTACACACCTGCGCCAGTTCTCGAAAATGGTCGTGCCACGCTCTATTGGGATCGATCTATTACGAGTATCACGGATAGGACTATTGTAGCCAATAAGCCTGATATGGTGGTAATAGATCGACCGCAACGCCGGGCCATGCTCATCGACATCACCGTCCCATGTGACGAGAACTTCGTGAAGGCCGAGAAGGACAAGTCCAGCAAGTACCTAGACTTGGCTCACGAGGTAACCGCCATGTGGGAGGTCGATTCGGCGATCATTGTGCCGATAGTTGTCTCTGCGAACGGTCTCATAGCGAAGAGTCTCGACCAACATCTTGAGAGACTTTCGCTACGGGGTTGTGGTTGGATTAGGGGTCAGATTCAGAAGGCGGTAATCTTCTACACGGCGCGCATAGTCCGAAGGTTCCTCACTCTGCGGCCCTAACCACCGGCAGCCTGGGCCCTGCTCCGTTGCCGGCGGCACCCTAGTTTAGGTTTTTTATAATGATTTTATTGTTTTTATATGTTTTAGATGTATTTTTATATTTTACTTTTATAAAAATATTGTAAAAAGCCTAAACTAAGAAGAAAAATAAATAAAGAGCATAATAATAATAATAAATACTCTTTATTGCACACCTCATACAGTTCCAAGCATAAATTTTACAATTAGATAAATTTAGGTAGAGGTAACAACAGGCGGTCTTATCGCTAATGAGCGATTTCTTCCAGACAACCTTTGGGTAGTGGAGACTAGAGAAAAACAATAAGCAGTAGGTGGTGCATAGATACAAAAGAGACGAAATAGATAACACAGCACATTCATATGAATATACATACTTAAATAAATACAAAATAAACATACATATACGTACATATATACATATATAATACACACAGTAAGAAACAACAGTGTCAACTTAAAAACCTAAGGAGGAGATAAATAGTATTCCTTAAGTAGCGATTTAAAGCTACCAATAGATTGCGCCCGTTTTATGTTGAGAGGGAAAGAATTCCACAAACGAACGGCCTGGAACGTAAATGAGCAATTATAAAATTTGGAAGATGAAGATGGCACTTTTAGGAGCAATTTTTGAGAGGATCTAATAGAATTAAGATAAGAGAAACGCTCTTTGAGGTAGCGGGGAGTTGCAGAGTTAAAAAGTATAGAAAAGAGTAAAGAAAGTATGTGAGAGTTACGGCGGTGACGGATAGGGAGCCATTTGATTTGAGAACGAAAACTCGAAACATGGTCGAATTTGCGTAATCCGAAAATGAACCGAATGCAGGCATTTTGAATACGCTCAAGCTTATTAAGTTGCTCCTCGGTTAGGTCTAAATAGGAGATATCTGCATAATCAAGAATGGGGAGAAGTAACGACTGAGCAAGCGCAATTTTAGTAGCAATTGGCAGGAAATTCCGGAGCCGTCTGAGAGACCCTATGGCAGCAAACATCTTCCTGCTCACTTCACTCACCTGAGGCACCCATGATAGACAACGATCCATGATTACGCCAAGATTTTTCACTTGGTTGGAAAAAGGAATTTGGATACCATCGAAGACTATCGGAGGGAGCCTGAGAAAGTCAATTTTGGAGATTTGTTTAGCGCTACCCATCACAATTACCTGTGACTTTAGGGGGTTTACTTTTAAACCGTAATTTTGACTCCAATTTGATATGCGGAGCAGATCAAGATTCGTGGCTTCTATAACTGAATTGAAATTGCTATGCATACCCTGCGAATATATTTGAATGAATTATCTTGACTATGTACCACTGTTTCCTCGGGAAACCATGTAACTAACTTAGTAAGTAGCTTACCATTGTTGTCAAATTTCATGATTCATGTTTTGATATTATGTTGGAATGTTATTGAGTGCAAGTGCACTGGATGGTCACAGATTACTTACGCTGTAGACAACTCATGTAACATTATTTTTGTTAATAATTGTTTGTTTTCATATCTCTTGTTTATGCTAGATCGTAGCGATGTAAACTTCAGGTCTTCAGCTCACCTTTTCCCTGGGCCGGGAAGGAATGTTCACGCAAATCAGCGACCTCTAGTTGAAATGCATTCAAATCTAATCAATGAACGAATCAATGAACGGGTCGCTCTTATTTCGTTCTCTTCAAATCATGTCTGGCTGTACATCCACCAGCCGTCTCGGATGGACGTGCTGTCATTAAAGCCTAGCGGCTAGTTTTCTTTTGCCGAGGTCGCCACCGATCCTCGAAGAACTGATCGAGGTTTAATCCGCGTCGCGAGCGGTAGATCTATGCGCTGTGCGCGAACATTTCGTTAAGTGTCAAACCAGTAGTATTTTAGGTTAAGTCGAGTGAAATATACGTGTAAAACGTGCTCGTTGTATCCCTTCGAACAACCCATCCGCCATTACCACAGCAGGTGCGGCGGCGTACCCGTCTACGTCACAGACGGTGGTGGCCTTTGGAACCTCTCTTCAGCGGCGTGCCGGAGCGACTCGACGGCTACAGAGAAGTATGAGAAGTACCTAATCGGCCTACCGCGGCGACTAGGCTAGTATTGCGTACAATAATATTGCCTAATATTATAAGAAAATTGAGATTTATAAGTTAAAAATCACAGCATGTTTATAACCTTTTTTTTATATTATTAAATTTCATTTAAAACTTTAAATCGCATCTTTATTCAAGAACAATTAATCATCAATTCATCAATTAGAAAAACTGAGCGAAATATGTAGCGAAAAGAATTCAATTTTCAAAGTTTAATGATGACAAACGTAGAAGACAAATATGTAATTTAAAAAAGTTGTCTATTTTTTTTATTTGCTACAGAACCTTTCATCGGTCACTCAGACTCCCTCTCACCTTTTTTTTATAAAGCAGCAAGGGTAACTAACGATCAAAAAAACATAACAAAAAACATGTTACCAATAATACAAGATACATTTTTTTCAATATTGGCCATTAAGTTTCTGCTCAGATAGCCACATCAGGGGTCTCATTCCAATAGCGTACCGAGTCCAAAGCTCGGGTTAAACCTATAAGAGCGCTATCTAAATTAGTTTTTAGGGTTCGACTTAGTTTTTTAAACTATATCTAATCTAGTCATTATATACTGTCAAAATTTAAATCATAAACCTTATTTGATAAGTATACTGTTCTTCAGACTTCAGTTCTGACTCGAGTCCTTTTGAGCCATGTTTCAAAAGGACTCGACTTGAAAAACTGAAGTCTGAGCAGTCTCGTAAAACTAAGTAGTGGTAATTTAGACTCATAAAAACTAGAGTTTTTATTAACTTTTTAAAATTACACATAATAGTCCTGTAGTTGTGACTGCCTAAGAAAATTGCGTGCACGGCGCCTAGTTGTTTCTGGCGCTCCGGGCGACGTGGCCATCACCCACACCACAGATAGGATGCTTGTCATATTATCTCCTGTCTTGTCATACGTCACTTTCGTATTAACATACTTGTTAGAAAAGTTGCCAGACGATAAAAGCCCGACCATCTTAGGCTAGCAAACCGACATGCATAAACTTTATTAACGAAGGTCTATCATGTTCAGATAAATGTCTTGCTATTACACTGGATAGATCGAACGCTCGACTCGCTAACTCCCGCGACCTGTACTAATAGGAACACACAGCTAGGCCGTTTTAAAGGGAAAGACATCGTTATTTCCGATTATTTGTCGTCATCATTTAGGGCAATCAGCGGGAAATACATCAGTTGACCTGTTTTCGTGAGATGAACGTTGGTTGTCGTTACGTTTATTCGTACAGGAAATTGATTTTAACTGTTACATTCTATTCTTTGTTATTTAGGCAATAGAGTTCAATAAAAATATTAATCAAGTGGCTGGGTAGTTAATATCCTACTATTAAGCACAGTGTTGTTATCTTATTGTTTTTTTTATTTTTTATTTGGTTGTTTAAAATTCTATTAAAATTACCAACAATACAATACAATACAAATATTCTTTATCTACACTCACATTGTAAGTCCTCTAAAACGTGTTCAAAAACGGTAGGCAATGGCTAGCATTACCACAACCGATTTTACTATGATAAGCTTTTTATGTGTGGCAGTAACGTAATTTTAACTTTACATGCTCAACTATTGATGTGTTATGAGTTTTGATAACATAATATAAATCCTGTGCTACTTCCTGACCAACGGCACGCGCCCGCGCGACCGCCGGCACAATTGAGTTGGCCATGGCGGTGCAATGGCGGCCATTCTATGGTTTCGGAATACGGCATTTAGGATAAATAATATGAGTGTAGATAAAGCAGTGTATGCAACTGTACGTAATTAGGCCTTAAAACACTCGTGTGATCTTATTATGAAACTCACCTGCGGCTCGTTTCATAAAACCACACTCATGTTTTAAGGACCCTTATTACGTAACAGTTACATAAACTACTATTATTGCACACCTTAATAAAATAGAACAGTACAGTACACAGATTAACAGTAGAGGCAGTCAACAGGCGGTCTTATCGCTAGAGAGCTCTGTCTTCTAGACAACCTTGAGTGCCAAACAACCAACCAATCAACTTTAAGTGCGATTGACTTATGTGTCTGCACTATTACCTAGTTTTAAGTTAGGTTAAGTACGTCCCCACTGAAAACCAGCACCGCTTGCCGCGGCATTGCGCTGACTTATTTTGTTTTGTTTCTAGCTCTACTAATAGTAAATTTTGCGGCGTTAAAATAAATATATTTCTCTCTTTATTTATTTCTTAATATAAATGTGAGAGCAAAGCATGTTTGTTTCACAATTGCATTAAATAGGTGAACATAAAATCTCTTTATCTTCTCCTTAAAAGGTTTAACGTTTCGAACGTGATGTTGCATGCTCGGTCGCATGACGACTCTCTCCTCCTTCGCTTATTTACTTTTTTTTGCTTCTTCCTTCGTCTTTTGACTTCATATTTAAAACTTCATTTCAATTTCATATTTCATTTCAAACTTAAATGAACATCAATTTTAATTTAATAATATTGATGTGAATTTTGCAGGAAACACGTTGGACCCGCAATGCAAAGACCGCGAGTTCGAGTCCCGTGATGTTCCAAAGTTCTTCAGAGTTGATTTCTTGATTGTAATGGACATCTGTTTCTTATTTGTGGTATTTTCCACTAAATCATAAAGCAATATTCACGTAAAAAGAACAGTCATGAGAAGTTAAAAATTCTAATTATAATAATGTATATTATCAAAAACTAGAGTTTGTCCGACAATAGTGTTTTATATGGGAGCACATACATATATTCTACGACACTTCTCTTTCTAGACGGACTCTAATTGATTCAAAATAGTCATTACAACGATCAATGTCATATGCAACCTAAGAGACTAAAAATGCCATTTAATATACAGTGTGGAAAGATAAGTCGGGCCCTGCAGGGAAACTACCATAAAACGTTGAGATAGCTCAATTCGCTGAAAGGAAACATTCTTTTATTTTGGAAAGATAAGTCGGGCCCTGCAGGTAAACTACCTTAAAACGTTGAGATAGCTCAATTCGCTGAAAGGAAACATTCTTTTATTTTTCCTAAAAACTAAAACTGCATTCACAGTTTTTTTCTTAATTTTTACTTTTTTCCATACTAATTGTATGAAAAATATTTTTATTATTATTTATGGGTTCTCTTGTGCCCTAAACTTGGTTGGTATTAAGAAGTTTTTATCCTTGTTGGAAATATGATCGATTGGCATCAATTATCATAAAAATTATTTATGGCAAAAATTTGACAATAAATAGTTGTTTTGTAAACTGTACTCTTTTCCAAAAATGTGTCAATCCAGTTTTGTCCCTTAAAAAAAATTAAAGAATGTTTCCTTTCAGCTAATTGAGCTATCTCAACGTTTTAAAGTAGTTTCCCTCCAGGGACCGACTTATCTTTCCACACTGTATAATACTTACTCCTTACTTACTTACTCCTTCAATTACATTAAATAGTCGAAAGGGCCCCTGCGCGTTGTCTTATACAAGCTGTAACAAAAATGGTGGTGATCCGTTTAAGGACGTAATTGGTATCGTATTTTAATTATAAAAAATATAGAAAAAAAAAATCATGCGAAAAAACAATGGTATTGTATTGAGAGTTGACCGGCTGGACCGAAGTGCCCCATACAAAAAAGAAAATTTTTCGCATCCAAAAAATTTTTCTCCTATTTTTTCCTAGTCGCAATACAATACTAACTTATGCCCTTAAACGGATCACTAGTATTTTTGTTACATCCTATATTAGTTTAGGCTCCCAAAAAAAGAACATAGTTTCTTGCATCTATGGAATAAATCTTTTTATATAATATAAAAATGAAAATGATCTCTAATTTCTGAAACAAGTATAAAATATTTAAGTCCTCTGCTTTCTTATGTCACACAAATCTGACGTAAGACTACCTCTTTGACCAACGTAACTTTGCCCAGATGGGTTCTTTTATCTCCTCAATTTATACGATTGTCATTAATTAAACTTCGGACACTGCACTGTGTAGTGATGTTCGTTTGTTTGTCGAGTGTCACTGTCAGCGACGCGATGGTGGGCTGTGTCGTCGATGGTTGGACGAAGGGTCAGAGGATGAGTCTGAAGATATTGTAGGGACAACCTTATACAAGCTGTGACAAAAATGCTGATGATCCGTTTAAGGGCATAATTGGTATAACGTATTAGTAAGTATTCTAATTATGAAAAAAAACCGGCCAAGTGCGTGTCAGACCACGCATAGGAGGGTTCCGTACCTTCAATGGAATAAGAACCAAACTAATACCAAAAAGTCGTATCTGATGCCTATGGAGGAAGTTTTTTGGAGATAACTCAAAAATGGCTGAACCGATAATGAATCAAAGAAACCTCAATGTTACTTTGAACGACCTATCGATTGATGTATCACATGTTGATATTTGGTAATTTTTTTTAAAATTTAGTTACCTGTATGGAGCGCCCCCCTAAAAATATTATTTTTTTCAAATTAACTACATAACTAAGTAGCTGCATACAAAATACACCTTATGTGTAAATTTTATTCAGATACGTCGTATAGTTTCCGAGTAAAATGCCTGTGACATACGGACGGACAGACAGACAGACATGACGAATCCATAAGGGTTCCGTTTTTTGCCATTTGGCTACGGAACCCTAAAAACTAAGAAATAAAAATTTACACGAGACAAAAAAAAATGGTTTTCTATGGATGGTCGGCATGACGTGTCCACACAAAAAAAATATTTTTTCCGCGTCCAAAAATTTTTCTTTCCAATTTTTTTTCTTAGTCCCAATACGATACCAATTATGCCCTTAAACGGATAACCACTATTTTTGTTACATCCTGTATGAGTTATATTTCAATCTAGAACGTATTTTAAACAGGTGAGTGAGGGGAAAGCCATTTGCAAAAATAACAGGGTTGCTTCCTTTGTCATCAGGTCCGTGGCTTTATAGAGATGCCAATGAGGTTCTCTGGAATATTTTGAGCTAACCCCTCGTGACCTCGACGTCTGGGTAGCAAAGTAAAGCTCCTTAAAAACTTGTCCAACAAGGGCATCCAGTCCAATTTATAGCAAATAAACACTTTAACTTTCCCCAAATAAGTTACATAAAATAAGCATTATTTTCTGGTACGAATAAAATCGATATGGTATATACCCTTTCAACTTCTCCTAGAAATTTCTACAACTACAAGTTCCTAAATTGGTTTTTATTCCATAAATTGTATTTCCTTCAATTTGGTTGATATTTTGGAGTTCTGTTTTTACACACAAGATGTTTGCCTTCCGAAAAAGAAAGGTCGCGGGTCACTGGATGAAATTGGCATATGACCGGCACAGGTGGCGTATATGAAGAGAGGCCTATGCTCAGCAGTGGGCGATAAAGGACTGATGATGATGATGTTGAGGTATCTTCGGATGAATGCCAAGACAAGCCTAGGAACATATCCCACGTGTATTACCTCAAAACTGCCGCATCACGGCGCCTAGATCTTCACAACATTATGGCGGGCGTGGGTAGCGACATGTTGATTCTGAAGATACATCTTAAAGGCCGTATTATTGTTAACGGCCTTTTGACATGTCATTTATTCCTATTGAAGTATTTACATGGCGTTTGATTTTAGTTAGTACAGTCAGTAGAGATGTTTAAACAAGGTTATACACGGTGCTCGTGAGCATTGCGAGAGATTTTAACCACGAATTCCTGAGGTCATAAGGAGTAATAAATGTTATATGAATTTAGGTCAATTTCGCCAAAAAAAAAATGTTTTTTTTTTTTCGATTTTTAACCGCTTTTGAATATGAAAACATAAATGTTATTGGTAAAACTGTCGATTAAAATAAATTAGTACATTTTTTTTCGTAAAAAATAGTTTACGTAAAGTGTTCTTTGGCACTTTGATATCTGTCAATAAGAATGTCTAGACTAGACCCCATAAAGGGTGAAACCGCCATCAAAAAAGCGTTTTGCACTGAGTCACAATAAAAAAATGTTTTTTTATTTAATTGGTAGTAACTCTGAAACTAGGCGAATTCCAGAAAAGTTTATACGACATTTTAGTCTCCAATTATGATCAGGAATACACGGTTAAAATCTCTCGCAATCCTCACGAGCACCGTGTATAACCTTGAAACACGCCAAAATTGGATGACAACAAATACTTATATTCCATTCCTTTATCAGCGAATGAAAGAATGAAAGAATTTGCACAATGCACACTGTGTCCCTTGCAAATTTTGCAAAACGATGAATTAAAAAAAACAACTACGTATTAATTGAGAAATATAAAATAATCAAGTTTTAAGTATTAGTCTGGTGGAATTTTGTCGTTAGTTACAGACTTATAAGTAAAGAAATTAAAACTTACAACTGTTTAAAGCTAATTATAAGATGTAACTTTGGAATTTATTTTCTATTGAGCCGATTTCGTCCAATCGTGTATCGGATTTAACAAAGTTCTTCCGAGTATAATGAATATTAACAATATATCTTTTTTACTTTCCCAAAACAAGTTTATCCAAACAAGTGTCGCATATTTGGTTTTAGGTATCAAAAAGAAAAAAATAGCTACTATTGAACCTAGTTAATAGGCTAAGGTGTAATAGGTGTTTAAAATTACCTACACATGGCTCTCCTCATGCGTTTAGATATTTTTGCTGCTGACTATAAAGTTTAATAATTTGCATGGATAATAATGTAATTTACGGTTTATAGTGTTTTATTTGTTAATAATATACACAAGTTTTGGTGTTTTCTTCACAATTTCCGCGAGCAGATCATACAATTTCGTGCCGGGAACTAGCTTGGCTGTGATTGGCTGGGAATTCTGAAATAAGACCTTTTTTAAATATGATTTTAAAATACTTTTTTATATTTTTTTATGTTAGTAGATTGTTAACCAAGGGGTAAAAGGCAACCATTTCCGCCGAGGGCGACGAGATACTTCTTATTTAAAGTAAATAGGTGTCTTTCACCCGAGTTAATCACTCTACTTTTCATTTATAATAGGAGGAAAGTGAAATATACGTGTATTGGATATTTTACAAAACAACACTAAAATTGTAGTACAATTTCTTAAAATAAAATTTATTGAAATTCAGGCAAAACGATTGTCATGTAAGAAATCGGGAATATTTCAGAATGGAAGTCTTATGAAAAATCAAGTTCAAATCTTGCTTGACGCGGTGAATTTTTCCATTTTTCTTTTTATTATAAAATCGAAATTACTTCCTGTACACTTACAGATGACTTTTTATGTTGTTTCTTTGTTCTGAGAGGACTACTCGGAACCACTTCTTCTTTCCACACGTTGTCCCAATAGTCCTGTTAATTAAATGCGACAGTCTACGTGAAAAGGTACCAGTTAGCGGCGCTAACGCTTTTCTTGCTCTAATGCTCGCGTATTCATTCATTCATTCATTCTCCTAGCGTAGGCACTAGTTTTTACCAAGTCGACTGCCATCTGACCTTCCAACCCAGAGAAACTAGGTATTGTTAGGATTAGGTCCGGTTTCCTCACGATGTTTACCTTCACCGGAAAGCGACTGGTAAATATCAAAGGATATTTCGTACATAATCCGAAAAACTCTGTGGTACGGGGTTTGAACCCGAGACCTTCGTATTGAAAGTCGGACGTCTTACCGCCACGCTACCAGCGATATCCGCATATCACGTATGTATTGCATAGCACAAAGATAAGGGCCGCGATTCGAAAAATAAACACACACACTGGACAGACACAGCTCCAACCCAACTCAACTCAACGCTATAACGACATTGACATTTGCTATTCGAACAGATTTTCATTCAACATTGGTCTCATATTGGTCTCACATTGGTACAACATTGGTACAATGTGAGACCAATATGTGACCAATGTGAGACCAATGTGAGACCAATGTGAGACCAATGTTGAATGAAAATCTGTTCGAATAGCAAATGTCAATGTCGTTATAGCGTTGACTTGAGTTGGGTTGAGTTGGATTGGAACTGTATCTGTCCACTACTGTCCAGTGTGTGTGTTTATTTTTCGAATCGCGGCCAAGAATAGGGATGTAAAGATCGTATTGCTTTAGTACTTAGACCAATGGATCAATGTTACTCTGCGTCCGTAGGAAACACCTTAGACAACCCTGCACGTAATCCCTGGGTGGTGCTAAAAGAGTAACAAACTTGGCAGCTGCACTGTCCCATCTGGACCTCGCAGCCCTCACTGGATTTTCTTTATCATCTGCTTTACCACTACTACTACCCCGGGGAAGAAATGCCTATCTATATCCAGTGACATGTAGCCATACGATAAATAAATAAATAAGTACTTACACCGCTCCTCAGCATATATTGTCTGATAACCTCTTCCGTGGGCTCGCTGGGCTTGGAAGCGTATTTTTTAGTACCGTTTTTCATCGCTGCCAAAACTAACTCCGGTGGGGCCTGGACATAAACACATTTTACTTCAGTGCAGTAAACTGCTGCAAATATTGCTTACCATGCTCAAACTTGTCTGGCTCGAACAGTGATTCTTTATTTCAACAGAATGTTAAGTCAAATCGCCTAGCGTGGTACGGGCATGTTATGCGAAGGGATGAAAGTCATGTTACGAGAAAAATATTAAGAATGAATGTGGAGGGATGTAGGAGAAGAGGCAAACCTAGGAAAAGGTGGATGGATTATGTGAGGGATGATATGAAAAGAAAGGATGTGAGTGATGAGATGACGGGTGATAGAGATGTGTGAAAAAAAGTCATGCTGCGCTGATCCCAAGTAAATGGGATAAGGGCAAGCGAATGATGATGAATGATGATATATCTATATATATTTTAATCACGGCCACCTTTCTCCCATCTCAGGAATAAAAGATAAACATTTTTTTGTGAAGAACACTTTGTTTTCCAAGCCAGGCAAATTTAATAATGTTGACGGTAGATCTATGTCAATGTGAAAGTTGTAGCATTAGTAGTGCTTGAACATGGAGACCTGTTAGCCTAATATGGTCGGATTTTTTTATATTTTCATAGAATTCGCCTCTGAATCGTACATTTCATATCGACATGCCGCCATTCAATGTGTCACATCACTAAATGCCCCCTTTGTATTGCATATTTGAGCAATTCTTAATATTATTCTAGTTGTTATTTTTTATATAATACGCTTGTATGTTGTTTCTTCAATAATTGCAACAATTTATAGCACAAAATATGAAAATGTCCGCAAATCTCAAATTGACACTGGCGGTAACGAGGCGCAAAACGCAAATGGGTCTATTCCTACCGCTCACACATGCCCATTGTCTATGCTGGTCTGTGCTTTGAAATGTAGAGTACAGCAGAAACCGTCGGGCTTGATTCTGACGTCAATTGCGTTGCCAACTCTGTATTATACCTGAACTACACATCGGGACAACGTTGTCCAATGTAAGTTGTCCTTTGTTTTGCCGTTTTTGGACCTATAACTATATGGCAACTTCTCACCCGTATTGGTACTATATCTCTATCTTCGTTGTCTCGTAGACTTGTTTTGGGGGACTGCAATAATAATAAACATAATTAAAAGCCTCGAACGACATTTTTATAGATATTCGCTTTCTGTATGTGATTTTATCAAGGTACAGAATGCGGTAATTCTGGTCACGGCGCATATGTCTACTCGTAGTGCGACAGTGTCAAAATATATAAATATATAACCTAGGGTAGATTTAATAATTAATATAATGTTTTGTATTTTACTTTCACATCCAAATTATAATTTGACCTACCCTAAAAATTAAAAACAAGACAATTTTTTTATCGGCTCCTAGCCCAGTAGACTTGGTAGTGACCCTGTTTACGAAGCAGGAGGCCCCGAGTTCGAATCCTGGTAAGAGAATTTATTTGTGTATTTATCTCGAATGATCCTGAGTTATGGGATTTATCTATGTATGTAAGCATATATTTATCGAAATAAATAGGCTCCTGCAACCTATCTCTTCGCCTAGTACCCATAGTACAAGCTTTGTTTAGGATGAGACTGGGTTGATTTGTGTAAGATTGTCTCCAAACATTGTAGTTAAAATAAAAAATGTAACTGCCGTAATAGGTACATATGGTTTCATATGCGGGAACGGGTGAAAAAGGGTTATTTTGTATGACAAAAGTGTATAAAGTAATAACTGAAGAACAAATCAAATTATTTTTAATAAATATTTTGATTTGTTTGTTTTAAGTAGACACACTACTATATAAATCATAAACTTATATAGATGTCATATCCAAAGGAAAAAGTGACCTAGGCCTCCGGTGCCCAGGGCTGGGATCGAACCAGCGTCTTCTGCATTCGCGGCAGACGCCTTTACCACTTGGCCACCCGGGTCACAGCTGCACCGGTCGAATTTTCCCGTGTATATGCAATTTTTGTACATGCTCAGGCGCATTTTAGCCAATCATCTAAGGTAGAACATTATGAGTCCGTACCTCCAATCCGAACTCGTAGGAGTTCATTGAAAGCGAGAGAGATGGCGCTGCCCTCAGTACAACTGAAGAACAAATCAAATTACTTTTAATAAATATTTTGATTTGTTTATTTTAAGTAGACACACTACTATATAAATCATAAACTTATATAGATGTCATATACAAAAGAAAAAGTGACCTAGGCCTCCGGTGCCCAGGGCTGGGATCGAACCAGCGTCTTCTGCATTCGCGGCAGACGCCTTTACCACTTGGCCACCCGGGTCACAGCTGCACCGGTCGAATTTTCCCGTGTATATGCAATCTTTGTAAATGCTCAGGCGCATTTTAGCCAATCATCTAAGGTAGAACATTATGAGTCCGTACCTCCAATCCGAACTCGTAGGAGTTCATTGAAAGCGAGAGAGATGGCGCTGCCCTCAGTACAACCGAAGAACAAATCAACTTATTTTTAATAAATATTTTGATTTGTTTATTTTAAGTAGACACACTACTATATAAATCATAAACTTATATAGATGTCATATACAAAGGAAAAAGTGACCTAGGCCTCCGGTGCCCAGGGCTGGGATCGAACCAGCGTCTTCTGCATTCGCGGCAGACGCCTTTACCACTTGGCCACCCGGGTCACAGCTGCAGCGGTCGAATTTTCCCGTGTATATGCAATCTTTGTAAGCTCAGGCGCATTTTAGCCAATCATCTAAGGTAGAATATTATGAGTCCGTACCTCCAATCCGAACTCGTAGGAGTTCATTGAAAGCGAGAGAGATGGCGCTGCCCTCAGTACAACTCAGCGGTCAGTCGACCGGTGCAGCTGTGACCCGGGTGGCCAAGTGGTAAAAGCGTCTGCCGCGAATGCAGAAGACGCTGGTTCGATCCCAGCCCTAGGCACCGGAGGCCTAGGTCACTTTTTCCTTTGTATATGACATCTATATAAGTTTATGATTTATATAGTAGTGTGTCTACTTAAAATAAACAAATCAAAATATTTATTAAAAATAATTTGATTTGTTCTTCAGTTGTACTGAGGGCAGCGCCATCTCTCTCGCTTTCAATGAACTCCTACGAGTTCGGATTGGAGGTACGGACTCATAATGTTCTACCTTAGATGATTGGCTAAAATGCGCCTGAGCATTTACA
Organism: Pammene aurita; assembly: GCA_947086415.1. NCBI lineage: Eukaryota > Metazoa > Arthropoda > Insecta > Lepidoptera > Tortricidae > Pammene > Pammene aurita. The sequence goes on from OX352301.1 coordinate 4,004,331, forward strand.
AAGATTGCATATACACGGGAAAATTCGACCGGTGCAGCTGTGACCCGGGTGGCCAAGTGGTAAAGGCGTCTGCCGCAAATGCAGAAGACGCTGGTTCGATCCCAGCCCTGGGCACCGGAGGCCTAGGTCACTTTTTCCTTTGTATATGACATCTATATAAGTTTATAAAGTAATAAGTTTAAAATTGCTCTTGACTATTATACGTACCAGAACAAACCGTATAAAATCCTCAGGGTTCGGTTTGCGATGTTTTTTAACTTTTTTCTGAAAACATGACATGTTATATTTATTATGTTACGTGGGGTGGATGCTTAAATTATTTACCTTTTCATTACCTATTTTACTTTTAATCCTAACCCTGCTTAATGAAAGCAGTAAGCAACGAAACATGGCTAGACTATTTCATCTTGTTGGGGGTTTTCTTAAACTGGCATATCTGGTAAGTAACTGCTAGTACCTATTATTCTGGAGTACTAATGGTATTAATTATAAAGAGACATTTAAGGGGCTCGCTAGCGTCAATGACCTTCGATCTGAATCCCTTCGTTTTTTAATGATTTTTATAGCTTATCATATTATCATTAACGACCTTAAACAATATAGTATTCTATATTTACTTCGATAGTCATTGTCTTCGAGCTATTTAACATCAAATTTTAGGCCAAAAAAAGTGGTTTTCTGGTCATACATTTTGTGTTAATTAGTTTAAAATTAAAATCTCTCGTCGGTTTTAGAGACGTCACAGAGGAACCGTAGTATGTAGATTTCTTATATACCAAATTAAAAAAAAAACATACAAAAATTGCTCATTTATTTAAAAATCCGGCTCACAGAATGTAGATAAAATATGCAAGAACCGATTGCCGTTAGCCTTATAATTCTATCTGTAGGTAGGGCAAATGTTGGAATATCGACTCAAAATTGGTCAAAAATCGATAAAAACGTGTGGAGCCCCTTAAGGACAAATTACAAGTTAATTGTAGTATGGGGTAGCGCATTATTATCGGCGAAATTTCAATACAACTAGGGACGATGGCCGGTTGAGAAGTATATGATTTCTACAGCAGATGCCGCTAGGCATCCCTCAAAGACGCATATAAAATGATGTGGTGGAAAAATTCGCAGCCATCAGGTATGTCTCCGTAGCTCAGTTGGACGGGCATGTATACCAGAGTTACGAGTTCGAGTGTTGCCTGAGGCAGTGGATGTTTCTAATTTTCCTTTACTGATAAACATTTAAGGTGCTAACAGTAAAAGAGTACAAGTAAATATAACAAAAAAAAACTGTGTTTGAAACTAGATGCCTTACCTTTTCATGAGGGTAGACAGGAACGAACCGACGACCCAAGTCCTTATAATACCTCTGCTCTTGATGGTGCGTATTGCCCAGGAGCTCTGACAAGTCACCAGCTGCCAGCTCCAGCTGATACTGCTTTACATCCAGCTCATCATTACCTAGATATGGTTTAGATAACTTGCTCGGATCATTTTTAATGTATGATGGATGCATCATTTGATTATCGTTAGCATCTAGTAGAGTTTCATCGTTGGCTTCATTCCAAATTTTTCCTGCATTTAATTTCTTATGTTTTATAACATCATTGTTATTATCGCTGCCAAGATTATGTTTGATTCCAGCAAGAGCAGATTTTTTACCTTCGTCACCTTTCAAATACTTAATGTTGCCCCCATAATTCACACCATCATACCCATTTATAGAGCCAATTGGGTGTTCCCATATTTGATCATCGACACCGTCTTGTACAGCTTCATTGCTGTCATCAATTCCGATATTTTCTGCGTTTAGTTTCTTTTTGTCAATATAACCATTGTCATCATTAGCGCTGTCATCTACTCCATCATTTTCTATGCTTGACTTTATAGCATTGATAGTTCTATCAAGTTGGTCACTGTCGTCTTCAACGCTTTCGTTTCTATCATCGTCTCCATTTAACGTTTCAATCTGATCGTTGTCGCCAACATCGTCATTTACAGCATCATCAGCTTTCTGTAAGTAAAATAGAAATGCACTTTGTAATTTTATAATCATTTTAATATTACAATTAAATATTAAATACATTGCTAGCGGAAATAGCTCATTATTAGTGTAGCTTAGCATTAGCAGTGTAGCTTTTAAATAACATTTTAAATAATTTTATTACATTTATCTGACTCTAAGACGAATTCATGTAAGATGGATGGACAACTAAATTCTGAAAAAAAGGCAGAAAAATAATTTACCTAGGTACAGTCACCTGCTATAGTACCTTCCTCATGAAGGCTGCAAAAATACATGACACTATATTATTTGTAGATCCATAACAGGTTGTCACGTATTTTTTGCGGCCTTCGTTGAGCAATATACTATTTCCAGGTGACTGTACAACTAAGGGCCCTGGTGAAAACGAAAATTCTCATTGTGCTGTACCGTGCTTGTTTTGTATATACCACGACGGTGGTAAACAAGCATATGGCCCGCCTGATGGTGAGCAGTTACCGTAGCCAATGGAATGGTTTAAAAAAATACGCAACTAGCGTGTAACAGCTCTAGAATTGAAAGTGTTTGTTGACTAGGGTGACCGCTGACCACTTGGCGGGCTCTAAGCTTGCATGCCAACTGCCAACGCCGTGGAATTAAAAACTGAAGATGCTTAAACCTATTATCAATCACTTGGAGGAATGAATAGTGATTATGAAATATTTAAAAACATCTCACCATTTCCTCATAATAAGGACCAACGCCTTCGACATCGCCAAAAGCAAAAGAACATGAAACAGAAAAGAAGATTAAAGTAACAAAGTGCATGATGGAATGGGTGAGCTCTCAAACTAAATGCATTTCTCGCGATTGTGTTTTCAATTACTGAATTTAATTAAAAGACAATTTTAGTATGTTCATGTATAGCTGAGTATATTTGGATTGATAAGAATGTTTGATTAGTTTTAACTTTAATTCCAGAATTGTTACGAAGTCAGTTGATTAGCAAAAATATGTATTCGTGACTCAAATTTTTGAATTTCATCATTATCACTTTAAGTTACACTCTTGTCGATGGAGTAATCGCCAATCCTCTATTATTTTAGCCAATACTTTGATATCCTCTCGAGGAATTTTTATTTGTTTGGCTTAGATATGAGAGCATTCTAAAACATTCTAAAATATTTAGAAAATTTAAATGTATCTGCCTTTTATCCTACCTAGTTAGTTGAATATTCCTTATTAATAATAGCTCCCGTTAATTAAATTTGTGTCAACAAACATAGTAGGTATCATCATTATGTACTTTACCTACGTAGTTTTTATATAAAGCGCTAAACTGAATTTTATAAATAACTTCAATAAATCCTTATTCATAATTTTTATTCAATACGTATTAGTTGTCACATACCTCTTATCCACAGCGCTATACTTATATTTTATAATTAATACTGTAATTTGAACATTGGATCTATTGTAAAGATTAAACCACTACAAAAACAGACAAGCGGGATATGCTATGTTCAAAATAACGTCTGTAGAACCTTTAGTGACACGGAACTCAAAAAACCCTTAAACAGGCAGTTAAAACTTATCATCTAAATCAGTGAGGCGCTTTATCGACATTTTATTTCGTATGACTGAATTTAGGGCCAGCAATGCGCCTTCTATTTTTATTGCTGGCCTAATGGATTTCTGTAACACGATCCTTGATTTCTGTACCATTTTTTAGATGTACAAGTCGCTTTTAAGGTGTACCGCGATTTGATTTAGTTATCGTGTGATAGATCTTTAATGGTTTTATTTCAGATTAGTTTTCAAGTTACATTTGTGTTATGTTTTATTGTTTTGTTCTAGATTCTATTGAATACATTGTTACAATGTTTTTACCGTCTTCTATTACTTGTCAATCCACCAGTAGTTTGCCTCAAACAGAGTTATCGTGACGTCTAGAGAGGCATGATACATAATATTTTCATTTTGACGACTATAATTAGAGGGAGAGTAGGCCGTTGGCAACCCTATCTCATCGAGTAGCAGAATTAGGCCTAAGGTAATGCACGGTAAAAAGCTATGAACTGTAGTACCTGAAAGCCTGAGCTAAACTCGGAGCACGCCATTAGATATAACTGAGCAGCCAGGGTGGTCAAACATATCTGAACAACGCCTCTATTGTCAAGGCGATAAAGTGCATGTTCAGATATGTTTGAGTACCTTGGCCGCTCCGATATATTTGATGGCGACTGTATAGAAAGAAAAAAGTCCCAATTTTTTCATGTCTGTTTTAAATTGTGACCATGCTTTAATAGCTAAACATTAAATCCGGTTTGTGTCACATATCATCTTTAAATCCTGGAATTATCTCGCAAATCCAGCGCATAATACGCCCTAACGCCAATGTCACCCCATATTTGTTTTAAACCAGATAGTGATGACCCCTCACATAGAGCAGAGACACAGAAAATGTAAGCGCAGTGGTTTAACTTCCATATGTTTTATCTGTGAATATTGTATCCGAATGTAAATTGTGTATACACGTCATTTCCAAACGTGATGTTTTTATTTTGCGACTCCAGTCAAATGTAGGACCCCGCCCTCTTTGTTCTAAGCCGTAACGTAAGTTCTTACTAATAAATATCATACTTGTCCCTCCAACTGGAATTTGCAGTCGTGATTCGTGAAGTCGCCAATTCCTTTAGTATCGTGAGGCAATATGAATATATTGGACATATACCGATAACAATACACGAAATGACTTCACGTTATCAAACGTGTCGTATATTTTAACGATTTGACATTTGTCACCTGTCATCAAATAACTTTTATGTCTAACAAAAAGATTACATCTAACAGGAAAAGCATCTTCTTTAACTTATTGAAAAATAATTTATTCACTCGTCTTTGCGTCCGTGCTATGTAATGTCTAATATCTCTGTCTACATTAATTAATAGCTTGTAAATCCATTTTGACGCTGGAAACATCATTTATTTGCTGTGGTCTAGTCAAACCTCTGTGATGGCCTTCACTGTGGTAGCACTATGCAAATCGCAATTAGTCCAATAAAGACCCTGGACCCGGGATAACGACTCTAACAAATTTACTCGACACTCCTTTCCAGCTGACAACGAAACGACCTATGAACCTACATCCCTAAGGGCGCTTACGACTTTCTAGAACAATAGGGTTTGGGTCCAGATTTTTATCATCTGGGAAAACTTTTGAATGGGCTAGCGGACGAAGGGTTTGGGTTAATGCCAAATTTATTCACGTTTTTATGAAGATTTCTTGCGATAGTTGAATATTTGTGTGGTGGCCCTATAACTACTAACCTTTTACTGTGCTGCTATGTTCAATTCGCGGTGATTGAATCCCTCAACGGCTGGACCGATAATTCTAAAGTTTTTGATATATGTAAGAAACGGTCGGACTCTAAAAAGATAAAGATAAAAGATATTTATTCTTCAATTTAGGCACCTTACAATGCACTTATGAACATCAGAGAAAAAAAACTATCACCGGTTCTGACCCTACACCTCTGACCCGAGAAGTATAATGACCGGCAAGATACTCAGGGCGACTTATTTTTTCAAAACAAAATACATTAGATCTTTAAGATACACAATAATGCGTAGTTCTTCAAGAAGGTAGCTTAAGATACAGAATGGACCTATAGGTTTTCTTTAATTATAAAGAAAAAAAAAACAAATCTGACTGCTTCACAAAACGTTTGATATGCTTTCATACCTCTGTGTCCTCTAAATGTTAGATGATTTTGTAGTAGTTTCTGGTTTGACTCTATGACTCGTTGATCAAAAAAGGGACCAAGCGTTCACGCCTCGTTCACAAAAACGCTCCACTTTCGCTCTGTTGCATGAACGTGTCAAGGGAGCTCATACGTTTGTTTTACGCTCTCACCGCCGATAGCGTCAAAACTTGAGCGATATCGTTAGAAGCATTTTTTACGTGAAACGAACACTTTTTACTAGCTAACTCCAACTTTATATAATAGAAAAATAATTTACCTAGGTGTAGTACCATCGCCCACACTGTTAACTGCCCATCGGTGGACCTTATGCCTTTTGTAATAAGGTCCACCGGTGTACAGTTAAGAGTGTTGCTGTTTGTACCATCCTCAAAGAAGGCCGCAAAAATGCCTGATATAAACTTATTTGTAGGTCCATAATAGCGTGCTACATTTTTTTTGCGGCCTTTGTCCAGGAATATACTATTGCCGGGTGTACAACTGTACAACTAAATTGTCCCTGGTATAAACGAAAATTCTCAATGTGCTGTACCGTACTGGTTTAAAAAAATAGGCAACTTGCGTGCCCTGGAATTGAATGCGTTTGTTGGCTACGGTGACCGTTGACCACTTGGCGGGCTCTAAGCGTTCGCGAAATGGGCACTTCTTACTAGCTAATTCCAACTTTCCTTCCCGTCACTCAACCTGAAAACTGTTTGAAGTAAACATCACGTTTGAGCGTGTATCTCACTCGGGATTAAATGGTCTAAATATTTGATGGAGCGAGATCAAATGGCAATGAGCGGGGGGCGTCAGATAGCTGAGTTTAACAAGGGTGCTTGTTGTTGAATATATTATGTCGATCGATAGCTCTGGGTCTGGATAAGTTTGTAATATTGTCTTTAGTTTCCTGGACTGTTTGTAGAGAAATAGTTATGATAAGAATATTATTTATAGCCTATAAATGAATCCTCTGCCCCCAAAAGAGTGAATACGTGAGAGTCAGAACCCTTTTGTATTGCTGCAACGCACACAGAAATCGTTCTTTTTTCCTTTTGTTTCATATGTTTAGCTATTTTGCTAGCTTCTTTCTTTTTAACGATGTAAAACAAATTAAGAATATATCTATCTATCTATCTATCTAGTAACCTCTACTATTCCTGCTCAAAAAACTTGCAAGCACAGCTGCTGCTTTCAAAAGCAAAAGTTTTTCAAAATCAGAGCTGGTGAAGTACGGACCTTACGGGAAACCACGGCCAAATAGCACGACCCTACTTATACACTCACCACAATACAATAACAAAGTAAAAAAGTACAGTAAGTATATAAGTAAGAAGTAGAGGCAGTCAGCTGGCGGTTTTGTCGCTAGAGAGCGATCACTTCCAGCCCTTTGGGTAGCAATTACTTCTGTTAAAAAGCCACTTCCCGATACTACCAAAAAGAATAAGCGTTCGCATCCAACCTCGAGCGTTCAACAAAGGCCCCAATATCTAGCATCAAGCCAGTAAGCAACCAAATATTAATAGCAGTATTTTAAAAACTTTCAACGGATAGGTTATCAATATTCATAAACACAACTTTCGAGGCGATGCCAAGAAGATTGTTAACGATGGAGTTTGCACGCTCGTTGACTCGGTTGAAGTTGAGTTTAATCACCCTTACATTATGCTTCCTATTTTTGATTATATTGCGTAGAAACGTTGCGTTCGCCTGACGGCAGTTTTTGAGCTACGATCAGAGCGAATACTATTACGGAATGGGACGGCAATTCTAACGTCATACAATGGCCGCAAATTGCGCTTAAAATTTTGCTTGTACATCCTCCATTCGTCCTAATTTCCTTGGGCGAAGTGAAGCTATAAACAAAGACTTCAAACTTGAAACCGCTTGCAAGAGCTCTTACTTAAGGTGCGCTCATAAATTTCAGTTTGCAACTTGCATCGGCAACATTCGATCAATAGCTGTTTTGTATGGCCTCTATATTTGCAAGCTAATATGCCTCACAGACCAACACCACTTAGTTAGTTAACGTAATAATAATAATAGTCACAGTCACGAAATTTTATACCTACCTAGTAGGTAGTACCTAGTTAAAAAATAATCCCAACGGACGCAGGGCGGCAGTCGACAACAATGTCGCGACGTGCAACAGTGCGCTACAGGCCGGTTCAAACAGCACTCTTAGTGCTTGAAGATGGACACCTAGGCTCTCCAAAACATGTCACGCGAAGTGACTAAAGTGACGTGAGTGTAACCGTTATATTTTATAGTGCTAGGGCCGGTTGCACCAAACCGTCTGTTAACGTCCTAAGGGTGGTGAAACGTCATAACTAAAGAACTGATGAACGTTAAATATGGCGACTGAGCTGTCGTCCCATACAAACCTGTCAAACTGATTTTTTTAACGATTACGTTGACGTTAACAGACGGTTTGGTGTAACCGGCCTTTAGTATGTCTCACGAAAGTCTTAAATTTAAACTTTCGTGAGACATACTAAAGTAATGCTGACTAAAATTCTTTATTTATTCGTACCGTGTTGAAAAATACATCTTATTTGTCTTCATGATTTATGACGATAAAAAAATGAGAGGAATAATTGCCAATTTTGAAATAGATTTCCTAGAAACCGCATCGACAATCTCATCAATCAATATTCTAATCTTAAAAAAATAAGGCATATTTTAGTATGACAACTACTATACGGATACCCAGACGCAAAATTTTAAAAGCCGGTCACGCCTCTACAGGAATCTACGGGTGAAAGCCAGTCTAACTAGTAGCTGAAATAGTCTGTGGCCACATGAAAACTTCTGAGCTACAATATTAGTTACGTCACACACCGCTCACGCTAAAACCGTAACTTATATTCTGTGATAATGTAATTTATACCTTGTTGTTTTGATTTACGGACCAAAATAGAACGTAAGCGTTTTTTGCTGTATTGGCAAAGAAATATGGCGTTGATGTGGTTAAGTCACAGATCATTTGCTGATTATACTTGTATTTTATGTGTTTCTTTATTTTGAGGTGTGCAATAAAGATTATTTATGTTATGTTATATCGGTTTGTACATATACCTGGGCCAATTAGTCTCCTTCCAGGCTCGACAGGTCAAAGAGGTCGCAAGACGTACCGAAAATGCTTGGAGGAGCTATGGCTCACAAACTTGGTCTTTGAAAAAAATTCAGAAGTCTAACCTCAAGGTTTGCCAAAGAGCTATGGAACGTAGTATTTTGGGCGTGATAATAAGCGATCGCATTAGAAATACAATATTACGTTCCAAAACAAAGATAGCTGATGTAGCCCAAACAGCGAGAAAACTAAAATGGTACTGGGCTGGAGACGTCTGCCGTATGCCGGAAGACTTATGGGCTAAAACAACCACCAAGTGGGTCCCACAACACAGAACCCGGCGTCAGGGCAGACCAAGGAAACGTTGGAGAGCCGAACTTGATGCCTTCCATGCTGACTGGTGGGAGACTGCACAAGACCGGGATACGTGGAAAAAGGAGAGGGAGGCCTTTGCCCAGCAGTGGGATACTCTTGGCTCTTAAAAAAAAATGTTATGTCATACAGGTTGAGCATGAAAGACAATTAAAAGTGTCAATGTACATTAGAGCTCGCCTATGCAAATTTATCATCACAAAATTAACCCAGATACCACCAACCACCACCAATAATATAACCAATAACTTCCAAAGGGTTAATAAACATTTTTTTTTAAGTCAACCATACCATTGTGATATTCTAACTTTAAAACACGTTTAGTCACGATACAGCTTCAATACAACAATAGCGCTTAAACGTCAGAATCAGAAATATCAAAATCTGTTTGAAAATGATTCCGCTTCAACTCCAATACAACTTCAATATTAGTTGATTAATTGTTGTGTGCTGGAGTTATGTTTGAAGTAGATTGTGTTTTTAATGTATTGTTTATGTTTTTAAAATAAGAATACGGCACCAAGAGTAAATAGTTATAACAGTGAAGATTAGAATACGTGACTTTGCGTTAACCAGTTATGATTTTCATCACTTAATTGATTGTGTTTTTTTGCGTTGTTTTTATTTATGATTTTTTAAAGATATCCAAATGATACCAGCTGTTACATGACCTCACTCTAGCAAAATCGGGTCATAAAAAATCGTACCATACAATATCGTATTATGCTTTATCACTATGCAAGTGATCTCTGATAAGGTCACGTGTCTTAAGTTACAGAGTTAACTCGTGTAGCGAAAGCTTACAAACGACTCCGGAGTTTGATTGGATATTGATATTCATAGGTTTTGCTATTTAAGAAGTACATGTATTATACGATATTAATAACTGTGACAAATATAGAATATGAGTATGAATGGTCAAATAATGGAATTAGTGTCCGAGTTCAGATGAAACAAGAGTTCGAATACGGGTATTATTTTCACATTATATGTTTTTTTTATTTAACGTTACCTAAATACACATAAAACATCAAAAAATTACTGCGGACGCATGGCCATACTTAGATTTTTAATAATATAGTACAATCTCGCTTGTTTGCCACCGTCTTGGTATTAAAAAAAACTCGATAATCCGACACTGATGCTGACATAAAGGTGCCGTCGGATTGGTGGGAATCTATTTAATTAAAAAAAAAACTTATAACATGAATTTTACATGTTTTGCTAAATCTGTAATATAAGATTTTGTACGCGGTTACTCAGTTTTTTTTGAATAAACATTTTTCTTTTCTACTTTAATTTAACTGGTCTTTCTTCAACTCGACATAATAACTGAAAATAGATGTCATATACTTCAGAAAAAGTGACCAAACCCTCCGGTGTCCGAGGCCAGATTTGAACTGGCGTCTTCAGCTTTCGCGGCTGACGTCCTGACCACTAGACCACCCGGTCACGGCGGAACTTGACAAATTTTCTCATGTATATGCAATCTCTGAATTTGAAACGGCTAGGCGCCGTTGACCATACTCTAAGGGCATGCGCAGTACAAATACAGTACAGTAGTAAATTCATAGATGGCAGCACCATCTCTCTCGCTATACCAGAATCACGTAAGAGATTCGGATAGGAGGTGCAAGCACGTACTGCGCATGCCCTTAGAGTATGGTCAACGGCGCCTAGCCGTTTCAAATTCAGAGATTGCATATACATGAGAAAATTTGTCAAGTTCCGCCGTGACCGGGTGGTCTAGTGGTCAGGACGTCAGCCGCGAAAGCTGAAGACGCCAGTTCAAATCTGGCCTCGGACACCGGAGGGTTTGGTCACTTTTTCTGAAGTATATGACATCTATTTTCAGTTTATATATAGTAGTGTAACTACTTAAAAATTGCAAATCAAAAAATATTGAACAAAATAATTTGATTTGCTTCAAAATTCGACATAATAAAGCAATAAACCCAAGAACACTACACTACACGACATATTATGATCATGTTATAACAATTCCTTTAAAGGATTAAAAACGTATCAACTCTTCTATTTATGTTTCCCGGGTGGCCGATTTGATTCATTATCCGTAGGTGGGCCTGAACTTTGGTCAAAATGACCCATAATTCCCTAGTTACGGCTCCAGGGAGATAACTCGACCTAACGTATTAATCTGGGGCCATAAATATCGCTCAAAAAAGGCACTTTGTAGATGAAACAGGTTCTCAGGCGGTTCCAACGAGGTCTAATTGGTTATGTCAACGATTGAGTTATTTGTTTACATAGCGTAGCCTAAGGGTATATGACAAGCTAGAGCGGAATTCTTACTTAAGAATTTTGACTTGACTTTGACTTCAATATGATACCTTATTATCAAAATGTAATCAAAACAAAATGTAATTCAGAAAAAATAAAAAGTCTTCTTTCAGATCTGTCATGTCATGATCCATACGGTGACTGTACAATGAAAATACTATTTAGTTTGTATGAAAAAGAGACAATCTAAAGAATACATATTTTTTAAAAGTTGTTGAACAAAAGTTTTATTGTTTGAGAAATAGAATCTACGTTTTAATTGCTCGTGTTACAGGAAACACATGGTATAAGTACAGGTCCGAAAAGTGTTATTATTTTAGCCTCTTTTTCTAGATTTACAGCTTAACCCACTAATCCATAAACGTGTTACAAACCTCATTTAACTAAATGTGTCTTTATCCGTCACTTTGACAGTTTTGTTTGTCAGACAAAACGTTTGAAACACGTGTATGAATAAGCGTAAATCTACAAACCAGTAACATTAAATCAGCCTGTATTTTGCTGTATTTTATGTCATTTTAATAATACAAAATAGAAAGAAGTAGCAGGAAACATGAAGACGGTGCATGCACAACATCCCGTTTCGACACATAAATTTACGCAGTCTTCTTAAATATTTAAAAACAATTTTGACATGTGAAAGGAACCTTTATTGTTTTCCTTACACGTGTGTTTCTGGTCTTCGTCCATAATTTATTGATCTTGTCAATTGTAGCAGCTTTTTCTGTTCTGTTGTTTGGTGAAATTATAACTTAACTATTTTAATCAACGAGAAAAATAAATTAGAGGAGGTAGGTACCTAATAGGTATTGTATCGTAATGTTACTCTTGGTTGATATGATTCTTTTAGTCCGTGATTATTATTAAATGCAATTAATGAGGGTTTTAATTGATCGAGATTTTCATTAGATAGCAGCACCGTGACGAGAGGTATTTTTGCCAGCAGCTGTAAAAATCCACCAATAAAAAAAACGACTAAACATGATTGGTGGATTATGACAGGTAGACCTTTCGCCACGGTGCTGCTATCTAGAGAAAAACTCGACCACAGAAATTCTCATTGTTGGAGAAGCATTAATTATTTACTATTAACTTTTCAGATGTTAATTTATGTTGTATTTTTTTTGCATGTAATTTCTGTTTCTTTGCCGTGATTTTAAAGCGTTAACTTAAAATTGTTGATTTGTTACTCACTCGTTATAAAGATCTTCTTTTCTCATTAAATTACATGTAAACAGGTTGTGTATATGACAACCGATATCACTATACAACTTTTGACGTATCGTATCAACCATCACCCATTTCAAAATCTAATTGACATGAGCTTTTATAACAAATTAATACCTATTAAGAAAAATATTTCAAAAAGACAAACATTTTGTCAGATCAAATCCTGTTCAAAATTTAACTAAAGTCAAAATAATATTCTACAAATTACCTTTAAGTGCATCATTATAAAATATAACGGTTACACTCACGTGATTCACCTCACTTTAGTTACTTCGCGCGATGTTTCGAAGAGCTTAGGTCTCCATTTTCAGGCACTAAGAGTGGTATTTGAACCAAATTGGAATTTCAATTTGGTGAGTGTAACCGTCATATGTTAGTGTTAGTATTTTCCACGAATGTTTAAATTTAATAATTGCATCATTCTTTCTCTCTTTATATCTTTATTTCCTTTCTCATGGCCTCTGTTACCAAACTTTTATATATCTTTTTTAACGCACTCTTTTACCGCACCACAAACGTAAATACATCAAGCGTGGAATTCCGGCAGTTTGGGTCCGTCCAATGCTTTTAAAAGTAAATAAAAGGTGCAGCGCCATTCAGTTACCTCATTAAAAATATCACACACGGAATAAAAATAAGGCAGCACGATATAAATAACCACGACCTCCATATAAATCTTGGTTTGCAGTCGCTAGGGTTGGCGACTGGAAGATTTTGGGCATGGGTCGTGTCTAGGAAATTATTAATGTATATTTCCATTGAGGATGATACACAGGTAACGTTGCAAACGTTTGAAAAATATTTCCTTGGATGTATCATAAAAAAAAGTCTGTAACTTCTACAAGGTTCCAAAATAAAAGATTAAATTACTTATAATTTGAGCCCACACTAGATATTATTGCTTTTTTGTTACGATTTTTTTTAAACATGTGTTCTAATTATTTTTACACCGTGTTTGAAGTAAAACACTAGAAAATTATTAAAATGAACGTAACATAAAAATTAATTTAAAAAATATATAACACGGTATTGATTTGACCGAAAAATCGTTTAACGCAAGTGTTTCATGTAAAAAGTCCATAACTGACGATGATTTTGACATTTTGATAAAAAAAAGCCTATTTGACCCCAGTCAAAAACAGGTAATATTGGTGCACACGATACAGTACAATAAATAAGTTAAAGAATGCTGGGCTACATATTATAAAGTACTAACGTATCTATGCACAAAAAAAACAAATTAAAATATACCGATTGAATAAAAAATGGCAGAACAAACTAAAATATAGCTCCGCCAATTTTAGAATTTCACATCAAATAACATCGCTCAAAACCGCTATTTCGCCAAAACTGCCGCTCGACAACCCTATCCAGCCTAGCGGCTACCCGCAATGAATACTCGAGTTTTCCGCCTCAACTCGGGGGTGGAAATGTACGGGAATATGGGAATAAAATCCTGGATTTAATCTCCAAGTCACCGTTTAATCTTGCAGCGGACGCGGGGTTAATAATAAATGTATGATATGCAATCAGGTTAAATTGCATTGTGGGAGATAGTTGGGGGGTTCGGTTATTATCGGTGCATGTTGCATGGGCTTTGTTTAATGATAGCGTGTTTAGTTTCTAAATTGGCTTAGGATGGTTTGAATTTTAACAACTTTGCTATATTATACTTAAATGTTAATAAAACACGAACGGCCTCCTAGCCCAGTCGGTAGTGACCCTGCCTACGAAGCAGGAGGTCCCGGATTCGAGTCCTGGTCAGGGCATTTATTTGTGTGTTTATCACAGATATTTGTTCCTGAGTTATGGATGTTTTCTATGTATTTAAGTATTTATCCATATTTATATATTATATACAGGGTGTCTCATTCAAATCGGTCAGTATGGGAAAGTCTGAAACTATAAGACATACGAAGATCTGTTCTGAGGAACCATGTCATCGATTTTAATAACAAGAAAAACTGCATTCATACATTTTAAAAAACATCTGTACTCCGTTCGGGAATCGAACCCGGCTGTTTTGAAAAAAAAAACCTACACTATTTATATTTAGATATCGATTGTGTAGGTCTTAAGCAGTAAATGTCTGTATGAAACATGATGTCTAAAATGAATAAAATACACATACTTTAATTTATTTTAGTAGGTGCTCGAAGTGACCACCGCCTTTTTCAATACAATATTCAACACGTTTAGGTAACGATCTTCCAATTGCATTTTGTATCTTCATGTGGTGAATTTGCGTTAAAATTGTCTCTATGGCTACTTTTAGGTCTTCAACGGTGTCATAGCTTGTTTTGTACACTTCATCCTTAACGTAACCCCACAAGAAATAGTCCAGAGGCGTTAAATCGGGCGACCTTGCGGGCCATTTGGTAGGGCCGTTCGTACCGATCCATTTTTGCGGAAAGTTCTCATTTAAAAAGTCTCTAGCTATGCGACTATTGTGAGCCGGTGCTCCGTCTTGTTGAAAATACAGTTTTTCTCTTACTTCTGCCGACATTTCTCCTAGGGCCTCTAAAAGATCTTCTGAGATTGCAAGGTACTTGAATCTATCCAAATGTCCATCATAGATTTTAAACATGAGTACCTTATTATGAAGTAGGCCGACCCAGCAGTTGAATGAGAATCTAACTTGACGGCGTCCTTCGTGCATTCTTAAAGGATTTTCTCGACTCCAATAGTGATGATTTTTACGATTGTACATTCCGTTGTTGGAAAATTGCGTTTCATCAGAAAACATTTACGTACTTTAAAAAATGTCTGTCTAAATCCATTACTTCTTTTATCCAATTGCAGAATTCAAGTCGTCTAATATCATCACCTGCATGTAAGGCCTGCACCCAATGTCCATTTTTGTAGCACTTGTATTTGTATTTCTTAAGGGTTCTATGAATAGTCGGACGTGAAATTTCAGGAATATCACGACTTGCATCACGGATTGAGGCATCTGGTGTTGCTTCGATAGTAGTTTATGTAACTGTTACGTAATAAGGGTCCTTAAAACATGAGTGTGGTTTTATGAAATGAGCCGCAGGCGAATTTCATAATAAGATCACACGAGTGTTTTAAGGCCTAATTACGTACAGTTGCATACACTGCTTTATCTACACTCATATAATTTATTCTAAATACCTTATTTGGAAACCATAGAATGGCCGCCATCGCACCGCCACCATGGCCAACTCGATTGTGCCGGCGGTCGCGCGGGCGCGTGTCGGGCTGTCGGCGGATCCCCGGGAGGGTGCAGGTGTACATTATGTTATCAAAACTCATAGCACATCAATAATTGAGCATGAAAAGTTAAAATTACGTTACTGCTACGGATAAAAAGCTTATCATAGTAAAATCGGTCGTGGTAATGCTAGCCATTGCCTACCGTTTTCGAACACGTTTTAGAGAACTTACAATATGAGTGTAGATAAAATAGGTTAAAACGTTCATTTCCATGTTTTCATCACATGTCCTTTGTTTTATTTGTTTTGGCTTTTTAAAACTTCCGTGGGTCTTTAAATTGTGAATAATTTTAATGAATATCTTACGAGTAGGTATAATACGTGTCGGATATTTAATATGGTACCAATGTAGTGGGCGGGAACAATTTTTGTCATTTTTAAAGTAAGCTTCCAATAATTCCAACTGCTCAGTGTTTGTAAAACGCATTTTGTCAACCAAACAGCGATACACACAAAAATACCTAAGCAAAATTTTAAGTTCCCGCCAAAGCATTGACACTCCAATGTTTTTTTTTTCTTTTTTTATTGCTATTCGGCCAGTCGCACCAAGACGTTCCATTTTCAAATGAGGTTTATCACGTCTCAGATCTACATACTTATTTTAAGTGGGCTTTTCAATTGATTGTTAGTGTTTGATCAAATACAAACACTGAAAACATTGAAAAAAATAATCAACCCAGCAGGATTTGAACCTCGCATCGATACGCCTAACCGGGGCTCGATCGCTTTACCAATTAAGCTATGGGTTCAGTTACTGAGTTGACGAAATTCTCAATGCCTTCAATCATCTTTTTGCATTTATTTTTACATCGACTTTATAGCAGCCGTAAGCGACATCTAGGTGCCAACTACTAGAGTTAGATACCCTTCCCGCCGACCCTTTTACAAGTGTCACAACGGAAATGATAGATGGCGCTGCTATCAACTCATAATTATTTTACATGTTTTTTAAAGTGGGGCATTCCACTCATACAATAGTATGTTATTCAATCAAATACAAACACTGAAAACATTGAAAAAAAAAAATCAACCCAGCAGGATTTGAACCTCGCATCGATACGCCTAACCGGGGCTCGATCGCTTTACCAATTAAGCTATGGGTTCAGTTACTGAGTTGACGAAATTCTCAATGCCTTCAATCATTTTTTGCATTTATTTTTACATCGACTTTATAGCAGCCGTAAGCGACATCTAGGTGCCAACTACTAGAGTTAGATA
Organism: Pammene aurita; assembly: GCA_947086415.1. NCBI lineage: Eukaryota > Metazoa > Arthropoda > Insecta > Lepidoptera > Tortricidae > Pammene > Pammene aurita. Next base: position 4,021,485 of record OX352301.1, read on the forward strand.
CCCTTCCCGCCGACCCTTTTACAAGTGTCACAACGGAAATGATAGATGGCGCTGCTATCAACTCATAATTATTTTACATGTTTTTTAAAGTGGGGCATTCCACTCATACAATAGTATGTTATTCAATCAAATACAAACACTGAAAACATTGAAAAAAAAATAAACTGCTATAAAGTCGATGTAAAAATAAATGCAAAAAGATGATTGAAGGCATTGAGAATTTCGTCAACTCAGTAACTGAACCCATAGCTTAATTGGTAAAGCGATCGAGCCCCGGTTAGGCGTATCGATGCGAGGTTCAAATCCTGCTGGGTTGATTATTTTTTCAATGTTTTCAGTGTTTGTATTTGATTGAATAACATACTATTGTATGAGTGGAATGCCCCACTTTAAAAAACATGTAAAATAATTATGAGTTGATAGCAGCGCCATCTATCATTTCCGTTGTGACACTTGTAAAAGGGTCGGCGGGAAGGGTATCTAACTCTAGTAGTTGGCACCTAGATGTCGCTTACGGCTGCTATAAAGTCGATGTAAAAATAAATGCAAAAAGATGATTGAAGGCATTGAGAATTTCGTCAACTCAGTAACTGAACCCATAGCTTAATTGGTAAAGCGATCGAGCCCCGGTTAGGCGTATCGATGCGAGGTTCAAATCCTGCTGGGTTGATTATTTTTTCAATGTTTACAGTGTTTGTATTTGATTGAATAACATACTATTGTATGAGTGGAATGCCCCACTTTAAAAAACATGTAAAATAATTATGAGTTGATAGCAGCGCCATCTATCATTTCCGTTGTGACACTTGTAAAAGGGTCGGCGGGAAGGGTATCTAACTCTAGTAGTTGGCACCTAGATGTCGCTTACGGCTGCTATAAAGTCGATGTAAAAATAAATGCAAAAAGATGATTGAAGGCATTGAGAATTTCGTCAACTCAGTAACTGAACCCATAGCTTAATTGGTAAAGCGATCGAGCCCCGGTTAGGCGTATCGATGCGAGGTTCAAATCCTGCTGGGTTGATTATTTTTTCAATGTTTTCAGTGTTTGTATTTGATTGAATAACATACTATTGTATGAGTGGAATGCCCCACTTTAAAAAACATGTAAAATAATTATGTTAGTGTTTGATTAATAGAAGTAAGCAATTGCAATAGATAATATTATCGCAGATAACAAAACTTCGGGAATGGTTTAATGCAATGCCAATGTCATATGTATGTAAAGCGCTGTAGGTATCAAGTTGCAACACCAGCAAAGAGGTACAAACAACCGTAGAGACAATTTTAAATACCTGAACCTGAATATTGTAAACGTGGTGACTTCGAGTACCTACTAAAATAAATTAAAGTATGTGGAAACAATGCATTTTATTCATTTTAGACATCATATTTCATACAGACATTTACTGCTTAAGACCTACAAAATCGATATCTAAATAGAAATAGTGTAGGTTTTTTTTTCAAAACAACCGGGTTCGATTCCCGAACGGAGTACAGATGTTTTTTTAAAATGTATGAATGCAGTTTTTCTTGTTATTAAAATCGATGACATGGTTCCTCAGAACAGATCTTCGTATGTCTTATAGTTTCAAACTTTCCCATACTGACCGATTTGAATGAGACACTCTGTATATCGTCGTCTAGTTCCCATAACACAAGCCTTATTGAGCTTACTGTGGGCCTAGGTCGATTTGTGTAAGGTTGTCCTATAATATTTATTTATTTATTTATGTACCTATGTGGCCTACGAAAAGAGGTAATTTTCATGCAAGCCTGTATGAAACCTACCTCTTTTCACTTATCTATCTATACGTATAATAAAGCTGAAGAGGGTAGAAAGTCTGTACATGGAAGATAATCGAAAGAAGTTGGCTGGGGATACTTAGAATCGATAAGAGAACAACGTTCCAACAATTTTTAGAATTTTTGTCTGTTTATCTGTTTGTCTGTTTATCTGTTTTTCTGTTTATCTGTTTGTCTGTTTATTTGACCGCGCATCACGTGAAAACGGCTGAACGGATTTTGAGTCCCGGGAAAGGATAACATATAGTTTTAACCCGAAAATCAACCCTGGTGGGGGTGAAAAGGGGTTTGGAAGTTGGTATGAGGATTTTTTACCTCTGAACAGATAAAGATGAAATTTGTTATAGTATGGGTCTCAAGAAAGGACAAAGGATAGTTTTCACCCCGAAAATCAACCCTAAAGGGGTGAAAAGGGAGTTGGATATTTGTATAGGGAATTATTAACCGCAGAATCGATTTGGATAAAATTTGGTATGGAGATAATTCGAGCTCTGGAAAAGGAAATAAAATAGTTTTATCTCGGAAATTCCCTTAAGCGGATGCAAAAGGGGTGGAAGTTTACATGGGGAAGAAATTACCAATAACCGCTGTACGTATTTAGATAAAATTTGGTATTGATATAATTTGTAATTTTTTGGTCAAGGTGTTCATATTTATAATATGTTACCCGTCGATGCTTTAAATTTACCTTTACCCGCTCTTAAGAAACATTTGAAAATGTCATGAATGTCAAAGGGTTATTGCAGGTTCGAGGACTATATATGACGGACAAAGATGCATGGCCCAAACCAAAAAACTACTACAAAATCATCTAACATTTATAGGACACCGTTTAGGTAGGAAAACATATCAAACGTTTTGTGAAGCAGTCAGATTAGTATTTATTTTTCTGTATAATTAAACAATAGGTACATTATCTTTCTCTCAAGCTGTTTGATATGTCTTCTTGAATAACTACGCATTAATTTGTATCTTTAAGATCTAATAATATATTACTGTTTTGAAAAAAATAAGTCCCGTCGAGTTTCTTTTCGGTCATAATACTTCTTGGGCCAGAGGTAGGGTTAGAACGGTGGTAGTTTTCCGACCGTCACGAAAAAGCGTCACGTCACGAAAACGCGATACCCATACGATTGAGAAACATTTAAAATGGAATGAAATAAAAAATATATAAAATAGAATAAAGTGAAGTGAAGTGAAGTGTAGTGAAAAGTGAAAAAAATTCAAAAATTTCAAAAATATCAAAAAAATACAAAAAAAAATAAAGCCACAAAATTTACGAAAAAGTCAAAAATGAAATAAAATTAAATAACATAACTTCGTTCCAAGTTCCAACCGAGTGTTCCACGACACTCACGTATTTTATTTTTCTCTGACGTTCATTAGTGCATTGTAATGTGCTTATATTGAAGAATAAATATCTTAATCTACACCAATATCATAAATCCTCTATTCCGCATTCGGAACCGTATGTATTTACCACCATTATTGCAACCAGTAACGTAACGTAACGTAACGTCTGTCCGCGGTGTAGCTCAGTTACCGTTCGCACTAGAAAGCTGAAATTTGGTGAGGCCTGATAAGAACTTTCAATAAAAACTATATTGAATAAAATCGGTTCAGCCGTTTTTGAATTATCAGAAGGGATACTTAGAATCGATAACAGAACACGTTCCAACTATTATTAGAATTTTTGTCTGTTTATCTGTTTATCTCGGAAATTATCCCTTAAGCGGATGCAAAAGGGGTGGAAGTTTACATGGGGAAGAAACAACCAATAACCGCTGTACGTATTTAGATGAAATTTGGTATTGAAATAATTTGTAATTTTTGGTCAAATTTATAACATGTCACCCGTCGATGCTTTAAATTTACCTTTACCCGCTCTTAAGAAATATTTGAAAATGTCATGAATATGAAAGGGTTATTGCAGGTTCGAGGACTATATATGACGGACAAAGACCGGAAGAAGACGGAGAAAGGCATGGCTCAAACCATAAACTACTACAAAATCATCCAACATTTATAGGACACCGTTTAGGTAGGAAAACATATCAAACGTTTTGTGAAGCAGTCAGATTAGGATTTATTTTTTCTTTATACACAAACAACAATAGGTACATTAGTATGTTATTCAATCAAATACAAACACTGAAAACATTGAAAAAATAATCAACCCAGCAGGATTTGAACCTCGCATCGATACGCCTAACCGGGGCTCGATCGCTTTACCAATTAAGCTATGGGTTCAGTTACTGAGTTGACGAAATTCTCAATGCCTTCAATCATTTTTTGCATTTATTTTTACATCGACTTTATAGCAGCCGTAAGCGACATCTAGGTGCCAACTACTAGAGTTAGATACCCTTCCCGCCGACCCTTTTACAAGTGTCACAACGGAAATGATAGATGGCGCTGCTATCAACTCATAATTATTTTACATGTTTTTTAAAGTGGGGCATTCCACTCAAACAATAGTATGTTATTCAATCAAATACAAACACTGAAAACATTGAAAAAATAATCAACCCAGCAGGATTTGAACCTCGCATCGATACGCCTAACCGGGGCTCGATCGCTTTACCAATTAAGCTATGGGTTCAGTTACTGAGTTGACGAAATTCTCAATGCCTTCAATCATCTTTTTGCATTTATTTTTACATCGACTTTATAGCAGCCGTAAGCGACATCTAGGTGCCAACTACTAGAGTTAGATACCCTTCCCGCCGACCCTTTTACAAGTGTCACTACGGAAATGATAGATGGCGCTGCTATCAACTCATAATTATTTTACATGTTTTTTAAAGTGGGGCATTCCACTCATACAATAGTATGTTATTCCATCAAATGGGTTGATTATTTTTTCAATGTTTTCAGTGTTTGTATTTGATTGAATAACATACTATTGTATGAGTGGAATGCCCCACTTTAAAAAACATGTAAAATAATTATGAGTTGATAGCAGCGCCATCTATCATTTCCGTAGTGACACTTGTAAAAGGGTCGGCGGGAAGGGTATCTAACTCTAGTAGTTGGCACCTAGATGTCGCTTACGGCTGCTATAAAGTCGATGTAAAAATAAATGCAAAAAGATGATTGAAGGCATTGAGAATTTCGTCAACTCAGTAACTGAACCCATAGCTTAATTGGTAAAGCGATCGAGCCCCGGTTAGGCGTATCGATGCGAGGTTCAAATCCTGCTGGGTTGATTATTTTTTCAATGTTTTCAGTGTTTGTATTTGATTGAATAACATACTATTGTATGAGTGGAATGCCCCACTTTAAAAAACATGTAAAATAATTATGAGTTGATAGCAGCGCCATCTATCATTTCCGTTGTGACACTTGTAAAAGGGTCGGCGGGAAGGGTATCTAACTCTAGTAGTTGGCACCTAGATGTCGCTTACGGCTGCTATAAAGTCGATGTAAAAATAAATGCAAAAAGATGATTGAAGGCATTGAGAATTTCGTCAACTCAGTAACTGAACCCATAGCTTAATTGGTAAAGCGATCGAGCCCCGGTTAGGCGTATCGATGCGAGGTTCAAATCCTGCTGGGTTGATTATTTTTTCAATGTTTTCAGTGTTTGTATTTGATTGAATAACATACTATTGTATGAGTGGAATGCCCCACTTTAAAAAACATGTAAAATAATTATGAGTTGATAGCAGCGCCATCTATCATTTCCGTTGTGACACTTGTAAAAGGGTCGGCGGGAAGGGTATCTAACTCTAGTAGTTGGCACCTAGATGTCGCTTACGGCTGCTATAAAGTCGATGTAAAAATAAATGCAAAAAGATGATTGAAGGCATTGAGAATTTCGTCAACTCAGTAACTGAACCCATAGCTTAATTGGTAAAGCGATCGAGCCCCGGTTAGGCGTATCGATGCGAGGTTCAAATCCTGCTGGGTTGATTATTTTTTCAATGTTTTCAGTGTTTGTATTTGATTGAATAACATACTTTTGTATGAGTGGAATGCCCCACTTTAAAAAACATGTAAAATAATTAATAGGTACATTATCTGTCTCTCAAGCTGTTTTGATATGTCTTCTTGAAGAACTACGCATTATTTTGTATTACTACATCTAATAATGTATTACTGTTTTGAAAAAAATAAGTCCCGTCGAGTTTCTTTTCGGTCATAATACTTCTTGGGCCAGAGGTGTAGGGTTAGAACCGGTGGTAGTTTTGGAACGAAGTTCCTTCTCGGGCGGTTCGCGGATGGGGGGCTAGACGAAAAAGCGTCACGTCACGAAAACGCGACGCCCATACGATTGAGAAACATGTAAAATGGAATGAAATAAAAAATATATAAAATAGAATAAAGTGAAGTGCATTGAAGTGTAGTGAATAGTGAAAGTGAGAAGTGATAATAGTGAAAAAAGTCGAGAACAAAAATTTCAAAAAATTCAAAAATTTCAAAAATTTCAAAAAATTCAAGCATTCCAAAAATTTTCAAAAATTTAGTTCCAATCGAGTGTTCCACGACACTCACTTATTTTATTTTTCTCTGACGTTCATTAGTGCATTTTAATGTGCTTACATTGAAGAATAAATATCTTGATCTACACCAATATCATAAATTTCAAATATTTCAAAAATTTCAAAAAATTCAAGCATTCCAAAAATTTTCAAAAATTTAGTTCCAATCGAGTGTTCCACGACACTCACTTATTTTATTTTTCTCTGACGTTCATTAGTGCATTTTAATGTGCTTACCAGGGACCGGAACCGGTAACCATTAAAGGGGTATTAGATCGGGTATTTGATAGAGTTGTTTTTAAAAACCCTATCAATTCGGTAAGCGTATCGTTTGACTTACCCGAACGAAAAGCTAACCATGTCAATACAGTTAATTCGGGTAAGTGGTTACAACCCAGCATATGGTTTCCCTATCAGATAGGGTTTTTCAAATGCGATTAAGCTATTTTAAACTCTGTGACCAATACATTTGACTTATTTATTATTCGAGCACCCTACGAGCTAAGCGCTGCCGGGCGGCACGAGCGAGCCTACAGACAAACAAGAATCTTTTTGCGTATGTTTTCGTACTTACGCCTTTGATCTAGACGCTATTATTGCTTGTTAGTGCGCTAAAAGATCGTTGTGTGGTGCCGGTGTTTTTGTTTTTGCCATTCGAACGTGACGGACGGCTCGTGTCGATTGAATCTTAAACCCAGGCTTATAGGAACCAAAATCAAATGCATATTGTGAAGTGTTAAAATATATAATTTTGTGTTATTCTAGTTATAGGTAGTACTTTGTTTCAATGGCTCCAGCAAAATGTGACGCCGTTCACCGATACTTCTAGTATAATGAAACGATCAATATCAGTCATTGTTGGACACTCAAGAATAAAAAGATTATTTGAAAAAAATATCGTAAGAATAAACTTATGTTGATTGTATTCCCGTTAAAATGATTCAAAATAATTTCGTCGGGACTAATTCATATGCGAGAAAATGTAATAAAAATAATTGATTCTTAACAGAACAGAATCATTTAATCATGCTTTTTATTTTAAATATTGTTCCGCGTATAAGAATGTATTCTGGGTTTTTCGGTGTAAGAAAACATCGTGTGGAAACTGGACCTAATCCCAATAAGTTCAGGCAGTTTTTGCGCGCGCGTCGGCGACGCACTATGGCCCAAACGCCCGATCTAGCTGGACAAAATTATTTTACACTCATAGACTAAAATTTACTATTTTTATTATTATTTTGCTATAATTCATGTGAAAAAAGGTAACCAGTGTAAGTTGACCTTTGTATTAGAATAATTACTAAGGCAGAGGAGGTCAGCTAAACTTGGATTGTAATTTTAAGAGAAATGAAGCATTATTACAAATGGCACCTAAAAAAATTAATAATTAACTTAAACTATATTTAAGTATTTTAATTCTGCTATTCTTATACAGGGTGTTTGGTAACCGGATGCAAAGCCGAAAGTAGGAGATAGTCTAGGTCATGTAGAACATTTTTAGCCATACTTGTCTTAGACAAATGTTATTAGTTTTTTTTAAATTTAAATTTTAAGATTTGTCGGAGAAAACTGCAAAACTTCAGACTAAATCGATAATTAGTACTTTTTTTACTGCAGGTAGATTTTTTTTTGTTTTATTTCTTATTGTGCAATGTCTATCAAACACTAGAAAAGTGATTTCAAACATCTGTGTCTAAAGAAAACAAGTTGACAGCGATTTAAAATTTTAGTTACATGAAAATGTAAACGATTTAAGAGATTTCAAAGTACGATAAAAAAAAACTAAAATAGCCACGAATTTTCAAACCATTTTAAAAACATGCTTGGCTTTTACCCTTTTATTTAAGCTATCAAACACGACTGTAGCTACTGTATCCTTGAAAATAAGCCACCTAAACCAACTGGGTAGCTAAAATGTTTCACTCTACTTGTGATACTTGTGGTAGTTGTGGTGACGAATCTCATTATGATTTTACAATAAAACATTGGTTCTGAATACTAAGTTGGCGTTGACTTGACATTTGACTTGTTTTAAAAGGGTTAAGTGTACTGGACAAAACTACCACATGCAATTTTAACAAACAAAGGCTTGCGGCGGTGAGAGACAAAAGAGACTGATAGCGGCAGGCGGTGAGCGGCGTTAAACAAAGATGATCGGTTTTGTGCTTTATTGACAAAGATAAACTGATTATCTACATGAGTATTTGTGCAAAAACTAGTAATTTAGTCTAGTTACAACTTCAGTTGCGATTAGACGTTCATTGTGGTTTAATTTCCCGCTCTCATCTCAATTTACCGTGTCAAGTTGTAGCTGCCGTAGGCGCTCCTTCACGTGTAATTACGACTTCTTCATTGTAAACATGGAGTTTACGAACGAAGAATACGCCGACATTATCTACATGTACTGCAAAGCTGACAGTAATGGAGCGATGGCCCGACGGATGTACCAAGAGCGTTTTCCAAACCGGAGATTGCCTAATGTGAGAGTGTTTTACAATTCATTCCGAAGGCTACGTGAGAATGGTATTGCTGTGCAACATGGAGGGAATCCAGGACGTAATCGCCCTGAAGTGGAGGAAGACGTTCTACAGGCATTTGCAGAGGATCCGAATACGAGCATCAGAGTGGTAGCTCGTAATCTGAACTTGTCCACATGGAAAGTATGGGCCACAATGAATCGTGAGGGAAAATATCCTTTTCGCGGCATAGGAGTTCAAGGTTTGGACGAAGGAGATCCTGCACGCCGAGTGGACTTCTGCCGATTTTTACTCAATGCGGATATCGAAGACCGACGTTTTTTGCGAAGCATTCTTTGGACCGATGAATCGAAATTTTCCCGGGAGGGGATCACAAATTTCCATAACCTACACCAATGGGCTGACAAAAACAACAATCCACATTGGAAAAAGCAAGTGTCCTTCCAAAGAAGGTTTTCCGTCAATGTGTGGGCTGGAATCATCGGCAGAGTCCTTATTGGGCCACATTTTTTGCCAAATAATTTAAATGGGGCAAATTATTTGGAATTTTTACAAAACGATTTGCCCAGGCTTATTGACGAAGACCAGCTGCCCGGTGCAGTGACATTTCAACACGACGGTTGTCCCGCCCATTACTCTCTGGCTGTAAGGGAGCATCTGGATAACTGTTTCCCGGACGGTTGGATCGGCAGAGGCGGACGAATCCCTTGGCCCGCTCGGTCACCTGATTTGACACCATTGGATTTTTTCGTTTGGGGCCGAGCTAAGGAGCTAGTCTACACACAAGAGGTCATTAATACCGTAGAAGAGCTGAGGGAGAGGATAGAAGCGGCGTTCGAAAGGATGAGGGAAGAAATTATATTCGGAACAACCACCACAGAAGTAAGAAGACGGGCTCGTGCTTGTATTCGAAACGGCGGGTCACATTTTGAAAACGAGCGATGATGTGTAATTTTAATGTGTTGATCGTAAAAATAAATAACTTATCTTTTATGCTTTTGTTTTAATTTACCCTAAACATTCCCTCTTATTAGTACAGGTAGCCTATTTTCAAAGATAAAATGGCTTGAGACATGATTGTCTTATCGCCCGCCGCCTGCCGCTATCAGTCCCTTTTGTCTCTCACCGCCGCAAGCCTTTGTTTGTTAAAATTGCATGTGGTAGTTTTGTCCAGTACACTTAACCCTTTTAAAACAAGTCAAATGTCAAGTCAACGCCAACTTAGTATTCAGAACCAATGTTTTATTGTAAAATCATAATGAGATTCGTCACCACAACTACCACAAGTATCACAAGTAGAGTGAAACATTTTAGCTACCCAGTTGGTTTAGGTGGCTTATTTTCAAGGATACAGTAGCTACAGTCGTGTTTGATAGCTTAAATAAAAGGGTAAAAGCCAAGCATGTTTTTAAAATGGTTTGAAAATTCGTGGCTATTTTAGTTTTTTTTTTCGTACTTTGAAATCACTTAAATCGTTTACATTTTCATGTAACTAAAATTTTAAATCGCTGTCAACTTGTTTTCTTTAGACACAGATGTTTGAAATCACTTTTCTAGTGTTTGATAGACATTGCACAATACGAAATAAAACAAAAAAAAATCTACCTGCAGTAAAAAAAGTACTAATTATCGATTTAGTCTGAAGTTTTGCAGTTTTCTCCGACAAATTTTTAAATTTAAATTAAAAAAAAACTAATAACATTTGTCTAAGACAAGTATGGCTAAAAATGTTCTACATGACCTAGGCTATCTCCTACTTTCGGCTTTGCATCCGGTTACCAAACACCCTGTATTTTAGGTGCCATTTGCAATAATGCCACATTTCTCTTAAAATTAAAAACCATGTTTAGCTGACCTCTTCTGCCCTAGTAATTATTCTTATAAAAAGGTCAACTTACACTGGTAATTTTTTTTTTCACATTAATTATAACAAAATAATGATAAAAATAGTCAATTTTAGTCTATGAGTGTAAAATAATTTTGTCCAGCTAGATCGGGCGTTTGGGCCATAGTGCGCCGCTGCCGCGCGCGCGAAAAGTGTCTGGTCTTCATAGATTATTTGAACAAGTTTATTCCTTGTCAAATTATCTGTAAATTTGGAAATTTGTAGTTCAACTCCTCCTTAATGCATAGAAACCGAAATTATAACGTTTTTCGAAAATTAAAATACCCTCCCAATCGATTTAAAAAAAAAAACGGCCAGGAGCGTGTCGGGCCACGCGCAGTGTAGGGTACCGTAGTTTTCCGTCCGTCACAGTAAGTGTCCCCACTTAAGAGTTAATAACACCGCCATGTAGGATATGATATGAGAGTTTCACGTACAGCGACATCTATCGGCAAATTAAGTAAACTATTGCGCGCGAGCTTAAAGTATGGAAGATGATTTTTATGGGATAATTCTTTATTGCGTGAACCGATTTTCACCGTTTTTACTTTATTTGAAAGAACGTCATTTCATTGTAATTTTGTAGAAATTACAGGTACAATAAACACCTGCTTATACGGTAAAATTACAAACTTAGTTCAGAAATTATTTTGTAATTTTTTTTTCAAAAACTATTCATCCTATCAAGTTCAAAATAATTTTCCTAGAAAGTTTTTATAAAGTTCTACTTTTGAGATTTTTTTCATATTTTTAAAACTTATGGTTCAAAAGTTAGAGGGGGGGGGGGGGACGCATAGTTTTTTACTTTTGGAGCGAATATTTCCGAAAATATTTACATTATCGAAAAATGATTTTAGTAAACCCCTATTTATTTTTAAATACCTATCCAACAATATATCACACGTTAGGGTTGAAATGAAAACAAAATCACTCCCCACTTTACGTATAGGGGAGGTACCCTAATAAAATAAAAAAATCCACTTTTTATTTTACCACTTTGTCGGCGTGAATGATATACATATTAGTACCAAATTTCAGCTTTCTAGTGCTAACGGTCACTGAGATTATCCGCGGACGGACGGACGGACGGACGGACGGACGGACGGACGGACGGACGGACGGGCAGACATGGCGAAACTATAAGGGTTCCTAGTGGACTACGGAACCCTAAAAAGGTCACTTTTTGCAAAAGTCGACGGTTTGCAAAAAGTTTACAACATTTTAATTTGAACAATTAACTGTGGTTAGAAGACCACAAAACTGACATCATATTCAAATTTCAGCTCTCCAGCACTTCCGGAACGCGAGTTATTGAATTTACAATATTTGCAAAAAAAATTGTTTTTTTGCGAATTGCGGACGATCCTCTGGACCGATTTTGCTCTACCGGGGCTCATTCTCTTTATTATATTTAACAATTCTTTGTCCGACCCCTAGTTTTTCCTCTAGAAGCGAAAAACTGGGTTTTACCATTTTTTTGGCACCTTAGCGCCCAATATTCACTTATAAATTTTATTGATATCATTTCCTGCCACTTTGATCTATACAAACAATTTTTTTCCCGTCCAATAGGAATTGACTGTACTTTTTATGATTTTTCCGCTAATTCTATCTGAGTATTGCTATAATTATTTGAATTGCGTGTTTTCTATAATTAAATAAATGAAATCAAACAAAATAGGAGTTGATAATAGTTTAGAAATGCCTCGAAATGTTTTGATGACTTGGCAGAAAATTTCTAAATTCACATGTTAAAAATTCTAAAAAATATATTTAAAAATTAATTGGTTGGAACCACATTTTTTTTCATTGTAATATTTTTTTTAGAACTTGAAATTGTTTTACGATTGCCGATAAATAATTTCCTCGCAAATGAAGTGAAAATTAGAGTGTAACCCTCGTCCATAAAACCCATTTTACACTCGACTTTTAAACGTCTCGCGTAAAATCGTACGTTTTATGCACTTGTTGTACAATCTACTATTATAATATAATAAAAATAAGATAAAATAAAAATTCAATAAAAATGAAAATAAAACGAAACGAAACGAAAACGAAACGAAAACGAAACGAAAACGAAACGAAAACGAAACGAAAACGAAACGAAAACGAAACGAAAACGAAACGAAAACGAAACGAAAACGAAACGAAAACGAAACGAAAACGAAACGAAAACGAAACGAAAACGAAACGAAAACGAAACGAAAACGAAACGAAAACGAAACGAAAACGAAACGAAAACGAAACGAAAACGAAACGAAAACGAAACGAAAACGAAACGAAACGAAACGAAACGAAAACGAAACGAAAACGAAACGAAAACGAAACGAAAACGAAACGAAAACGAAACGAAAACGAAACGAAAACGAAACGAAAACGAAACGAAAACGAAACGAAAACGAAACGAAAACGAAACGAAAACGAAACGAAAACGAAACGAAAACCAAAAATAAAATAAAATGAAAAAAAATATAAAAAATTTTTTTTTTTAAATTGAAATACCCATATTATGCACTGAATTTTTTTTTTATATAAAAAAAAAAATTATATATATATATATATATATATATATATATACACGGTGAATCTGAGTATCCCGACAGATTTTAACCATACACCCCGAATAATTAACCGAAAATAAGTACCATGACTATTTTTCAGTAAAAAGTATATAACCATCCGCCATCTTGGATTATAAAACAGAAATAATTTTCGAAATTACATCCCCTAATTATAAATATTAATTATTTGAAACGGGCTATTTACCTCGCACCCGAAATATCGGGTGCCCAATAACGCTTATATACATAATACATGGTAAATACCCCGTTTCAAATAATATTTATAATGTGAATGACCATGTGAGCTTAAAAAATCGTATATCCCATAATTAGCTGAAAACGACTACCAATCCCTACGCCAATTCATGGGATTAGGTTGTCAAGCGGACCACAGGCTCAACTGAGCCGTGGCAAAAGCCAGGACAAACTCTAGGAGGATGAATATTGGTTTGTGTCAAATCGATTTGAATATGAATAAAAATTGTGTTTTTATTCTTATTCAAAGTAATTATTGCCCATCTCATCAGTACGTGCGAACTATGCAAAAATAAACTGAAGGTAAGACACATTTCTTTAACAGAAATTATTTAATTTAAAGTTGTGTACGTGAGCAGAGGACTAGACTGTGAGTGTGACTTTAGCAGAATGAATAAACGACAGCAAATCTTATATTTACTCAATTTGTTCCGCCGCCACCTCTCCTGTTCCATTTCAAATGAGAAAGATAGAACCGCCTGCCTGCGTGGAAAAGAGACAGGAAAAGGGTAGCCCTATGATAGGGTAAGCGGTAAATATTAAAGCTATCTTTACCCCATTCGACTCGGAAACCACATTGAAAAGGGTTAAGCCTATTCAAAATGATTTCCATATCGATAGGGTAACCCAATGATAGGGTAACCCTATCATTAGGGTAAGACTTTAATAGGGTTACCCTATCGAAACGATTAATCAAATGAAGGGGTTTTCCGGTCCCTGGTGCTTACATTGAAGAATAAATATCTTGATCTACACCAATATCATAAATCCTCTATCCCGCATCCGGAACCGTATGTAATTACCACCACTATTGCAACCAGTAACGTAACATCAGTGTCTATCTATGACAGTGTGGTAAAAACGTATGAAAATTCATTACCTACGGTAACGTAATGAAAATCCGCCCCCCCGACCGCCGGCACGCCCCCCCCCTCCTGACCGCCGGCGCAATAAGGTTGGTCATGGCGGTGTAATGGCGGTCATTCTAATGGTTACAATGGATTTTTAATATGTGTGAAGGTAAAGCAGTGTATGCTTCTGTACATAATTAGGCCTTATTACGTAACAGTTACATAAGCTACTAGGAACCCTTATTGTTTCGCCATGTCCGTCCGTCTGTCCGCAGTCTAGCTCAGTTACCGTTCGCACTAGAAAGCTGAAATTTGGTGAGGCCTGATAAGAACTTTCAATAAAAACTATATTGAATGAAATCGGTTCAGCCGTTTCTGAATTATTAGTCCAAAACGCATAGTGAAAGGAAGTGCCGAATAGTAAAATGACGTAAGCGCCGCCAAATATCCCTTAATAAACGACCTTTTGAACGGATGTTTTGTAACAGGGCGGCATCTACGAATCTCTACACTGAGCAGCGCCCGACATGCTCTTGGCCGGTTTTTTTTGCATTGTTGTCCCGGAAATCACCCCTTAAGGATTACTAATTCCAATTCAAGAAAATCCCTAGCCAGGTTATACGTAGCCTATAAAAATTCAACGTCTAAAAGGGGGGGGGTTAGCCACTACACTCAATTGAGGGACCCCCCACCCGACCCTCCAAGTGCACCTCAAATAGAAAAAAAATCATTTCTGCATTTGTAGCCCCCCTCCCCTACCCCAATTTCAACCGAGCCTGTACTTACCTTTCATGCTTAGACTGATTTGACGGGAGGATCGATTTGGATGATATTTGCCGTCGACATGAACGTATAAATACAAAAGTGGTCCTGTATAGTCCCATATACACCTACTACTCTATGTCGTTTAAATCATGCCAAAAAAATTAATATGATAAAAAAAGTATTCATTTTTGAGTGTATCGTAGTTTCATTTCGTGGTAATTGTAAAATATTTTATTAGGACTACTGTCCTCTAGCGTATCCATAGGTCAACTTTACTTCCAGTTCCGCCTCCAGGGTAGCGGGAGAGAAATTAGGGGTGAATTAGCCGCTTACTGACACAGACCGAATTCCACGCGGGCGGAGCCGCGGGCACAGCTAGTAGTTATATAATACAGGAAATATTTAATTGCGAACATTTTGAAATTTATATAACATTTCACTGTTATTATGGATGAAACACACACATATTTATATGTATAACAACGTATTCATTAAATGCGATATAAATTATATTACACTAGCTTTTTCCCGCGGCTTCGCTCTCGTTAAATTCGGGGTAACACGGTTCCCCTTTCCTGATTGCCTCCCGAAATGCTCCATACAAACTTCCACCCCTTATTTTAGGGAAGTGGGGGGTTAGAAAGAGACAAAAAGTAGCCTATGTCACTCTCCATCCCTTCAACTATTTCCAATTAAAAAATCACGTTAATTCGTCGCCCCGTTTTGCCGTGAAAGACGGACAAACAAACAAACACACACATACACTTTCCCATTTATAATATTGGTATGAATGATATTCGCAATTCGAAATCGTCACAATTAATATGTGCATTTAACTTATAATTTACATTCCTACAAAGAGGAGAAAAGGTAATCACTAGAAACGATGAGCTTAAACCTCAAATATCTCGTACTCAATACGACTACAACTATTTACCCGTAAAGATAAAAGCAAAATTAACAACAAGATTTCCGAAAAACAACCATCCCTTATATCCGTTTTCCTATTTACTCCAACGGAATCTCGGATCCCTCCAAACGGACACAGAATTAGAGCGTATTTGTCGTAAGACGATGTTACTCATTAGGAATTCCTCAGTCGGTATTTGTGTCACTGGTGAAGGGGATCAGACTGCTGGGATTTTGGCCATTAATTATCAATTGGGAGGAAAACTTCCTTATTACTGTACCAATGAAAACGGTCTGTTTGTAAATCTTCTCGTCATGGTGTACCTATATGATGTAGGTATATTGACAAGTGTGATTTTGTAAAAGATCTTCATCTTGTTATTTCCACTTACAATGAATCGACTTAGTTTGATTGATCTACGGTATAGTTTAAGTCACAACTTAGAAGATTCTTTCATTACGAAGGCTGCCGTAAGTTAAATACAGATGTTGACACCTTGTGCCGTATTCTAATTTTAAAATACATAAACAATACATTAAAAACGCAATTTCAAACACAACTCCAACACACAACAAATAATCAACCAATATTGGAGTTGTATTGGAGTTGCATCGGAATAATTTTAAGGCAAATTCTGATATTTCTGATCCAGACGTTTAGCTGTATTGTGTAGTTAATGCATTGAAATTGTATTGAAGTTTAATCGTGTCTAAATTTAAAGTTAGAATACGGCTCCGACGACTAGAATATTAAAGAAAATAATTTCTATCATTATTAAAAAATAGAGGTTGAAAACCAAAGAGCGTCTTAACTTAATGAATAAAACTTATCCTGCCTATAATTCTTCCGACCGTTTTTTTACGCTCCTCCACTACAAGATATTTCACGTGCAACTCAAGGTGATTAGGTTTACCTTACTCTATTATAGGTACGATCTCACACCTAGTAAGTATACACTCTAGAAAGTCCACAATATGTAAAAAAAGTAACGTGTTAACTTCTATTTATACGAGCGGCCTGCATCGTCTCCAGTCGGCATTACAACAAAATTGACGGAGTAATTAGGAGTCACAGCGGGAAATCTAATTCTGTACCTTACGAGTATGTTGTTCTAACTACCGTCTCTTTCATATAGCGAAACTACTCAAATATGAGGGATATCACAATCAATAGTGATAATAAAATACATTTTCAAACCAATATCAGAACTATGAGACTAAATTCCTTAAACAAATCATTATCCTTCTCAAAACTAGGGAAATAATGACTAAAGTTGACATCAACAGGTTCTATTTAACAGAGCGCGAGTTTATAATATTGCGCTTATAATATTGTGCATACTTTCAAAACCGTCAAAGTTCAAATCATTGGTGGAAGAGTGGTAAAGCGTTGCGACTTCTGAATCGAATGTCGTAGGTTTAGACCCTAACTAGTATTGATAAGTTTAAAGACAGAAAGTATAATATCATGAGATATTTTCTAGTTATTTTTCGACCGAGGAATATCTGCAAATAATTTAAAGATCTCTGTAAAGAAGACAAGAAGAAGAAGTCTAATAGGTAACGTTACCTAGGCACGGCATAGTATAATTTGACTATATTTTTAACAAATATACCAAAGCCTTTAAAAATATTATTTCATTTGAATCGCCGCTTCTCAGATACTGTTTATTTAAAACCTCTCCAGCAACTTTCGCCAAGAAAAACAGTTCAAGAAATACAATAATAAAGTCAATTTCTAAAGAATTCTCGCTGCAAATCAAATGTTTTTCCAAATCTCTTGCTTTCCTTGTTCCTTATCCCTCTTCATATCGTCAGCTTCACACGTAAGGACAAACATACTGTCCTGAGGCAAGTAGAGACAATGTTAAAGTGACGACCGTAAAATCTGCCCGTTTTTATTTCCTATTACAATGGGATAAAGTACAGAAATGTAGACATATTTTTGATCATCTGTACGAACTTAGTTGTATTTACTGTCTCCTTGTTTCTGGAGCTGAGAGCTAGGTATATCTATTAAAATAATACTCTACCAGTGTGTTATACAGTTTGTTGGGTAGCCCTACATGGGAGACTATGGGAGCTATTTCGTTGGTGCTTCGATTGATCATTGGTCAGAATTCGGTGACTTTAAAGCAAAAGCAAAGTTGAGGTTTTGTTCATTTTTTTCATACCACGTCGGTGGCAAATAAGCATGATGGTAAGCAGAAGCCGTTGGACGCGTGATGTTAGGCTGATAGGGTGGTTGGTGAAGGTATTTTACTTTATCCACTGGATTCGTTACAGGCTGTCTATTGCTATTCACCATAATTATTTTTTTGTAGTTCGTTTGGTCCTCACCAATTATTCAAAGGATTCGTTTGCCACCGACTTCGTATACAGAAAAGTAGGTAACACATTTAGCTCCTGAATGCGTAATCTTACTTATAGTATCTTAAATTTTGTTACAACTGGACTATGTTACAGTCGTCATCATTGTCTTGCCCTTATCCAATTTATTTGGGCAGCGCAGCATGTGCATGTAAGACTATTATTACAGTATCAGACAGTACATGTGTCAATAAAATTCAATATCACAGTCTTAGTATCTGTCGGACAGTTTAAGCGACCGTATGACACGCTCTTCATATCTGATTTCTTTTAGTCCTTTCCATTAACGTTTGTCGAAGGGACTAGCGCTTGTGCAATTTCCGAGAGTCCTCGGGGCGTTAATTCGTGCCAGTGTACTTTCAAAGGAAAATACACGTGTCTAATTTTAGGGTCCTCGCCCTCCAAATAAAACTCAGAAACGGTCTTAGATTCTACCCGTATAAAATTGGTCGATGATAAATTATAATCTCATATGATTATTACTATTTTTATACTACGCCGGTGGCAAACAATCATAATACCCGTCTACTGGTAAGCGGTAACCGTGGCCTATGGACGCTCTCAACATCAGGGGTTTAACATGCGCATTGCTGAGACTTTAAAAACCAGTACAATTAACCTTTAAAGAACCCCATACTGAGTCCCTCGATTTCGGCAGGGAATATTCCACAGGAGGGTTCGCAGTAAAAAATCATCTGAAAAAATTTAAACGTTTAAAAAAATTTTAATACCACGACAATGGCAAACAAACATAGGGTCCGCCTGATGGTAAGCAGTTACCGTAGCCTATGGACGCCTGCAACTCCAGAGGATTCACATGCACGTTGTGGGCATCATGCATGTGAATCCTTTAAGAATCTATACACTCCTTTTTTGAAGATATACGTAATGAAGTCTTAGACTTAAAAGATAAAAGACCCACAGACGCAAACAAAATTTACAAAAATTATGGCATGACGATTCCGGTTATATTCAAGGCACCTATGATTGGTACCACGAGTTTGTGACTAGTTTAATAACCTCCGTTATCGTAGATTATTTACGGTTGGATAGTCTTGCTTAGGCTGGTCTTATTTTAACGAAGCGCTCGGTCGGTCCTATGATATAATGAATGTCCTAACAAGGATCGGATCTCTTCGGCAGAAGTCGTCGCATAGGACGCCATTTACTGTGACATTTTTTTCGTGCTGATTGTGTTTCAGGAACTATGTATATGAGTTTATAATTGGCCACGACATCTTAACAGATGATTGTTGCAGTGTGAGGATTGAATCAGTTGATGGTGCCGGTACGTCGTCTTCTGTGGCTTAGCAGTCCTATGGCAGCACGACATCTTTTGCCACATCTGTCACAGGTGAAACGTGAGTCAGGAGGTGGAACAGCAGCGATGCGGAGCCTATGAGTTCAATGTATAAATAAATAAATAAGTATTAGGTTATGGGAGAATCTTACACAAATCGACCTAGTCCCACGGTAAGCTCAATAAGGCGTGTGTAGTGGGTACTAGACGATGATATTATATAATAGATAAATATAGATAAATACTTAAATACATAAAAAAAATCCTTAACTCAGGAACAAATCGCGATAAGACCGCCTGTTGTTACCTCTACCTAAAATTATGTAATGGTATAATTTGTACTTGTCACTTAAACTGTATGAGGTGTGCAATAAAGAGTATTTATTATTATTATTATTATTATTAAATCCCTTATTTGTCCCAAAAATTGTAGTGAAAATCACTTCAAGTCTATACTACTACTTGATTCAGTCATAATTGTGAACCGCCAAACATGGCGCACAAAATTTGTTCTAGATGTCACATCTAGTAGAATACATAATTAAATAAACGTGATAAACATATAAATAAATTTACTAGGATTCGAACCCGGGACTTCTTGCTTCGTAGGCAGGGCCGTTAATTTGTGTATCCAGTATAATTATGTATGAAGTCAGTTGGCCTAGTCCTTTGAAGGAACTTAATCCCGACAGGGTTTAGCATCCTCTCCGGATTGAAAGGTAAAAGGGCGGTTGTATTTTGACACATGTTTGCTGCCTACGTCAATTATTGGATTGAGGATATACATATAGAGAATACGGGAAAATTATATATTTAGAACATTAATACATATTGTTAGGTCATTGTTTCTCTGATGGCGCCTACGCACTTTGCTGTATTTGCGCAAATAAATAGGTCTTTTTGTTTTTCTATAAGCGCTAAAGATGTCTATGCCTACGCGGGTAAATATGGCCACGGACTGTCAAAATCAGCAATAGCTGTTAGGTAATAGCATTTAGATTAAGCATAAATCTTAACTACATTCATTACAATTACATGTTCATTCGTTTCCTTTTTAATTGATTTCATTCTGTTACGAAAATTAGTCACACATTATTTTGCTAGTTTCATTTAATTCAATCATATTTTATGACATCGGCTTTCAGTAGGTACTGGATTATGGTATTCTTCAAGGATTTTCATAACGACCAATTAATTATAATTAGTAAGTGAATTAATTATTTTGTATACACTATTTATGAAAATCCAGGTGTTTTCTGAAAGGTTGTTCATTAAATTACATTAATTAATTGGCCAATGTTGGAGCAATGACTTTTGTAATCAGCTCAATAATGGCAGCAATTGTCGTGTGGATTTACGAGTATCTCATTCGTGAAAATGACAAATCAATCATGCCTACAGTGAAAATCAGCTTCTTTATTAAGCTAATACATATTTAGAATAGAATATTTATCACGTACTATAATATGCCTTATGCTGGGACCTCTACGTTAAATATTTAATCGCGATATCGCTAGCTAATCTATGTACGGCCTTGGCCAGAAGTGTTGAGCACCCATGTGATTTTCATACAAAACTCGAAACTTTAATCCAGCGTTTCTATCTTTTTAGAAGTTATTTTATCAATTAATTCAAACTGAACAGGCATGTTTTGTTGAAGTTAGTAGTAACTGCATAGAATATTTGCAATTTGTCGCACCGACTTAAATTCGCATTTTTGTTAGGTACCTTAAGTTTTCACATTTTATATGTACCTTGAAATTGTTACTAAGTGAAGTTTTCTAGATATATAAATAAAATATAAGATTTTACATCACTGTAAATTGTTATGATAGGGAAATAATACTTAACATCAAAATTGTAAACAAAAAACTGCTATGCTCAACACTTCTGGCCAAGGCTGTATATTAAAGTAAGCTATTAAAATCCCGATACTTGCATTTATTTCATTAAAAGTAACATTACAATTATTGGCGGTTTATTGTAGTATGTGCAGGCATCGGAATGGATTTTCGATAGGTACAGGTAGCGTATTGAAAAGCTCATTTACATATGCGTGTGTTGTATGGAGTACATTTTTAATGGGTATGTAAACTAAGAGCCAATATTTGAGAATATTGTTAATATTTGAATATGTGTGCAATGATAAAAACTATTAAGTTGGAAATATTTCAAAAGTATAATAGACGTGTCGAAAAATACACAACCTACTTCTACACAAAATAATATAATTATAAGCAAACTCAGGAAACAATTGTTCATTGCAGTTTTTAACGTTCGGATCTAATATTTACGAAACTATTAGATTTACCCAATTTTTTTCTAAAATACCCCCATTAATTATAAAAGACCTATCCAACGACACCCCACACATAGGATAAGAGCAAAAAAAAAATCACCCCCCACTTCATGTGTACGGGAGATACCCTAAAAAAATATTTTTTCAATTTTGTTGGCGCGATTAAACACGTACTCGTAGCAAATTTCAGTTCTCTAGTACTAACGGTCACTGAGATAGGCCACGGATAGACGGACGGACGGACAGACGGGCATTGCGAAACTATAAGGGTTCCTAGTTGAATACGGAACCCTAAAGACGGAATGAATTTGCAGCACGCTTTTAACTTTTCATCTGGCTCCTGGACATGAAAAGTAGTGTACCAGTCTAGTTTTAATACACCTTAAATTCTGCATAAAAGTGTGCCGGGAAATATTTACATACAAGCTTTTAGGCAATTTGACGCGAATGTTGCCCTTTCAACAAGTTGCTGCAATTTTTATGAGTCATTCGAATTTGTGCTTTCATAATGAACTGCGTTTTTTTTCACTATAGCATTTTGAATAGTGATGAATGCTGTATGGTATCAATAGTTAGGTTTGCTATTTTCATTAACTAATTAAATATATTAACTTTTTAGGTTGTAAAGTATAAGACCGCTGGTAGCCTGGCGGTGAGACGACTTTCAATTGGGTTTCCGCGTGACGTCACATTATGCTAAAAGAGTACTGAAATGTAACGTCACACGGAACTTTAACGGGTTATAGCTTCACCAATTTTTGTTTGATTGACAAAATAAAAAATACGTGTCCAATATTTTTCAATAATCCAACTGACGCACTAAATATGTTTTTTAGGAAAGTAGCCAATTCAGAGGTCTCGGCTTCAAACCCCCGCTCGTACCACTGAGATTTTCGGAACTTATGTACTGAATATCATTTGATATTTACCAGTCGCTTTTCGGTGAAGGAAAAATCCGTTAGGAAACCGGACCTAATCTCGATAAGGCCTAGTTTACCCTCTGGGTTGGAAGGTCAGATGGCAGTTGCTTTCATAAAATCTAGTACCTACGTCAATTCATGGGATTAGGTTGTCAAGCGGACCCCAAGCCGGGACAAACGCTAGGAGGAAGAGGAAAATGTTGTAAAATATTTTACGTCACACGTGGCCATAATGTGAGTATTACTGCACGCTACGCGTACGGTAAAACTCGCATTATGGCCAGATGGAGATGTAAAATTGTGTACTTACCACGGGAAGTAAAAAAGAAAGCCCTCTATCGCATATTTACAACCCTCGCCTGCGGCTCGGGTTACAAATACCTGCGATTTCGGGCTTTCTTTCTTTTACAGTCCTTGATAAGTAATGTACTAATTAGAGAACACGGCAAAGTATTACATCGTTGCTTAACTATTATTACTGTGTTTCAATATGTAGCTTTGTTTCTTGTATTTTACTTCCATTTGTGTCGTTATCGCACCATACATAGCTGTCTGACAGGCCGTTTAATGAAATCGGTCATTACGTGACAGCCCGTAAACTATTATGGTGGATAAGATATGGAGGACATTTCGTTTCTATTCTGATTCAGGGATGGCACTGTTATGTTAATTCAAATTAAGAAGATGAGGTACAATTACTCAACCCTACTAATATTATAAACACTATAAAATATAACGGTTACTCACGTCACTTTAGTCACTTCGTGCTTGAAGATGCTTTTAGTGATGGAGACCTAGGGTCTCCGAAACATGTCCCACAAAGTGACTAAAGTGACGTGAGTGTAACCGTTATATTTTATAGTGTTGGTATGTCTCACGTAAGTTTAAATTTAATAATAATATTATGAATGTGAAAGTTTGTATCTTTACCTGTTTGGATGCCTCTAGAGCGACACACATAGCGAGATTCATCATCATACTCCTAGCGGTAGTCCCGGTTTTTGCCACGGCTCAATTGAGCCTGGGCTCCGCATAGCAACCTAATCTCATGATTTGGCGTCGGTACTAGTTTTCACGAAAGCGACTGCCATCTGACTTTTCAATTCAGAGATGAAACTACACCACGTTGGGATTAAGTCCGGTTTTCTCGCGATGTTTTTTCTTCACCGAAAAGCTAAACAGCACCGAAAAATATTTCGTACATAAGTTCCGAAAAACTCAGTGGTACGAACCGGGGTTTTATTGAACTCGAGACCTCCGGATTGAAAGTCTGACGTCTTACCGCCAGACTACCCGTTTTTCGGCTCACAGCGAGATTATAACCTGATGGCTCCTCTATCTATACCATAAGCCATCATGGGCCACTCTAAGGGACGCAGCTATATGACGGATTGAGATCGTAATATCGTTTGCTCCTTCTAACGCCCATGGTGTAGAAGAGCCAATGAAAAAGGACATATGACATTTATTAACACTTAATTTATTCCCTAAAGAGCTGAAATGATGGTTCAAAGTGCGGTTACAGTCAGTAACACAAGTGAGGTAGTCAAAAAGACCTTGACACGCTCTTATCTCGTTAACAATAAAGGTGTGCCAAGCTCATTTTCAACACCTTACCCCTTAACTTCTTCTGACTAAGCGAGAGGGTGATTTGTGGAGATGCAACCGATAGTTGTTTGGCCGGATACTGGAAACCGGATATCCGGCGGACCCGTTGGCCAGATAGCCGGATATTTGGTCAAAAATTCTACCTACTTCGAGTGGCACTCCATGCAGGTCGCAACTTTTTAAGAAATTTTTAGCTCCCTAAAGTTATGTCCTTTCATGAATGAAAGACGTGCATTTAAATTGGCTTTTCGATTTTGAATGTTTGTTCCGCGATAAGTTTAGTAACGTTTTTTCTGATCTTCATGAAGTTTGTTGGGGCTAGCAGAGAAATATAAATAGACAGTTTTCATATGAGCTGAATTGACACAGTTCTGGAATCAGATGGTTTAAGTGTTTTGTTAAGAGGTTTTATCATACTCGTTGCAAAAATAAGGAGTTCTTAGTTCGAGGTGGAGTAATATAATATACTCGTAGGCAGTGAAAAAACACAACATACTCGTAGTAACTGTTAATCCTTGCTGCCTTATTTTATCAAGTACTTTTAGTGAGTCATTTGGTATTAACATATCAGTGTAGGTGCTCCTAATGCGAGTGCGCAGTAGTTTAGATTAGGACTGTACCGTTAGAGGAGGAGGATTAAAGTAACTGCTTGTTTAGTTTAAGTGTGTGTTTATTGTTATATTTATTAACTGGTGCCTCTTAGTCACAACTATTAAATGGAAAAAAATCTAGTTTTATTAATTATGTATGTACTAATTTAGGAATGGATAGCTTACCGTCTGTTTATAGGAACAAGTAAAAAAAATGTGGCTTTAATGTAAACTTAAAGACTTAGGGTTCAACGGCCTGCTAGCCTAGTTGATAGTGACCCTGCGTATGAAGCAGGAGGTCCCGGTTTCGAATCCTGGTCAGAGCATTTATTTGTGTGTTTATCACTGATATTTTCCTGATTTATGGATGTTTTCTATGTATATATCTATTATATACAGGGTGGTCCAAACCTTGACGTCAAAAATTTTTTTTTAAATACCTCTCGTCGTGGGCTATCAGAATATACCCCATGTATGTTAGCCGATTTTTCGTAGTTTTCGAGTTATGAATTTTTTAATTTTTAACTTTAAGAAGTTCCGGGTGAAGCAATTAATTTATAAAAAAAAACTATTGAACTTTTTGATTTTTTCTTTTTGTAGCACAATCCTTAATAAGCGGCGCAGTTGCAAAAAAAAAATCAGCATCCTCACTTGGCTGAGAGTTAGAAAAAAAAAAGACAAAAGTGAAAGTTTTACGTCCAAGCATGTCAAGCTTAGATTTTGCGCTTAAATAAAAAAAATACAAACGATTTCAAGGAATTTTGGTTATTTTAGAAACTGCTAGAACCTAAGTTTTTTTAAAGGTAAAAAGAAGTGACACTTGATAGTCATAATTGGACAGAGTCGCCGGTCAAAGGAACTGAGGTGAAAAGTTCCCAAATAAGTAATTCATTTAAAAAAATCTTTTTTTTAATTATTTCTAACGTTAAACAACCACAGAAATTACCACCAGAATTCAATGTTATGACTATTAGTGTCACTTTTTTTTCCTTTAAAAAAACTTAGGGTCTAGTAGTTTCTAAAATAACCAAAAGTCCTTGAAATCGTTTGTATTTTTTTTATTTAAGCGCAAAATCTAAGCTTGACATGCTTGAACGTAAAACTTTCACTTGTCTTTTTTTTTCCAACTCGCGGCCCAGTGAGGATGCTGATTTTTTTTGCAACTGCGCCGCTTAATAAGGATTGTGCTGCAAAAAGAAAAAATCAAAAAAGTTCAATAGTTTTTTTTTAATAAATTAATTGCTTCACCCGGAACTTCTTAACAAAAGTTAAAAATTTAAAAATTCATAACTCGAAAACTACGAAAAATCGGCTAAGATACATGGGGTATATTCTGATAGCCCACGATGACAGGTATCTAAAAAAATTTTTTTGACGTCAAGGTTTGGACCATCCTGTATATCGTTGTTTAGTTTCCACAACACAAGCCTTAATTGAGCTTACTGTGGAACTAGGTCGATTTGTGTAATATTGTCCCATAATATTAAAAAAAATATGTGTATAAAATACTAGGTACTTATATAGTCAGTCTTTAATTATTGAACCAGTTACGGTTCTTGAACTATTTTCTTTTGTTTAGTAACTCTATGACATATCCAATGTTAATTGAACCTTAACATACACATTTAAGTGTCTGGAATAATGTTTTACTAAAAGTGCACAGCTAATTTACCTGTTTGTAGCTAATTTATGTTTGAATTGAGTATTTTTAGGGTTCCGTAGCCAAAACGGAACACTTATAGTATTGTCATGTCCGTCTGTCCATCCTTCCGTATCCCACAGCCATTTTACTCGGAAACTACACATATCTTAATAAAAAAAGCCGGCCAAGTGCGAGATCGGACTCGCGCACCGAGGGTTCCGTACAAACCTTTACAGCTTAAAGGTATTATAGACCTGAGTATTTGATATGAATTTCAATTTAATACCTCTACGCGTTCATGAGGAAAGGGGTAGTAACTTTAATATTATTAAAAATATTTTCATTTTTCGCAATTTCTCCCTTATCTGTGTTATAAGACGTTGCTTCGTACCAAATTTCAAGATTCTGAGTTCACGTATAGTAACCCTGTAGGTTTGATTCCCTTGCGAGTTTCGAAACTTTGCGGAAATTTGCGGCATAAACGGCTGTATCTTTTGATTTCGTTGGCTTAGACGTTTGATTTTTTCACAGCTCCAAGGGACAGTAGGCTTGAGTATGTGATATAAATTTTTGCTGGATACCTCCACGCGTTCCTGAGACAATGGGTCTTGACAGACGGACGGACGGACGGACGGACAACAAAGTGATCCTATAAGGGTTCCGTTTTTTCCTTTCGAGGTACGGAACCCTAAAAATTAACACACGGTTTATTTCGTGTGCCGCTACTTAGTGGCGTAGTAAAATTGTAAAAATAATATGTTAGAGGGGTACTCAATAATGTCAAAAATTATCAAAAAAAAATTTTTACCAAATATTAACAGGTCTATCAAAATAACATTGAGGTTTGCTTGAACATTTTTTGATATGGTAAATATTTTGAACCCTGTAACTTTTAAACACGGGATCCAAAATATATGTTTTTTTTTATATACATCAGTGTACATTATTTCAACGTAAATTGTATTGAGCATTATCGGTTAAGGCCTTTTGTGTTTTCTCCAAAAAACTTATTTCATAGGCAGATACGACCTTTTGATATAATTTTTTTCGATATAGTTACGGAACCCTCCATTATGCGTGGTCCGTCACGCACTTGGCTGTTTTTTTAACTATTTAGGTAAATCTGATCAGCTACAAGAGTAGATACGAAACGTCAAAACAATTTATAACTATGAAGTCGCTATTAAAGACTTAACTAGTGACGTCACGGTTATTAGGAACTTCTAACAGCATCTCTTTTATTATTAACGCAAAACTTTTTCATTTATTATTTAAAATGTCAAATACAAAATAATACACAAAAATATTTTTATTATTCTTGTATTTTGGTGCAATAAAGAATATTTATTTACTTACTTACACACAAGTCAAATTAACACTAAACTTAAAACATAGGTATATTCAAACCAAAATAACCATTATCTTGAAATTTAAACAAAAAAAATACACAGTCCACGACAAACATACACAGAACAGTTAACTAATAAATCTAACACACATATTTTACAATAACACACAATACTTAGCTCCCAGGTCCCCAATTATCCCCCAAATCACTCCCCTGCGGTAATGTGCCCATTATGCTGGCCACATTCCCCCGTTGGATGGCAATACCAAGCCGTTGACCGCGGAACGAGCCAGCCCTCCGATCACCTGAGGAATCTAAAAGTCTCCTCTTCAACTCCTTAAAGAGTTTATGGGCATTCGGACTCCACGGGCCAAGAGTCTCCACAGCGAAAGCCCCAAAGTCATTGTTGTCCAAAAGGCCGACATACTTGCGCCTCTTTAAGGCCTCTGCCGCAACTGCCGCCCCGCCAGCCTGAACAGACGTAGCAGCCAAATGGGATGGATGCATCTTTGAATATCGCGTCAAACTTCGGAATGAAGTGTCAACATTGCCAAGCGAATCGACATTTGGCACATAATACAAGCAGTAATAACTATTGGGAAATTTATTTAAATTTATACCTTATTCTAGTGCAATACATTTCATATTCAAACTAGCTGGGGCGGAATAGGAGTTGACATTGTTGCAAACTTGCAATCTCTCAAATAATTTTCCGTTTACCATTTTGTTTTCAAAACACAGATAAGGTTATTTTTGACTCAAAATCATTTATACAATAAGAAGACCAAAAAGGCAAAACACAAAATATGCTAACTATACCCTGTGACCTAAACAGAACCCTACGACTCCCGTAAAAGCTCCGGGTATAGAATAAGCGCCCTGTAGAGGTTTTCTCAAGGGATTAAAGTATGGGGGTTTTCAAAAAAGTAGTGTACTACAGGTTTTTAAAGGATCGGTAACGCGCTTGTAACACCCCTGGAGTTGCAGGCGTTCATAGGCTACCGTGATTGATTACTATCAGGTATGCTGCCGCGCACGTGGTATTAGAAACACAAGTAGGTAGAAGTCACCGAGAAGTTCAAATAAATAAATAAATATTATGGGACATTCTTACACAAAATCGACCTAGTCCCACAGTAAGCTCAATAAGGCTTGTGTTATGGGTACTAGACGACGATATACGGGATGTCACAAAAATGCTGGTGATTCGTTTAAGGGCATATTTGGTACCGTATTGCGAGTAAGAAAATGTAACAGAAAAATGTTTTGACTCAAAAAATTTTTTTTTGTATGGGACACGTCGCGGACGGCCAAGCCTCCATACAAAACCAATTTTTTTTCGCGCAAAAATTTTTTTTCTTAGTTTTGTATAATTACAATACAATAACATTTATTTCACATTTATTTTATGTCCTTACACAGATCACCAGCATTTTTGATCCATCTTGTTTAATAATAATAATAAACATAAATAAATCAAGATATAGTTAAATCGAGACTTTGCAGAACCATAATCGACCAAATTCAATGAGATCTGCAATAACATCCTCTACTAAATATTAGCTAAACGTGTCTGCTGAATGTTAATTTTGAGCGGACAGGTCCGACGCTTTGATGCATTGATGAGATTATCCACCGCATAAGGGACACCGCAGAACTGATGATTATAATGGGCCTTCCTTACACAACACCACGATTGACGGTTCTATACCTCGTTTATTTCAGATTAGAAAAATAACGGTCGATTTCGCCAATGTATCTTTATTTTTTTCAGCCATATCAGAAAACAATTTAAATGGGACTACTTTCTTCCACTATTAGTGATACGCTTAAGCCAATAGGCAATAAGATGCAAAATGGTGAATTATTAGTCATAGTCATAATTTATTCTTGAACAATTTGCATTGTATTAGAAATTAATTTGCACACTTATAAATTTACTTATCTAATACTAATACTAGATCTTATACTTATAACAAACATAACATAACATCAAATTATATACAATTTATGAAATTCCTAATAATAATGAACAAACAAACATAGACAACAAATAAATAAAAGTAAATCGAATGTCATCAGCACTATTTTGAGTAAGAATATTTAAATTTAATACATAATTAAAGCAATAATAATAATGTTTCATTAATCCTAATTTTTACTAAAATATTCATCCACAGAGTAGTAGCATTTTTCCAACAAGAAAGCTTTAACTTTTTTTTAATAGAGAAATATTATAGATTGACTTCAAATCTATCTAATCTAACAGTCCAATCGCTTGATAACTCGCGGATTGTTTGACCACTGTTAGTTTGCTCATAATAGGTTGTGGCAAATCTTTCCTTCTGGATGCAAGACGTCTCTCCTTCTGCTGTTGTGTTTCAATATCATTAATATTTTTAACCAAATCTGTCAAAACTATTAATATATACAGACAAGGAATGGTTAGAATTTTGAATTGAATAAAGTAGGGTTTACAAGATGCTGGTTGCGGAATTCTGGCCATAATGCGGATTGCTCTTTTTTGCGCAACAAATGCAGCCTGGATATTATACTTGTAACTGTTGCCCCAAAATTTAATACTGTAGCGATACTTAGATTCAACTAGTGCATAGTATACCATTTTTAATTCAGCCAAGCGCAATTCATCCCGAAGACTTCTTAGAGCATAGCAAGATGAGTTAATTGAATTAACAATCGCCGAAACTTCTGATTTCCAGTTTAGCAAACAATCGACATTAACGCCCAGAAACCTTCCCGTTTCGACTTGTTTTACTGTTTTTTTTTTTTTTGTTTTACTGGTTCACCTTCAAGATTTTGCTGCAGGTAATCACGAACTCTTGTTGAGGATTTGAAGAGAAGTACATTGGTTTTACTGCAGTTCAATTTGAGGTTATTTATCTTTAACCAGAACTGGAAAGCTTCTAGACCATAATTTACGTTAGTATTCAGCTCTGCAATGTTGTCTGCCGATATGATAGCGTTAGTGTCATCAGCATAAACAACTACATAGTTTACTGTTAGGTACATTGTTGTGCAAGAATGGAATCATATCATTAATGAACAGAATGAAAAAAATAGGGCCTAGTATTAAACCCTGTGGGACTCCTTTATTTATGCTGGCTACATTAGATCTGTAGGTTTTTTCATGATTATCTTGCGTCCAGCTTATCTCTACAAATTGTTTTCTGTTCATTAAGTATGACTGAAAAAGACCTAATGTTTTTCCTCTGACTCCATAATGTTCTAATTTACCTAACAGTGTGGCGTGATTTACACTGTCGAAAGCTGAGCTCAAATCTAGTAGAATCCATGCTACTTTTTTCTTGTCATTCATTTGACCAACTACGTCTTTGATAAATGTACCAATGTGGTTAAAAAAGCTGACTAGCGGATCCGCAAGTACATCGATGTTGTCCTTGATAACAGTGATTGGAATGCCATCATATCCACACGATCTTTTCGGTTTGAGCTTTTTCATTTATAAATAATATTCATGTTACTTGTAGATATATAACTGGGTTAAGTATCCTTTCTTACCTTCTCCTCAAACATTTGTATGCTAACAATAATCTTTGCGGCGATTGTAGAAGTAGCGGCGGTTTATTCCCAGTTCCCTATACTGTCTTATAGGGAACAGGGAATAAACCGCCGCTACTTTACCTAGTTTAGGGCTCAGGACACTATAATCCTAGGCTTATCTTACAACAATTATACCAACTCCTAAAGATTTTAAATGCAAATCCATGTAAAAAGCTGTACTCAAGATTCCCAAATAAATCATTTTTCATTTTTATTTCAATTTTAAAATACTTTTCCCAAAAATCATACTACGACAATCGCACGATTTTTCTAATCTGAAAAAAAAACGAAGTAGTTCCAGTTGGTTTTTATACGGTAACTATATCGTTAAAAACTCAGTAGGTTATCTTCAAATGTCTTTTCGTACACAAAATATTCGTACACAGGTGAATTTATAACATTAAGAAATTTATGCCAGTTAATATTTGAGTAATTGAGAGAGAAAATCGGTAGTGCTTGGCTTAGCTTAGTGTAGACTAAGCTCCCACGGACATGGTAACTTAGATTGAGAATGGGTGAAAATATTTTAACGACGCTTGTGATCTCTTACCGTTTTCTCGGGGATACTCTTTTACAGTTACTCGGCCAGGTACAGTCAGCAGGTTACTAAGCGAGTCAGATGTTGAAAATGTAGCTAACACAACTTTGTTGTTAAGAGATGAATAAGACCATCTCCAAGTCATTTTAAACACCTCAACCGCTTGGCTGCTTTATTGGCTAATTGTATGACTGCGTTCAAAGATAGCACAGGAAAGTAACTCAGCCAGGTACAGTACGCATGTTACTAAGCGAGTCAGATGTTGAAAATGTAGCTAACACAACTTTGTTGTTTTGAGAATATTAAGACCATCTCCAAGTCAATCTCCAAGTCAAAGTTAAACACCTCAACCGCTTGGCTGCTTCTATAGCCAATTGTATAACTGCGTTCAAAGATAGCACAGGAAAGTAACTCAGCCAGGTACAGTCAGCATGTTACTAAGCGAGTCAGATGTTGAAAATGTAGCTAATACAACTTTGTTGTTTAAAGGCGAATAAGACCACCTCCAAGTCATTTTAAACACCTCAACCGCTTATCTGCTTCTAGAGAATGCTCCCAGTTCTGATGTTGTATAGCGAGAACCGGGAATTCTCGGTTCCGGTACTGGATTTGTATTGGTAACGAGTTCCAGGAGCATACCGTAGATACTTCTATAGCTGACTGTATATGGCGTTCAAAGATTTAGTCGTCAGTCTGCGCGCGGCCTTAAACAGCGAGCTCGGAATGTTTATACAGATGCGGCCCATCGCTAAAGAGTGGCTCGATTTACTGGAAATTAAGAGGGCGTCATCCGCCGGGGCTAAGACAACATCGGGGGACAGAAATATCTCGTAGAGTAAAAATACAGGCTTACTGCTTTTTAAGTGTGAAAATATACTATTGTCAATATTTGAGGACATCTTTCGAGGCAAATTCAAAAATTTTAGAAATTAAAATAAAAAAAAATTAAAAAGTTTATTGCTTACAATATTGTGTACAACAAATAATGGTTGGAATCTACCAGTAAGTAAAGTTAAAATATCAGTTGAGAGGTAATTATTTCATGAAAAACGGTGAACTTGAAATAAAATCTCGCTAACGAATGCTCGAAGCAGAGTTTTGGTTTGATACCGGTATTTTTAAGCTAAGCCATGGTACAGTCGCGGAATGAAAAGGTTTATCACTTTTCGATCTTAACTCGTAGACATAGAGTTGAAAAGTGATAAACCTTTTCATTCCGCGACTATACCATCGCCCACAGTGTTAACAGCCCATCGGTGGACCTTATCTCTTTTGTAATAAGGTCCACCGATGTACAGTTCAGAGTGTTGCTGTTTGTACACCTATCGTCGGATCAAAAATGGGTTACCTAGTATTTGCAGTAGGTAGTATTAAAAGTAGTGATGTGCCAAGGGATGTTTCTAAAAATGCGTAATTTTCTGCATAGAAACTGTGCACAGTGCACAGTTTTGTAGGAATTGAAACCTGTAATTATAGTTAAAATTAATTTCCTAATTTTTCATTGGAGATTGTCTAGAATTTTGTATACTTTTAATTTTTTTACCGTTAATCATTTGTAAGTCACACTGGAGCGATATACATATACTCACGAAACTGAATAAATAAAAAAGAAGATGAGTGACGTCATTCATTTAGTTACGATGCTAGATATGTCTTTCAATCGTCAGACATCTAATATCGGTGAATTACACTCATATTATATTGGGGATCAATGTTACTCTACGTGGGGATCAATGTTACTCTACGTCCGTAGGAAACACCTTAGACAACCCTACAAGTGATCCCTGGGTGATGCTAAAAGAGCAACCAACTTGGCAGCTGCACTGTCCCATCTGGGCCTCGCAGTACTCGCTGGATTTTCTTTATCATCAGCTTTTCCACTACTATATTCCAGGAAAGAAATGCATATATCTATATCCAGTGACATATAGCCATACGATAAATAAAAATAATTGTTAACAACAATAAGTCACTTCATGATATTTTATTAATTCTTCAGACTGGGCTGGGTAGCTTCTCAGATGATACTTAGAATAATTGTAATTTTATAAATCGTTTCATCGTTCCTACCTATCTATTAATACCATGGATCTGTGAAGACAAAATTAGACTAAATAATGTCTTGAGTTACGATCGTTTCTGAAACTAAACGCATTGCGATTATAATGTGTTGAAGTCAACACAGTCCCCCAAAAAGATTTTATCGTTTGAAAAACTTTTAAGAAAACATTCTTACGGAATCCGATTCTAACGGGCGAATTTGTATGATAATATTTCGCTGACCATAAAACTGAATGAATTGCGGCCCTTCGGACCCGAGCGACATCTTCTCATTTAAGTAAAAATTGCTAATGACTTTATCTCCATATTTTAGCATGAAAACGTCAGCACTTTACTTCTTAGAGGAAAGAAAATAAAATTAATTTGAGATTTATTTGGTTAGGCAGTAAAGTTATGGCGACGCAGTGGCGACATGAACTGCAAAAATAAACGAGTCAAACGAATTCCCATCGTATTAAAAAGAAGACAAATTTAACCCTTTTTCTAGCCCATTGATTGCCAGATCAATTGACAGAATTATTCGCGTAGTTTATTCTTTGTTAACAATGTCTACGGCGTCTTTGTCATTCTCTTGCCTCTCAATCAATTCACTCCAATCGGAATCAAAATAGCCAAACTCTTTGTCTCTTCTGACCTCCTAGCATGACTTGAATTTTAATTTTTATGATTATTGATTTATTATTATCAATCTGAACAAAGATCACATTTAAGACAGACGCAAAACTGTTCGACAGTTCGTCTGCGAGAATAATTAAAAACTTAATACTAATTTCTGAGAAAATTTCAACATATTAAATTAATACTACTACATACATACCGTCAACTGCTACAACTTTGCCTACGATACTCAACTTTGTCTGGCTTGAAAAACAGTGATTACTATCCCTACCGAATATATATATTTAATTCCTCATATTATATACAGCTGTTTGTTGAAGCAAACCATGTTTTTCAAGCCAGGCAAAGTTGAGCATCGTAGGAAAATTGACGGTACCTACTAATATTACTACCTTAATGTTTACTGTGTCCTCGTCAGTTTAATTTCATTACTGTTTCTAATATCAATATTATTTTCTCCTTCTTTCTACATTTGTTCTTACGGAGTATTATATGTCTACGTTTTTAACTTTCCATTGCACTACCTTCATATAATATATGCCCATGGAGGCGTTTATGGATATGTAACTTTAGGATAATTTTTAAGACTCATTCAGTGTAGGAATAACAAAGAAATTCTCGGAATCTGATCAACACTTGAACTATGTTGTACGTTATTTTATAGACTACATTTTCGCAGAATATTGGTTCATAGAAAATGTTTCTCATATTTTCATTTCATAGAGTGATCATTTGTCAGAGCTCTTACATTGTAGAATCTGGTTTTGTATATTTTTTATTGTTCAGATAAGTAGTTTTTCGAATTTCAGTTCGTTACGTTTTAAATCAAATATTATTAATCCGTATAGTATTTAGTTTGTATAACATTTGTTTCAAAGCCTGCATATTCATAGAATGTTGTTTCTGATTTTATCAAACTTAATATTTTCGTTTCATAGAAGACTCAGTTTCTCAATACATTCATGTTTTTATTCAATATTCCTATATGTTTTTATTCAAAGAGAATTAAACTGTAGATTTTTTAAATCAATTATGCTGAATTTTAAACTTAAATAAAAAAATCTGTCTTTTATTAATGTATTTCATTTAATCTATTTAATTTAGCAATATGTTTAATTTTACTATTCTAATTGTACTATTCTAACAACAGTTTGTTTCTGTGGAGGTCGCAGTTCTAACCAAACCTAACCAACTTTTCTGGTAACAGTTTGTTTCTGTGGGGGTCGCAGTTCTAACCTAACCTAACCAACTTTTCTGGCAACCGTTTGTTTCTGTAGGGGTCGCAGTTCTAACTTAACCTAACCAACTTTTCTGGCAACCGTTTGTTTCTGTAGGGGTCGCAGTTCTAACCTAACCAACTTTTCTGGCAACAGTTTGTTTCGGTAGGGGTCGCCGTTCTAACCTAACCTAACCAACTTTTCTGGCAACAGTTTATTTCTGGGGGGTCGCAGTTCTAACCTAACCTAACCAACTTTTCTGGCAACTGTTTGTTTCTGCAATTTTGTTGTGTGTGTGTAACAGATCTAATATCATTATGTTTATTCTTTGCAATAAGGTTCTTTGCAATTAATGTAAATGATGTGCATAAATACTAAAATAATAATATTGGAAAAGAAAATACTGGAACTAAATATTATATAAAACAGTAACTATGAAACAACAGTCTATGAAATCTGTGTCTACGAAACAAAAATACATGAAATATGATTCTAGTGTTTGATAACTTTGTAAATTAAAAAAGTTTGATAGCAATATACATGGAACTGATTGTCTGTGAAATATGTTTTAACCAATTGAATAGTCTATGAAACAATAATATTGGAACAGAAAGTACATGAACCAAATAATCTATGAAATAATTTGTGAGAAACGAAATTCTATGAAATTTCTGTCTATGAAAGAGGGTGACACCACTTGAACTAACATACATTCCTGAAATTCGTGTTTTATTTCTACAAATTACACAGATGAAGCCTGAAATCTAGCAGCTAATAATAATCTTGTTACTTGACTTTCCTTTCTTCACCTCAGAACTTTTCCATTCCAATAATTTTCTTAGCTCAACACAAATTAAGGTAAGCCTAAGTAAATTTAAAAGCAAAAGAAAATCATGAACTACGTTCTCATAAAACACATTTTCCAAGCAACAAGATAATTAAATCGCACCTGAAATGGCACGAACAACCCAATTTAGTCCAATCTCCTAAAAAGTAAGTGGATGAAGCCACAACGGCCTGACTGTTGCCTTTTTCGGGATACGTTATGCGAATTATTCACGGATACTTCTGCTACTGTGCTGCCGCAAGCTCATACGGAACAGTATTCTGGGGTTAAAATACGAGTCTTTTGTCATGTTTGTATTGCTTACTGTTGCTGACTTTCGTAATGTACAAGGATAGTTTATAAAGATCATTTACTTTTTTTGTTTTTAGAAAAGACTCCCTTCATTCTGCATTTTATTTTTATTATTTGCTGCTGTAGCAGCAATAAAAAATTATATTCTAAAAAAATGCATGTGTCAACCAACATAATTATAACGGGTCTTGAGATAGAGCCATGTCACAGTGACAGACAGACGGAAAGACGAACAGATATACAGCGTAGCGACATAGGGTTCTGCTTGTAATTCTGAACCCTAAAAAATTAGGTTTCATACTAAAAAACCGTATTAGGATTCAAGTTATTACTCCTGTAATTCAACACAACAACACACAACAATAAAAATATAATAAACACTAAATTACTTAAAACTACACATAAAAAATTGGATCCAGATCACTGTCAACGGGCAGGGTGCCCAGAAGGCTGGCTGTATTGCCACGTTGAATGGCGATAGCCTTCCTGTAATTGATACATCCGTTTCATTCTACAATGGCATTAATGTCTCAAACACTTCACCCCGAGTTTTGTTTTTACATCAATCTGCATCTTTTCACGCATTAGCTCAATTTAACACTTGGATGGAGACGTGTTTGTGTAAGGACTTTTTAAAAGTTTTTACAGTTTGTTGACGGGCTTATTGGTCGGGAAATTGTTAAATAATTAATGTATGTTTTAATTAATGTTTTACATTAGAGCGTTTTAACCATTGACTGCATAAATAGCCACATAAGGATGACAGTTTTAATTTTTAACTATATTGATTGTCAGAGTTCGAGTTTAAACCAAAATTTTTTTAGCTTTCGAGGGTCATCGTATGTATATTCCAAGAATGGATTTTTTCAGCACATTGCAGTTATACAGCATCAACACAAGATTTTAAATTGTGATTGTTGTTTTAAAATTATCCGTATTTCTATAATTCAGATTCCATACTTCAGTGACATCTCTCATTAGAAATAGCAATTGAAAATGTAAACATTGATAATGAACATTATAATATTTAGATAATGCCCTACACAGTCGCCATCATCATCACAGTCGTCATGTCGGAGCGGCCAAGGTAGTCAAAAATATCTGAAGATGCATATTATCGCCTTGACAATAGAGGCGTTGTTCAGATATTTGTGACCACCTTGGCCGCTCCGATATATCTGATGTCGACTGTACGATTTAACTGCATAAAACCGGTTTGCATACAGCATAACCGCGCCCATATATAACTGTATAGTAGGTACGATTTTTTTAAGAGTCCCGGATTGTAGGTAGAACTCTTTAGTAAAATTCCGACATCTTAAAAAATTACCACTATACCAACTATTCCAACAAATGAACATATCCATTAATTTTTCTATGAAACTGTTACTGCAGTAGCGTTAAAAATTAAAATGAACTCCATCTTCATACAATTTACTAGAAGTTAATTTACTGGAACAAGAAATAAAAATTAAAGCGGAAGCATTCAGAGCAACACTACAAAAAAACAGTAAATGCCCTTTATCTTCATACGCGCTTATTACATTCTTCCATGGAGCAGTAACATACTGGCTTACTGACGAAAGAGCATATATCTACCGTTATGTAATGGACTTACTGCGTTTTTCCATTGAGCGATATTACAGGAGTTCAATTCCCAAAAGGGCGTATGTAGATATAAATATTGTGTTATCATGGCATTTTGGTTTTGGTTAAAATTCTTGTGAATATACGAGGGTATCTCGTCTGTTAATTTGTTTACACTTCGCATTAGTCCCTTGGAGTTTGATAAAAATATGGTAACAGTAGAATTTGTAATAATAACGGGCGTCTTTTACAAATTATACCAATTATACAGACTGCTTTTAAATAGTTCTTGTTTTGAATTTTGATCAACGTATTTTAAGAAAACACATTAATAGTTATAAGTATCGTGTTGTATTTAGATGACAACTTCACTACCTGTAAGAATTTTTAGAAATTCACCCCCAAGGGGTGAAAATGTTTAAATTTTGTAACGTCTTCTATGTGAACGAAGTTGTGAGCGAAGGCTTAGTAAGTTATGTCTAAATCACTTAGGGACCTTTTTTTTTTTTTAATAAAAAATCATTTAATTGTATGGCAAAAAACATGTCAAGAACAAGTAGATGAACATAAATAACAAAATGTCAACTTAAAACCACCTTACACAAACATACACTTACAAACTACCGCATAACAAGGAACAAAAACCAATAACAAAAACCTAAGCTAAATTAAAAATATTCATACAATTAATCAAATTAACCACCCCGCATCATTCCCGGCGCAAAGGTGCCCATCACGCTTGCCGCATTTCCGCGTTGAATCGCGGTGGACAGCCTCTGCGCCAGGAACTATCCGGAGCGGGGATCGAGGCCTCTCTCCTACAGGCGGCGCCCCAATTCCCCAAGAAAGACCTTCGCTTCCGCGCACCAGCACCCCGAAGTCTCAACGGCAAGGGGGACGAATAAATAATTGGAGAGCCCCGAGTACTTACTCCGTTTAAGCGATGCCGCCTGCTCAGCGGCGGCTCCGGCCGAACGTAATACAGTTCGGCTAAGGTGCGTGGGAGCAAACGTACTCACGCAAGTGGCGTCCCACAGAAGACATTTTCCCCTCTCCCACGGAGTGTCAAACCGTCCGGCCTTTTGCCATCCGACCGACTAAGGCCCGGCGGCTCCAGCACACAGCGGATATGGGCTGACACCAATGCCCTCCGAATGATGTCATTCAGGGCGTGGTGCCGCGGGAACCTCCCCGCGCACCGACTGCAGCTCAAGGCGTGGTGACCGTTGCTCTCCACCATAGAACCGCAGATGCATTGATGGGCTTGGCAAACATCGCAGCCGAGACGAAGAGCAACGGCCACCCGCAACGAGTCGTTGTCGAGCAGGGTCCCCAAGTTCGGGGAGGGTCCTTTTAAAACCTTAATTATAAAAATCTTGCTAAATGCAATATTGGGGTCATTTTCAAATATTATGTCTGTGTTGCACATGCCTAGTGATTTGACGGTTTACAATTTTCCGTCCTGAATCTGTCAAACATTTTATGGACAGTATGGCTTGATGGATTTAACAGTGTTCCGTATTGAATTTATCAAAAGTTTCATGCATAATATAGTTTGACGGAGATTACAATTTTCCGTACTGAACCTGTCAAACTTTTCATGCATAGTATGGTTTGATGGAGATTACAATTTTCCGTACTGAATATATCAAAAGTTTCATGCATGGTATGGTTTGACGGAGATTACAATTTTCCGCACTGAATCTGTCAAATTGTTATGCATAGTATGGTTGACGGAGTTTACAATTTTTCCGTACTGAACCTGTCAAATTTTTCATGCATACGGTTTGACGGAGTTTACAATTTTCCGTACTGAATCAGTCAAACTTTTCATGCATAGTACAGTTTGACGGAGTTTATAATTTTCCGTACTGAATCTGTCAAATTTCTCATACATAGTATGGTTTGACGGAGTTTACAATTATCCGTACTGAATCTCTCAAACTTTTCATGCATAGTATAGTTTGACGGAGTTTACAATTTTCCGTACCTTCTGTTATTGTCTCATTTTGAACGCCCCGGGCGCCTGTTTACTTTACACATCTAACGATCCTTGTAAAACGTAGTAAAGTTGCCGATGATCAGACCTTTGAAAAACAAACTTTGAAATAAGAGAAAAAAACTTGATTTTAAAAATTTATTAGGTAGCCAGCTCTGTTGAGTGAAAAAAAAACTGTAGGCATAATGCAGTACGTTAACAATAACAAATATAATATTTGTGTGATTGTGAAGTATTCAGATCAATCATTATAAGAAAGTCATTGAATTGAATTGTATTTAATACACAGAAGAACTGAGCTTCGTAAGAGCTAGGCTCTTCGAAACAATACATGCCCAAAGTGACAAAAAAAGCATCATTAGTTAATCCGTAAAAAACATTATAACATTAACATGCTGCGGCTGTGGAATGAACTCCCTGCCGAGGCTTTCCCAGCAGGCTACAGTATGAGGTTCTTCAAAAACGGAGTGATAGGTTCTTAAAGGGTAGGCAACGCGCATGTGAATCCTTTGGGGTTGCAGGCGTCCATAGGCTACGGTAACTGCTTACCATCAGGCAGGCCGTATGCTTGTTTGCCGCCGTCGTAGTTTTAAAAAAATGACTTGCAAAAGTTTAAAATCTAAAGTAACCTTGGTAACATGACATCCATTATAAACCCCCCTTTTATAGCCGAGTGCGCAATAGAAAACATTTTACACGCATGCTGAAGTAGCTAATAAAAATAATAATATGAACCTACTTTATTTATTAGCTAGTAACTACCCGTACTAAAATTACGAGTTCAAATTATTGACATAATAACGCACGCTATGACTTGTAGCGAAGGGCCCTATTTGAATCAGTAAAGAAAAGTCGTCATATGAATATATTGTTCATGTCAGTTCTGGATGCTTTACATACTTACATAATGACGTTATTTACTTCACTATAATTATTAATTTCATATATCGCCACCTAGTACGTCTACACGGCTGACTCAGTTTTGGGCTAGGTGAATAATTTTATTATCCCGAAATATTGATATATATTTTTTAATGAAAAAATAAATATAATCTATTTTGAGAAATAAAAGCAATGTCACCAATCTAGGGCTCAAATTTTCCCAATGACATCTCATGATCACATGATGACAATATTATATGAGGATGGACATGTTGTCAGCTATCGGTGTATTATTTTAAATATTACCCAATTTCTCTTATACTACTGAAAATATCGCCTTCCCCTTTCCACCTACTAACTCCAAGCAGGACATCATAAAATCCTATGCACATACAGGCATACCGTTTTATTGCATCATAAACATGCATTTTATCATGCAAGGCTTTCCTACAATGTACGGGACATTCATATTAATAAATATTAATATAGGAACATTAATTTTATGAAGCCTAACTCGTAGGCCAAGAAACGCAGGCACCGAGCGATAACGCAGTGACGCTATCGGCGACTAGCGTGTGAAACAAATATATAAGCTTT
The DNA here is from genome assembly GCA_947086415.1 of Pammene aurita. Lineage (NCBI taxonomy): Eukaryota > Metazoa > Arthropoda > Insecta > Lepidoptera > Tortricidae > Pammene > Pammene aurita. The sequence goes on from OX352301.1 coordinate 4,063,773, forward strand.
CTTCTAACGGACACGAAGCCTCGCTGCAAATTGCTATCGTTTTTACACAAGTTTCGGAGATCTAAGCGATGCATAGCATACAACACATATGACCACTAACAACAAACAATAACAATATTAACAAACAACGAACACTTTTAAAAATACTGACACAAAATGACACTGCAGGCGTGACGCTCGACTTCATTTCATAGCCGTGATTTAACGCTTTAAATTATCACTCGACGCTGGTAGCGTGGAAAGGCTCGGTGCGATTTTTTATACAAGATATGTGAATGCGAATATACGCAATTTTTTTTACACGAGTCTTAGGGAGTTTTTATAGGCGTTAAAAACAATTGTATAAGAATGTTCTAAGCATGACACGCACCGGTAAACCGCCAAATAAAAGACGCTGCCAGCGTTAAGCTTGACTTTGTAGCCGTGTTTCGAATCTCCTATACAGGGTGCAACAAAAATACTGGTGATCCGTTTAATGCCATAATTGTTGTATTGCGACTAAGAAAAAATAGGAAAAAAAAAATTGGTCGTGAAATACATTTTTTTTTGTATGGGACTCGTCATCCCAGCCGGTTAACACTTCATACAAAGCCAATTTTTTTTTCGCGTGAAATTGTTTTTTCTTAGTTTTTCGTAATTAAAATACGATACCAATAGGCATGATGGCACATGTTGAATTATGCAATAAAATTTAGTTGATAGGATGCAAAATGATCAATATATCCAACTAAGTAAAAATTTATAAATTCTATTGAAATGGCTCAAAGATATCAAGTTGCAAAATTTCTAAATTTTACGATTTTTTAAAGTGCGAAATTAAAAAAAAAAACAATGATACCATTCGATTTTTAACGTTTTACTGTGAAATGAATTGTATGGCAACCATATACCTACATAAACGCAATATTTCACTGTAAAAATATTAATTTCATATTTTTCCTATACTTTAAACAGGGCGACTATGTGATCGTGACGTCACTATCTCCTACGTAGCATCGAAACGCTCATAGCGATTTTTTCGTGGACGAGGCATAAGAGGTAAAACAACAAAGCAAGTGAATATTTATTGCGGCACGTACTTCCGAAGTACGTATGAAAAGATGGACGGCCTGCGGTATGGCGGAAAGAATATACTTATTATAAGAAGGGAAGTAAATTTTCATTAAGTTTTATCTTTTGACTTGGGTAATTTATTGCGTTTTATAAATATTAACCTACCTTTAAATATTAACTTATGCGTGTTTAATTTATATATATACAGGGTGTTTGGTAACCGGATGCAAAGCCGAAAGTAGGAGATAGTCTAGGTCATGTAGAACATTTTTAGCCATACTTGTCTTAGACAAATGTTATTAGTTTTTTTTTTAATTTAAATTTTAAGATTTGTCGGAGAAAACTGCAAAACTTCAGACTAAATCGATAATTAGTACTTTTTTTACTGCAGGTAGATTTTTTTTTGTTTTATTTCTTATTGTGCAATGTCTATCAAACACTAGAAAAGTGATTTCAAACATCTGTGTCTAAAGAAAACAAGTTGACAGCGATTTAAAATTTTAGTTACATGAAAATGTAAACGATTTAAGTGATTTCAAAGTACGATAAAAAAAAAACTAAAATAGCCACGAATTTTCAAACCATTTTAAAAACATGCTTGGCTTTTACCCTTTTATTTAAGCTATCAAACACGACTGTAGCTACTGTATCCTTGAAAATAAGCCACCTAAACCAACTGGGTAGCTAAAATGTTTCACTCTACTTGTGATACTTGTGGTAGTTGTGGTGACGAATCTCATTATGATTTTACAATAAAACATTGGTTCTGAATACTAAGTTGGCGTTGACTTGACATTTGACTTGTTTTAAAAGGGTTAAGTGTACTGGACAAAACTACCACATGCAATTTTAACAAACAAAGGCTTGCGGCGGTGAGAGACAAAAGAGACTGATAGCGGCAGGCGGTGAGCGGCGTTAAACAAAGATGATCGGTTTTGTGCTTTATTGACAAAGATAAACTGATTAGCTACATGAGTATTTGTGCAAAAACTAGTAATTTAGTCTAGTTACAACTTCAGTTGCGATTAGACGTTCATTGTGGTTTAATTTCCCGCTCTCATCTCAATTTACCGTGTCAAGTTGTAGCTGCCGTAGGCGCTCCTTCACGTGTAATTACGACTTCTTCATTGTAAACATGGAGTTTACGAACGAAGAATACGCCGACATTATCTACATGTACTGCAAAGCTGACAGTAATGGAGCGATGGCCCGACGGATGTACCAAGAGCGTTTTCCAAACCGGAGATTGCCTAATGTGAGAGTGTTTTACAATTCATTCCGAAGGCTACGTGAGAATGGTATTGCTGTGCAACATGGAGGGAATCCAGGACGTAATCGCCCTGAAGTGGAGGAAGACGTTCTACAGGCATTTGCAGAGGATCCGAATACGAGCATCAGAGTGGTAGCTCGTAATCTGAACTTGTCCACATGGAAAGTATGGGCCACAATGAATCGTGAGGGAAAATATCCTTTTCGCGGCATCGGAGTTCAAGGTTTGGACGAAGGAGATCCTGCACGCCGAGTGGACTTCTGCCGATTTTTACTCAATGCGGATATCGAAGACCGACGTTTTTTGCGAAGCATTCTTTGGACCGATGAATCGAAATTTTCCCGGGAGGGGATCACAAATTTCCATAACCTACACCAATGGGCTGACAAAAACAACAATCCACATTGGAAAAAGCAAGTGTCCTTCCAAAGAAGTTTTTCCGTCAATGTGTGGGCTGGAATCATCGGCAGAGTCCTTATTGGGCCACATTTTTTGCCAAATAATTTAAATGGGGCAAATTATTTGGAATTTTTACAAAACGATTTGCCCAGGCTTATTGACGAAGACCAGCTGCCCGGTGCAGTGACATTTCAACACGACGGTTGTCCCGCCCATTACTCTCTGGCTGTAAGGGAGCATCTGGATAACTGTTTCCCGGACGGTTGGATCGGCAGAGGCGGACGAATCCCTTGGCCCGCTCGGTCACCTGATTTGACACCATTGGATTTTTTCGTTTGGGGCCGAGCTAAGGAGCTAGTCTACACACAAGAGGTCATTAATACCGTAGAAGAGCTGAGGGAGAGGATAGAAGCGGCGTTCGAAAGGATGAGGGAAGAAATGATATTCGGAACAACCACCACAGAAGTAAGAAGACGGGCTCGTGCTTGTATTCGAAACGGCGGGTCACATTTTGAAAACGAGCGATGATGTGTAATTTTAATGTGTTGATCGTAAAAATAAATAACTTATCTTTTATGCTTTTGTTTTAATTTACCCTAAACATTCCCTCTTATTAGTACAGGTAGCCTATTTTCAAAGATAAAATGGCTTGAGACATGATTGTCTTATCGCCCGCCGCCTGCCGCTATCAGTCCCTTTTGTCTCTCACCGCCGCAAGCCTTTGTTTGTTAAAATTGCATGAGGTAGTTTTGTCCAGTACACTTAACCCTTTTAAAACAAGTCAAATGTCAAGTCAACGCCAACTTAGTATTCAGAACCAATGTTTTATTGTAAAATCATAATGAGATTCGTCACCACAACTACCACAAGTATCACAAGTAGAGTGAAACATTTTAGCTACCCAGTTGGTTTAGGTGGCTTATTTTCAAGGATACAGTAGCTACAGTCGTGTTTGATAGCTTAAATAAAAGGGTAAAAGCCAAGCATGTTTTTAAAATGGTTTGAAAATTCGTGGCTATTTTAGTTTTTTTTTTTTCGTACTTTGAAATCACTTAAATCGTTTACATTTTCATGTAACTAAAATTTTAAATCGCTGTCAACTTGTTTTCTTTAGACACAGATGTTTGAAATCACTTTTCTAGTGTTTGATAGACATTGCACAATACGAAATAAAACAAAAAAAAATCTACCTGCAGTAAAAAAAGTACTAATTATCGATTTAGTCTGAAGTTTTGCAGTTTTCTCCGACAAATTTTTAAATTTAAATTAAAAAAAAACTAATAACATTTGTCTAAGACAAGTATGGCTAAAAATGTTCTACATGACCTAGGCTATCTCCTACTTTCGGCTTTGCATCCGGTTACCAAACACCCTGTATATACTTGTCTATATTACCTAGAGTTTCCAATTTTTGATTGGTCGATAAAATGGAATGATATTTGAATGTTTTATGGGAACTAAGTACCCATCTATACCTATTTGATGATTTAAAGTTTTGCAGTGTAATGGTAACTGTCACCATTTTTTTTAATTATTTTTTTGTTTTAATGCCTTTGTTGTAATAAAAAAATATCATACTTTTATTAATGGGTTATTAATTCGTACAATGGAAGCAATTTAAAAATACATGTACCTAATAAAAACCTTGCTTTTGATCAAATTATCTATTTACCTCCCTATGACACTCTAAATTCATAAATACGCTCGTACTCGATTGAATTCCCATTGAATACCCAGTAGTGTTTATTTCACAAATTGTTTCAACTTTCACCTAAAAGATAAATGTTACATTTTTATAAGATAATTGGCCGTTTACTTGTTAAATATAATTAAAATTCTTTCCAGAAATCGTCAAACAAATTAATTAGAACAAATCTCCGCCACGGCCAAGCGACTCACAAAATTAGATTTCCAAAAATCAAAAACGAATTTGTAATATGATAGAACATCGTTATTTCTAGAACTTTTCTAATTATTACTGTAGTCATATCTAAGGAAAATAGTCCTTATTACTAAGTGGTTAAAGTTGAAGGATTTTAGATGATTATGAAGTTCTAAACTGTCGCTTCATCCGGCCGGAAGATTGCTCTTTTGATATGATTAAAGGGGTGAGGACTGCTTTATGTGGCAATTAAAGTTTGAACTCTGAGTCTATAACTCTAGGTCTATGGCGTGGCGACTTTATTTATGATACAGTATCTATGTTATTAGAGACAACATTATGTTTCTTTTAAAATATGTCGTTGATAAACGAACGTGTTACGGGTTTGATGAAAAGCTTGCACCAAACATGATGATAGTACAGTCACCGGCAATAGTATCTTCCTACACGAAGGGCGCAAAAATATGTGACACGCTCGTATTTGTAGGGTCATAAGAGCACATATTTTTGCGGCCTTCGCGTAGGAAGATACTATTGCCGGTGACTGTACGTACGTTTTCTCATAAACTTTTTTTAGTCTGTCTGAAGTCTCGTAGAATGTATGAGTTCCCATATAAACCACGAATCTTTTCTTCCCGGGCAAAATTTATACATGCTGGTACATTTAGATCGATCAGTATGGACAAGTCTGTAACTATGAGACATACAAAAATCTGTTCTTAGGAACCATGTCATCCATTTTAGGGACTAGAAAAACTGCATACATAGATTTAATAAAAAGCTTCCCTGTACTGATGATCTAAATGTACTATCCTGTATACTACAAATATCTTACTACTCCTGCCAAATTAAAAAGATGACCGTAGTCGTCATCCTACGATATTGAAGTTAGACAAAAAAGGTTCCCATTATAATATAATAAACTAATAATAAACGAAAAAAATATTAAATGTCGCTTCAGTACAAACAGCTCACACTCAGACGAAAAAACCGTATTTTGAAAATACATTTGCAAAAAAGTTCTCGAATAAACAAAATTAAATATGGTTCCACGTCAATGGTGTTTTTTCGGCAGCAACCGGTTAAAAGCGCAAACAATCCAACTTTTCACTTAGTGACGTTGTTTGCTGGCCGGCGTGGTGCTAGCGTCGCGGGTAGGGCGGCCAGGAATTAGGATACTTGGGGATAAATGGTAAACAAATAACCAAAACTATTTTTTTGGTACACAGTTTTCTTACTGATTGTACCTAGTACGAGTAGATAGCATTGTTATATAAATTACGGTAGTATACCAAATTTCAGCTCAAACGGAAACTGGTAGAAATTTGATTTAAAAGTTTTAATGGAATTAAATATACGGGTCAAATTGAATAAAAGTGTGTCAAAATGTTAGTATCAATATAACGCAGTGATCGGCGTTTTGAATGCTCATTGCGAATTATCTTAACACTAGCTGTACCCGCGGCTCCGCCCGCGTGGAATTCGGTCTGTCAGTAAGCGGCTAATTCACCCCTAATTTCTCTCCCGCTACCCTCGAGGCGGAACTTGAAGTAAAGTTGACAGAGCGTGATCGGGGAGGGGGGGGGGGGGGGATTTTCCTTACGTTACCGTAGGTAATGAATTTTCATACGTTTTTACCACACTGTCACAGATAATACACTGATGTTACGTTACTGGTTGCAATAATGGTGGTAATTACATACGGTTCCGAAAGCGGAATAGAGGATTTATGATATTGGTGTAGATCAAGATATTTATTCTTCAATGTAAGCACATTACAATGCACTAATGAACGTCAGAGAAAAACAAAATACGTGAGTGTCGTGGAACACTCGGTTGGAACGAAGTTATGTTATTTAATTTTTTTTTCATTTTTGACTATTTCGTCAATTTTGTGGTTTTATTTTTTTTGTATTTTTTACTTTTTCGTCAATTTTGTGGTTTTAATTTTTTTGTATTTTTTTGAAATTGTGAAAATTTTGGAAATTTTGGATATTTTTGAAGTTTTTTAATTTCAGAAATTTTAGAAATTTAGAAATTTTGCCATTTTTGACATTTTCGACATTTTTGACATTTTTTACTTTTAGATTCCCTAATTTTTTCACTTTTATCTGACTTTTCTTTTATAGTGAAGTGAAGTGACAAAGTTGTCACTTCACTTCACACTTTCACTTTTCACTACGTGAAAGTTTCACTAAGTGAAGTGAAGTGAAGGTATTCTATTTTATATATTTTTCATTTCATTCCATTTTACATGTTTCTCAATCGTATGGGTATCGCGTTTTCGTGACGTGACGCTTTTTCGTGTCTTTTTTTCACCTAGCCCCACATCCGCGAACCGTCCGATAAGGAACTTCGTTCCAAAACTACCACCGGTTCTAACCCTACACCTCTGGCCCAAGAAGTATTATGACTGAAAAGAAACTCGACGGGAGTTATTTTTTTCAAAACAGTAATACATTATTTTATTAGATCTTAAAGATACAAAAAATGCGAAGTTCTTCAAGAAGACATATCAAAACAGCTTGAGAGACAGATAATGAACCTATTGATTAATTACAAAGAAAAATAAACCCTAATCTGACTGCTGCACAAAACGTTTGATATGTTTTCCTACCTAAACGGTGTCCTATAAATGTTAGATGATTTTGTAGTAGTTTTTTGGTTTGAGCCATGCATCTTTGTCCGTCATATATAGTCCTCGAACCTGCAATAACCCTTTGACATTCATGCATTTTCAAATATTTCTTAAGAGCGGGTAATGGCAAAATTTAAAGCATCGACGGGTAACATGTTAAAAATATGAACACCTTGATCAAAATATTACAAATTATTTCAACACCAAATTTCATCTAAATACGTACAGCGGTTATTGGTTGTTTCTTCCCCATGTAAACTTCCACCCCTTTTGCATCCGCTTAAGGGATAATTTCTCCATACCAAATTTTATCTAAATCGATTCTGCGGTTAATACATAATTCCCTATACAAATTTCCAATTCCCTTTTCACCCCTTTAGGTTTGATTTTCGGGATGAAAACTATCCTATATCCTTTCTTGAGACCCATACTATACCAAATTTCATCTTTATCAGTTCAACGGTAAAAAAATCCTAATACCAACTTCCAACCCCCTTTTCACACCCACAAGGGTTTATTTTCGGGATGAAAACTATACTGTCGTTTCTCGGGACTCAAATCATCTCCATACTAATTTCTATTAAAAATTCTCCATACAAACTTTCAACCCCCTTTTCACCCCCTTCAGCGTTGATTTTTGGGATGAAAACTATACATTATCCTTTCCCGGGACTCAAAATATCTCTGCACAAAATTTCATCAAAATTCGTTCAGCCGTTTTCACGTGATGCGCGGTCAAATAAACAGACAAACAGATAAACAGACAAAAATTCAAAAAATTGTTGAAACGTGTTCTGTTATCGATTCATATTCCATGAACAGACTTTCGACCCTCTTCAGCTTTATTATATGTATATATAGATAGTTTTTATTGAAAATAGCTTTCAGGCTTCACTTCCATTATTTTTTTCAAAGTTTTTGGACCTACGGTTCTAAAGTAAGATGGGGGGGAGGTTTTTTTGAAGATAAAACTATCCCTTGTCCTTTCTCGAGACCCATACTATCTCTATACCAATTTTCATCTAAATCAGTTCAGCGGTAAAAAAATCCTCATACCAACTTCCAACCCCCTTTTCACACACACAAGGGTTTGAAAACTATCCTATGACGTTTCTCGAGACGCAAATTTTCTCCATACTCATTTCTATCTAAATCGTTTCAGCGGTTAAAAATTCTCCATACAAACTTTCAACCCCATTTTCACCCCCACCAGGGTTGATTTTCGGGATTAAAACTATATATTATCCTTTCCCGGGACTCAAACTATCTCTATACAAAATTTCATGAAAATCCGTTCAGCCGTTTTCACGTGATGCGCGGTCAAATAAACAGACAAACAGATAAACAGATAAACAGACAAAAATTCTAAAAATTGTTGGAACGTGTTCTGTTATCGATTCTAAGTATCCCCAGCCAACTTTTTTTCGATTATCTTCCATGTACAGACTTTCGACCCTCTTCAGCTTTATTATATGTATATATAGATTGTCTATTTTGTAAATCTATAGGCCTACACTTAAATGGCATTACTTTGCGAACATTTTAATCGGTATTATGGCTTAATGGCGTAGCCCCCCTACGCCTATTCAAATAAAATGCCTAACGGAACCGGTATTTCTAGGTTCACGCCATATAAAATCATAGTTGGGAGCAGGCCCTAGTAAACTCGCGGTACGCGGTAGTGTGTAATGTTGCATTTGTGATACAAGTTTTTACAACGATATTCAGATTTACCAACTACATTGCTGAATATTCGAAATTAAATATATTTAATCGATTTTTTATTTATATAATACGGCCTTCACACGACTCTCAGTGCATCTGTTTGACTTTGGGTTGAGATTTTTCATTTACGAATGTCTCCTATTGTAGCATACACAAACAACTTAATACAAAATACTACATGCAAACTACATACTATACAACGTTGAAAGGTACAATTTTTTTACCAAATCGCAGTAAAATAAACAGTGCCGGGATGTGATCATAGAGTAAGAAATAAAAGTTTTTTTAAATCATAGTTATTCTGGATGCCATCAATATTTGGTAGGTAACCTTAACTATGAATACTTAGCTCATGAGGCCGCTAAGCGAAAAGTGAGAATTACTCACCAAGTACTGGACGATATGGTCACCCTATTCACGAGAAGTCGAAAACTGAGCTCTAAAATGTATGGTGACGTGTTTTGCAAAGGGCTGTTTGTGTTGGTCTGACTGTTTCAGTTAATGCCGTTTTATTTTTGGATTCTGTTTTATTGAATTAAAGTTGAATCATGTGGGCCATTTCGAGCGTATTTGGATAATACCGGATTTTGAGCATTAACCCTGCCTGTCGCGTCAAATAAAATTTAGTAGGCAAGCCGTTAGGGCTCGAGTTCTATTGACGCTCCGCCATTACGAACATTGTTAGTCCGATTTCGTAAAAAAATGTCATGTCAACTTAAAGTCAAATTTTATTGATTTGTAATTGCTATAAAATAAATAAAGTAAATAAAATAAAATGTTTTGTTAGTATGGTAAGGTCTCCAGAGCTCGCAAGTATGCTTTGTTTTATTGTTTATTGTTAAATAAATACATTTGTACCTTAACAGCTAACGCCAAAGTGGCACAAATTCAGACAGAAATGATTTTATTACAAATAAATTAATATTAAAAATTACAAAAAACTATTCAATACTACTCGCAGGAATCTCTCGTTCAATCACTCTCTTGCACTCGGTCATCAATCGTCCAATCGTGCTTGCAAACAAATCACAGCTAGGCTGAGCCTCGAGCACGGAGTTGAGCAGCGCATGCGCACGCGGGACTGGCGCTTGCGCGTGTGCCCGCGTGCGTGATGCGAACTCCGCCAGCAGCGCGTGTCGCCTCGCACGAGTGTACTGATTAGGTACAAACAGACGTACACAAGTCTCCATCAATTTTATTTCTGATAATGCCTAATGTGAATTTGGCCAAGGAAAGGGACCTGCGGAATTGCAAGGAATCGTACCCCAATTGACCTTGTAAGAATAAGGTGGGATACAGGAACGGATAATATAAGTAAATTCGCTTGTATAATGGTTGGTCTTGGTTGTAATGGACCTGTAACATATACTGATACTTACATACTAGCTAGCATTTTATTGAGCAGGGTCCATTTCGTGGTGCTTCACCAATACGTCTTTAATTTGTTTGTCTGTAATCTTGATGTAGCTTAACTTGCTAGGTGTTTAATAAAGAGCCGGCACCACGCTTGTGACATAGTATGCAAAAAACTGCACCTGCAGAGATGGAGTATTCGTTTAATAATCTTATCATATCATCTTCATGCAATGACCACTCTCAAATCACTATTCAAAACCACAAAACAGGTCATTGCTATTAATAAACGTTGAATTGAAAAGTCTTTTTTGCCCGCCGTTATTTTGTTTTCACGAACGGAAACGGATATAGAGGGAGACAGAATAATAGCCGTCGGAAATGGTCAGACATGGTGGATTCTTACTTTTTTCTCTCATACGGTGGACATTGCTAACTCAATACAGCAAACATACAGCTCAAGCGAATTTAAAACTTGTGCTGTTAAAATAGGATTGATTATAGAATGGGGGTGGGGAGTTAGTTTCAAAATTACGACTAGGTAAAGCTCCAGCGAAGCGCGAGGCAATGCTAGCGCCATAGAAATATTGCTGAAGCACAAGCATTTTTGCAGACTTTAAAAATGGTTCAGATTGGCATCACGGAGTTGCAAAAAGTGGGTAGACGTAACTGTCACATGTAGCACTAAAAATGATAAGATTTATTTGAATTATGACGGAAAAATCAAACTTTCGTAATGGTGGCATGGTAGCCCAGCAGTTATGTAGATTTTCACCTGGAAATTAATCCGAACTCAATGAAACTTTAATGGATAGTGTGGGGGTATATTACGAGGACTTTTGTAAGTTTTCGACCTCGAGGAAACTGAAAAAAGTCAGACAATTTTGAGCCCCCCCCCCCACCAAGGTTCCACCTGGTCATCGAGGTCGAAAACTTAGGAGAGTCTTCGTAGTATACCCCCAAACTAACCGTTAAAGTTCGATTGAGTTTGGATTACTTTCCAGCTACCAAGGGTAAGTAAACCAAAGGTTCCACGTAATTGCTGGATTATGGACTACTTATTTAAAAAAAAATACTAAATTTGTTTACTTCGAAAAACCTTGGAATGTTCCCACTTGGAACACCCAGTTGTAGGCGTTCATAGGCTATAAGTGACCACTTACCATGAGGTCGGCTTGCTTGGTACCACCGACTTGGTATGTTCTTTATGTTGCTGTCATTATTGTCACATTTTTCGAGATAAATAAATAATTAATAAATAAATATTATAGGACAGTCTTACACAAACCGACTTAGTCCCACAGTAAGCTCAATAAGGCTTGTGTTGTGGGTACTAGACGACGATATATATATAATAGATAGGTATTGATAAATACTTAAATACATAGAAAACCATCCATAACTCAGGTACAAATATCTGTGATAAACACACAAATAAATGCCCTTACCAGGATTCGAACCCGGGACCTCCTGCTTCGTAGGTAGTGTCACTACCAACTGGGCTAGGAGGCCGTTAAAATATAGATAGTTTTTAATTCTAGGTAATATGATTTTGTTTGGTAGATATGCGTTTATCGATTCGGCACTTAAATTAGTACGATATATACGACGTTCTAGTGACTAGACAAGCCTTAAAACAGAGGCTCGTAAATTAAATAGTCTGATGGCCCCATTCCGTTATCAGACAACACACGAACGTTGACGTAATGCTAACAGGCGATGTAAAGAGGTAGTAAGTAGTATGAGACGTGCCAACATCGGCTGCTTTCCTACTTTGGCCATGTTATGCGTAGAGGTGATGAAAGCCTAGAAAAAATTATCCTGGTCGGAAAAGTGGAAGGCGAAAAACCTAAGGGCCCCCTGCCAACCTGATAGTCTGACCAAATTAAGAAAGCCACCTCAGGCAAACTCCATCAAGCGGTGAGGGCTACGGGAGATCGAGACCCATGGAAACAAATTACAAGGACTGCAAAACCAAGTGGTCACGATCCTCAGTAATGAGGGACCGACAAATAAGAAGATCAGACGTGCAGAGTTCTTCCTCACTATATTTTCACGCCAAGAACTACGTGAACTTAGGGAATTCAACCCGGAGGAGCCATGTTTGTCATTTTCTATACAAAAAAGTTTGCCGATTTTAGCGGGGGAGGGAACGTCAAATGTATGGCTATTCGTACATAGCGTACCAATGGCCACGTCAGATATAAGCGTCAGTCCATACAATAAATTACGTAATGTATGACCGCCGGTCATATGTTTTAGACAGAGGAGAATGCCTGTCAATGGCGACTCCGGTTGGTTAAATGCTCTAAGTACGTGAAGTAACGTGCTCCCATACATTGTGTGCCAGGTCGGTGCAAAATAAGAATAAACAAACTGTAATGCCTCAAAAGAAAATAATGCTCCGAGCGTTTTACGCCTCGATGAAACAACGCTCCAATTTGCCGCTCAGTTTCATGAACGTGACAATGGATCTCATACGTTTGTTTCACACGCATACCGCCGACAGCGTCGCTGAGGATATCGCTCTTAGAATTTTTTTCGTGAAACAGGCATAAGAGTCCGGTAAAGTTTTTTTTTAAATTTCGCTAGATAGTATTTTACACTAACTAATAACTCTGCTATTAGTCTATATATATTTTATCAAATATAATTTATTTTCAAGCTGCATAAGTGGAACACTTTTTTTAATTTAAGTTTAATTTATAAATAATTCACCTTAATCTGACAGCTGTTTCGCGATGGCGTGGAGAGCTGAAAAAAGTAAGATTTTTATTGATGAAAGTGATGTTACATTAGTATGTAAAATATATAAATACGTTGGAAAAGGATACGTTTAAGGAATAAGTGGAACAGCTTTTTTCATTTTCATACATATTTTATAAGCAAGAGTATGTTTACCTAGAGCAATTTTGAGAAAAATTGCCGAAGTTTAGGTGGTATTTTTGGGAACGTATTAAAGTATTTCATAAAAATTTAAATGTAGAAATAAACTTGGCTTTATGTTTTAATCAGAAAATGTAAAACATATTGGACGGCATAACGAATAATAATAAAAATCAAGCGACAAGTTTGCACGAATCAACGTTCTCACTAAAGCAGCTCTGCAAGAATAGAATTTTCGGGTATTAAATAACAATAAATATGTACCGAAAGTGTATTTTTGTTATAACAATACTTCAAACTATCATATCGAATGCAATTCATGAGCGTTATTTCATTATTAGCGATTTTCGTTTTCAAACCGTTACCGGACTCATAAGTTTTCACTGAAAGTGCTACTTGAAGTATTATCGGTCGTTGTTGTGTCTTCACACTAAAACGATTAAACCGATTTACGTGAAATTTGCTATTAAGATAGTTTGAGTACCGGGAAAGAAAAAAAAAATATTTCAGAAATCATACTTGAAAGGTGTAATGTAGGTAGTCTTAAGATTGGGATGTTATGGTATGTGGGTAATCGGTTTGTTCGGGATTAAAGGGCGTACGAATCGACGTGTTGGTTTTATTACAGTGGCTAACGAGTTGGGATTTATTATAATTCGCAGTATTTTTCGCCTAAATACTAGTTGCGGAGTGTTATCATAGTGATACGCGTGTAAACAACAAAAAAAAACCATGTCGATCGGGAAGATGAGCGAGTTCGACGTAGCGGGCGGAACGTGGTCGTCATACGTGGACCGTTTAGAAATGTTTTTTCTGGTGAACGCCATAAAGGACGAGTTAAAATTGCCAACCTTAATTGCTGTTATGGGAAACGGGGCATACGAGCTGCTTGTGAACTTAGCAAGCCCCAAAAAGCCATCGGAGGTTACATACAAAGAAGCCGTGGACTTGTTACGTCATCATCTTCAGCCAACGCCGTCAGTATTGGCAGAGAGATATCGTTTTAGACAGCGTCGGCAGAATAACGGAGAAAATATTGCCACTAACGTAGCGGAATTGAAGAAACTGGCCAGGGATTGCAAATTTGGTGCTACTCTTAACGAGAATCTTCGAGACCAGTTTGTATGTGGGCTGCGAAGTGACATCATACGTCAACGATTATTTTCGGAGGAGGATACGCTAACGTATACAAATGCGATCAGGATTGCGACTTCACTGGAGGCAGCGGAAAGAGACGCGGCAGCGGTCGAACCATCGTCGCGCACCGGAACGAGCGGTGCGGGGCCGGCGGTAGCAGCTGCGGTACATGCCTTGGCGCCGGGGGGTACGCGTGGGAACCAGACGCGAGGATCGCGGGGCGTTGGTGGCTGGCGCAGCAGGAGCGTTGGCAATTCAGCGCGGGGGAGCGGGGCAAGATCGCACCCCATCGTGAGGAACGGCGGACAAGGCGCTGGCGCCGCATATACGCCCGGTGGAAGAAGGGACTACCGTGCCTGTAGAGGCTGCGGAGCGACAGATCACGACTACGATAATTGTCGGTTCCGGGACTATGTCTGCAGTTCATGCCATCGCAGGGGCCATTTGCGTCGGGTGTCCTCGGGCCGTAGTGAGGGTGGCCGCGGGGGTAGCGCCCCAGGGAGACTGAATTACGGTCAAGCGGAGACAACCGAGGTCTCGGATCGGGACGAGCCAGCAGAGGACTTTCACCATTTGTGTCTAAGTGACTACGGGCCGGTGAGTGTACTCATCACAATAGACAATAATACCTATCACATCATACTACGAATGGAAATAGATACAGGTTCAGCGGTCTCGTGTATAAGCAGCAAAACATATAAAAAACATTTAAGTCATTATCCGCTCGAAACTGGCGCTTTAACACTAAGATTTTATGACGGGTCAAAGGTCAAGCCCCTAGGTGTTATTAAGCCGAGAGTTACTTATGGTGAAAATACAAAATATCTGGAATTATTTGTTATTGGCGGAGGTACCACCCCACTGCTGGGGAGACAGTGGTTGGCGGAGTTAAATATTAAAATACCCGAGTTTAGTAATTGTAACAATGTGAGAAGTGAAAATGTAACAATATCTAATGAAATAAACAATTTGCTTTCCAGATATAAAGAATTGTTTAGCGGCGGTCTCGGGCGGTACAACGGTGGGCAGGCTACACTGCGCGTGCGCGAGGGGGCGCCGCCGGTGTTCCACCGCGCGCGCCCGCTGGCGTACGCGCTGCGCGAACGGGTTGACGCGGAGCTGGACGCCATGCTGCGGGACAACGTCATCGAGGCCGTGGACTGCTCCGACTGGGCCTCGCCGCTGGTGCCGGTAAATAAAGCTGACGGTTCTTTGAGAATTTGTGCCGACTATAAATCTACCGGAATCCGGTTTTGCTAATTGATCGATATCCCTTGCCTAAAATTGACGATTTAATGGTAAGTCTTAGCGGAGCATGCTACTTTTCTAAAATAGATTTATCTCAAGCCTATAACCAGATCGAGCTGGATGACTCAAAGAAATACACAGTCATAAACACGCATCGCGGGCTGTATAGGTACAACCGATTAGTGTACGGGTTATCATCCAGTCCGGGAATTTTCCAACGGATAATGTGTAATTTGCTAAAGGGTATACCGAATGTTGAGATATTTCTGGATGACGTCATAATTGGGGGTAAAACGAAACAAGAACACTTAGCGGCCCTCGAAGCGGTGTTTAGTAGGTTGCATAAGGCAGGCTTAAAGTTAAAAAGTAGTAAGTGCGTATTCTTAGCGGACGAAGTACAATATCTCGGTTACATAATTAGTAAGGAGGGCATAAAAACTGACCCGGCCAAGGTAGAGGCTATAGCTCGTGTACCTAGACCGAATAACGTAACGGAACTCCGTTCTTTCTTAGGTATTATCAATTTTTACGGGAAGTTTATTAAAAATATGAGTACTAGGTTAGTTCCGCTATATGAACTTCTTAAAAAGGAAAAACAATGGTTTTGGTCCGCCGAGTGTGAACGATCTTTTAAAGAAATAAAAGAAATACTAGCTAGTGCGGAGGTACTCGCACATTATGATCCCAAGAAGCAGCTGTTCGTAACTTGTGACGCGAGCTCGCGCGGCGTGGCCGGGGTGTTGACTCAACCGGGACCGGACGGCCGCGAGCGACCTATTGCGCACTCTCAATGACGCCGAGCGGAACTATTCACAAATACATCGCGAGGCACTATCTATAATATTTTCTATGAATAAATTTCACCAGTATTTATATGGCCGGCATTTCACTTTACGTACCGACCATAAACCACTGGTTTCAATTTTTGGCCCGAATACTGGTATACCGACTATGGTAGCTAGTCGTATGCAGCGATGGGCGATTATTTTATCGGCCTACTCGTTTGATATTCAATATGTGCGAACGGACAATAACGGTGCGGACGGTTTTTCGCGGTTACCCATCAGTAACAGTGGTCATGGGAAATTATCGGCCCCGGAACAAACATACCTACACTTTGTACAGGAAGCACTCTTACTAGATTATAATGAAATAAAGCGTGAGACGGCACATGACCCGTTACTATCAAAGGTTTTAAGTTATATTAGGGATGGCTGGCCCGAATTATGTGAATTTTCGCAATTACAGCCATACTTTAATAGGAAAAAGGAGTTATACGAGGAACTAGGTTGTATCATGTGGGGTCCGAGGTTAGTGGTTCCGGAAAAGTGTAAAGACAAAATATTATCTATGATCCACGAGCCTCATATGGGAATCGTAAAATCAAAGGCGCTCGCTCGCAGTTATGTGTGGTGGGCCGGGATCGACGAGGCCGTGGAGCGCGTGTGCCGCGCCTGCGCGGTGTGCGCCGCGCACGCGGACGCGCCGCCGCGGCACGCGCCGCGCATGTGGCACTGGCCCGGCCGACCCTGGTCGCGCATCCATTTGGACTACATGGGACCTATTGGGGGAAAAACATACTTAGTTGTAGTAGACGCGATGTCCAAGTGGTTAGAGGTCTTTAATGTAACTAATGTCATCGCAGGAGGGTTAATAGATCGGTTGTGTGAATTGTTTAGTAGGTGGGGAATACCAAAGCAAATAGTCAGCGACAACGGCAAACAATTTACATCCAAGGAACTCGAGGACTTTACCAAGTACTGTGGTATCGAACACATATTTACAGCTCCGTATCATCCAGCGTCGAACGGGTTAGCGGAAAATTCAGTTAGGACCTTGAAGCGGGTGATCCGTAAAGCGTTGCATGAAAACCAAAATGTAGATAGGGCTCTATGGGCTTTCCTGATATATTACCGAAACGTAGAACACTCCACCACAGGAGAATCGCCAGCTATGCTTCTTTTAGGAAGACGTTTACGCACGCGCTTAGACACCATTAAACCGGACAGGGAGGGACAGGTGCGGCGCGCGCAGCAGCGGCAGCAGGAGGAGTGAGTAGGAGTGTAGATAAGGAGGACCAGGTCTGGTACAGAAAATACTTGAAGGGAGAAAAATGGTTTCCTGGTCGGGTAGTGGATGTCTTAGGCCCCAGTAATTATAAAGTGTTAGGTGACGATGGTGAAACGGTACACAGGCATATCGATCAATTGCGGAAACGGTCAGTTAACGGTAGACTATCTCTCGCAGTTACTACTACGGCATTAGATAAATCCGGCGCGGATTCTCAAGGGCATCGCTCAGTATCGGCTGACGTACCGGTACCGGTAACACCGGTGAGGACTCGGGCGGAGACGTCGGCGGCCTCGGCGGACGAGTCCCGCGGCACGGCGGCGGCGCAGACGCCCCGGGCTAACAGCGCCTCTCCGGCTTCACCGGAGTGGTCGTTTGCTTCCCCTAAAGCTTCGACACCTGCCCGAGCCCGTCCTATTCGTCAATGTAGGCTAAATAAACCTAATTATAAAGTGTAAAGAAATAAATAAATGTAAATGTTTTTTTTAACCCTTTCAGTCGCCCATCTAAAATATATTTCCAGTTATTGTACTCAATGTCTCAATTGTACCTATAAACAGTTGTTCTAAGCTGCGTTGTCTTCGTTCGCGTGAAACGGCGGCAACTCTTGTTGGCGGCTAAAAGGGTCCCCTAGCTGTTATTTGTAAGTTTAGCGTAGAGGAGAAGCCCACCTCCCATCCTCGTCGCCACTGTAATAAAACCAACACGTCGATTCGTACGCCATTTAATCCCGAACAAACCGATTACCCACATACCATAACATCCCAATCTTAAGACTACCTACATTACAAAAGGTATGAGAGGGGAGGATTAAATTAGTATGGAGAATCAATAGCCGCTGAACTGATTTAGGTGAAATTTGGTATAAGACAGTTTGAGTTCTGGGGAAGGATATCAAATAGTTTTTATTCCCGATATCATCCCTTAAGGGAAGTGGAATTTGGCATGGGAAAAAAAACCGCTAAACCGATTAAG
Source organism: Pammene aurita (assembly GCA_947086415.1). Classification (NCBI taxonomy): domain Eukaryota; kingdom Metazoa; phylum Arthropoda; class Insecta; order Lepidoptera; family Tortricidae; genus Pammene; species Pammene aurita. Next base: position 4,082,409 of record OX352301.1, read on the forward strand.
ATAACCTACCTATAAAGTATAAGTTACTTAAATAACTAATTCCATGCAGACGAAGTAATAAAATAAAATAAATTAATTACTATAGTTCGACATATCTACACACATTCAAATTAAGCCTTATTCATTGTCTTAGATAACGAAGTGAATAGACAACTTCCCAAACCATATTCATATATAAGTAGTTCATTAAACAATCAAACTCGTAAAACAATGAAGCAACAGGTTAAGATATCACGGCATATGACTTCCTTAAGCTTAACTCAAGTTTCTTTATCATATGTAAACTTCGGAGGCATTAAAGTTCCTGATAGAGGAAACTGGGAACTGAGTTTGAACACTTCCTTAGTGGATTTAAGACGGTGGGTTCCTTTTGGGCTGATTTTGACATGATTTGATGATAAATTGATAAACGACCTCCTAGCCTAGTTAGTAGTGACCCTGCCTACGTAGCAGGAGGTCCCGGGTTCGAATCCTGGTCAGGGCATTTTTTTCTGTGTTTATCACGAATTGTTCCTGAGTCATGGACGTTTCAATGTATATATCTATTTAAGTATGTATATAGAGATAGAAAACATTTAATCGCGAAAACAACAACATGCAAACAAACATACTTAATCTAAGGATAATAACTAATTATATGGTTGCCACGAAATGGCCCCGACTCAGCATGGTGCTAGCCTGAGAGGCCAGCGCTGGTCTTCCGCCGGGGCCACACGTGAGTGATGTCACGGATATATATATATATATAGTACAGTCACCGGCAATAGTATCTTCCTACATGAAGGCCGCCAAAATATGTGACACGCTCTTATTTGTAGGGCCATAAGAGCGTGTCACATATTTTTGCGGCCTTCCTGTAGGGAGATACTATTGCTGGTGACTGTACAAGCTTTGCTTAGTTTGGGTTTAAGTCGATCTGTCTAAGAGTGTCCCACATTTTTTTTGTCTTAATATTTCTATTTATCGCACGCGTCGCGGGAAACACTTGGTTAAGGGCGGCGAATGACCGGTCGTTGTGGAGAGCCTTGGAGAAATACTTAAGCAAAACCGGTTGACGACGGAGGTGGGATGGGAGGTTTCTTCAGTAGATCAGTCCAGAATTACTCGCATTCAAAGGCTTAATATTTATCTGTGAGCTGCTAGACCTCGTGATTATAACTGAAACTGAATAGACGTATACAGCTCCGCCATTTTAGTATACAATATCTTTACAAACTCATAAAGGTCTTAAGCGAGAACCAGTAAACTTCCGATTAAAGGATGGTTCACACTGTAACGGTCCGAGTCCTACACGACACTTCATTTCATGTTACAGTGTGAACCATCCTTAAACCGCGCCTAAAGCATTTTAATGTGGACACAGGAATCACACGTTTCGACTCGAATCCCATAAAACCCTCATATTTATACAGCTTGTAAATTTTATATGGGCGTATACTTTATCCACCTATAGTATCCAGCAATAGGACTAATATAGTATAATCATTTCGTTAAATAGTGTTATTAATTATGTGTAATGATTTTTTAAAGTCCTACCGGGCACCAATGTACGCTATCCAACTGATTTAAAAGTGACATAACTGACATGACGCACCGGTAAGTTAATTGTCATGGATGCAATTCATTGCGGGCTGAATTATTATGTATGAAAAAAAAAACTTTTCATAAACAAATAAATGTAAATAGGTTCCCTAGGTCCAATACTAATCGCCATTACAATATACGCCCGTATAAAATTTACACACGGTATTCTCCTTTTTCAAAGGCAGCAAAATTCTTTTAAAAAGCGGACCTATTTGTTTAAACGGGCACTAAAAAAAGACCAAGAGCGAAAAGAAGTAATTTCCGGGCATCTTATTGTTGAAGTTAATCGAAATTAAGCGATCCATTTCGTGATACCGGTTTGTAACTTTACACACGGGTATCGATTATTGTATCGATATTTTTACGCGTCGTTGGCCGAGGATATTGTTTTGTTTGGTCTTTATTACTTTTGTGTTTTATGTTCTTGGAATTTGAAATTGTGTTGATATAGAAATGGTATGGATCGATGGAATTAATTTGCGATTGTTCGTGGAAATGTTTATTTTTATGTTTTTGTGGATAAAAACTTAGCGAGATAAAGTGTTATAAATGGGTTATAGCATTTTGAGGACATAATTATTACAATTAATATTTTCTTGCAGGTATCCTTTTTCATCGAAAGGAGATTGAAGTACAAAGTAGGCAAATAGGTACCTATGTGTATTAATACAAAACATTTCATTGCAGAGGGTGGAAAGATAGGGTTTGTATCACTATGTCGTGCCTATAGGGCATACGAAGTTAATTTTGAATTTATGCACACATTTTCACACATAAAAGAATACAGTCAACTAATCTACTAGGTATTAATAACATAACAAAAGCAAGGAAGTGATATATCATAGGTTTTAAACATTATTAGTCATTAGAAATAAAATTAAGAAAACAAAAATAGAATTGTATTGTAATTTTAGTTTCCTAAAAACCTAAACTGAAATTGTTGGTATTAAAGTCCCGAAATAGCCATATCACTCAAGTAGGCATAATTTTTTTTTTAATTAAAGTAATACGCACAATTTTTTCCTTAAATTGGTAAGTACCAGTTGTCCTTAAACACGTCAAACAGAACCCCGGTTCTGCTTAATACCTCGTTTAAGCGATGAAGCGCATCGGCATCGTTCAAACTTGTAGCCATTATTTTAACGGCCATCGATATTGCCTTTAGTTACAAAACGCATTATTCAACTCCCCGACTAATTTGTTTGAATATTTGCCGTGTAAATTGGGATTTTTTATTAAAACTAGGGATGGGACTTGTAATATAAGAAATAGATTTTTTATTTTTCGATTATTTCATTGCACATAATAAATAGATTAAGGAAGAAACGATTTTTGTAATAATTAAATCAATAAGTATTTAGCAGATTTTTATTCTAATTATAAATGTTTAATGTTTATTGAATGGAATGAGATTTTCACTAACTGTTACCTTGTTTATGTGTAGTGGACAGGGTAGGATAAAACTATTGAAATCTTGTTAGCTCAAAATAATGAGTTAACAAAAAATATGACTTCAAATAGTGGGTCATACAATGATGCATACTTTGATTGATAAATAATATTTTTTTAATAATGGGAAATTGCACGTTGGGTAATATTTAAAGCCGGGGAAGGAGATGAATGGATAAGCTGTCAGAACCGTTTTTTGGGAGCCATTTTTCTACAGAGGCCACAGTCTATATCTTTTCCATCACTGGTTGTGGGGCAGAATGTCTGTTTCTCATGCGTTTTGTTATGGTTCATGCATTTAATAATGGGGTAGATTATACTTGTTTAAAAAGGTATTAAATACTCTAAGTTATACGTTACTTTAGGATGTTTTTTGGCGTTTGTGTTTAATAATGATGTATCAATAGCGGATATTAGGTTTTTGTTGAAGCGTGACTGATGTTTGCGCTTGAATATTATCATTATGTCATTAAAATGTATTTAGGTTTATCTATGATGAAATATTATAAAGACGTACTAATTTATTCCACGTTACAAAATTGACATTTTCGTTTGCCAATATTTCGTGAATAGTAAGGGTTAGACAGGACCATTCTTTTTTTATTGAGTAAGAAATTTGTACCTTAGGTTCTGAATAAATTAATGACAACCTTTTTTTATTATTTTTATTATTAAAAAATACGGTATTTATGCAAAATTAGACAGTTCCAACTATTTGCTATCTATCTTATCTTGATCAACACAAGAGAGTTTGTATTTATAAATTTAATATTACTACTAAAACTTTACTTAGAGTAATAACCTCAACCAATGATATAACAAACTTGAAATGTCATTACCCTTTCAATAAATGTATAATAATCATTATCATCATCAGCCCTTTATCGGCCACTGCTGAGCATAGTACTCTTCTTCGTGTACGCCACTTGTCCTGGTCTTGTACCAATTTCATCCCGAAGTGACCCGAGACCAACCGAATGTCGCCTATCCAACGAGCCAATGGACGCCAGGGGCTTCTTTCATCAATATAAATTGTAAAACACAAATTTAATCATTTAAATAAGAACACGAAGATTGTGGTAAGTAGCTATTTTAATAACACAGTAAGTGCTTGAATTTACTGAAGGCGCTATGTAAACCATGTTTATTTATTTTTAGTCCAAATTAATTATATCTATGACAGGCGCGTTGTGATACATCGGGCCCTTTATTTTACTTTTCTAATAATACAAATGGAGTTTCCCGCTCAGTAATAATATTAGTTTTATCCCCCCGATTGAAACGTCATGCTGTCAACTGGCAAAGTTTCCCCGTCTGATATGTTTATTGTTTACCTTCTTATTTATAGTAAGACTCAATTGGATTAATTTATCATGATGAAATAATGAGGGATTATTTATTGTTCGTTCAATATTTCTAAACTGACCAAACCAAAGTTCATTAGATTTGGATTTAGAATACAAATAAACAAAAAGACAACGTGACTCCGAAACCGTTTGGCCAAATGAATTCTACTAATTAACAGTCGCTGTGGCCGAATTCGGTCAAGAGGAGCATCATCATCATGTACTGCAGTAAAACACTTCTATAATTGCATTAACACGTTTAATTTTGAAGACAAAGTAAAAATATTTAAGATTAGCAAAAATAGTCAGTTATTTAAAATTTAGCATTTCACGTAAAAATCACAAAAACGGCATCTATATAAGGATATTTCACATTCAATAACTTCCCTAGTGGTCAGAATGCAATTAAATTACAATAATAAAAATATTTAAAATTAGCACTTCACTTAAAAATGAAGACAACTGTACCTATTTCACATTCACATTCAACAACCAGAATGTAATTAAATTACAATAATAAAAATATTTAATATTAGCACTTCACTTAAAAATGAAGACAACTGTACCTATATAAGGATATTTCACATTCAATAGTTAGCAAAACTGGTAATAATTTGACTGCAGGAAAATAATGGGTTAATGAGGCGGGTGATATGGATGGTGACAGATGATTCGCTGGCTGAACGTAGCCTAAATTAAAGAGCCAGGTCTTTATATGCCCTTCAAACGAGGCAATTGGAATTTGGGGAAATTTAGCAAAACAACAAAAAAAACTATTATGGCACAAAAATACTGGATACAAAGAAAAGGAATCGGATTTATAACGTTTTTTAAAAAAAATGTAAATAATTTGATATTCTCGAAAGCAGGATGGCTAAAGCTGTTGTTTTAAATTAAAAAGAGTTCGTGGGCAAGTGTCAGCTTTGATTTAGGCGGACCCAATAGCTCGCTGAACTCCTTTTCTCACTTGGAGAGCCCGCTGGATGCGGACTCTAATTCTCCGATGAATGGTGAAGAAACCCGCGGAAAACGCGGCAGTTGCAGACCGTCTCGCCGGTCCGGCATCCACAAGTGCCTTCCGGAATCCTTCCGGCTCAGGCGGTCCCTCTGGTTGCCTTTTTGTCCGGCGACGTATTTGGTTTTTTTAAAAATTTGTATTTAATAATGTATTAGCACTTGCTATATAATGTTTGAGCGCAAAGATCTACAGAAATAGATCGCACTTCAACTCGATGCAACTAAGCAAATTACAGCAAAACTCTCAGACAAAACCAGAATATCTGTTTTTCTTTAAAAATCTCCCGTCGCTCTCACACTCAATCAAAAATCAACTTTTTTCTTTTTGACAATCTGGAATACCTCAAAAATTCACATTCAAAATTAGCGCGAGTATTATCTAAATTTTATAACTGCCAGACGTATTACAAAATGCGGACTGATATAAGCGCCATCTAACTGTAATGCCGTGAATCACAATGTACGCTTTTTATATATCAACCGTGACCTAGCCTTAGACCTCCCTTAGACACAGAAGTTCAGAAGTTCTAAAGAAAGTCGACATATGTCGTACGATACGTAGCGTCATGCTACAGCATCTCCCTACCAAACAAAGAAACAAACGAACAACAACACAAGAAAACACAAGAAAACTAACCCCAAGCAACAAAAAAAACACAACTTAATGCTAAGGCCAAAAAAGGTACAACAAGAGAACCCTAAACGAATTCCAAAAAAAGAAAACTAACCAGTTATTAACATTACCCCTAAAGACTAACCTAATAGATTAACAAGATGACAAAACGCCAACCAACGCGTCATGCGGTCCAAGACGTGACGGCCGGGATAGGACAGAAACTGCACCTGGCCACAGATCTTAATCCCTCACATCGAGTCATCAAATTATACAACCAGGCTATCATAGACCGGGAAAGATAAACGAAGCCTTAAGCACCAACGGTAAAAAAAAGTCAAATCTGGAAAAAGGAGCAAGGAAACGCTCAAACGAAAACAAAAAAACGATAAGAAACGAATCAAACAAGGATTACCGATAAGGGAATGGCGGACTAAAGCGCATTTTAGAATTTTGAGAAAACTGAACGGGCCGAAAGAAGAAACTATTTCAAGATATCTTTAATATGATAGGTACCGACGTGCTCGGAATCGGTATCAGCCAGTACATATACCTGTGGAGACACCCGTCTAACCACACGGCACCGGACGAAACGTGGAGCGAATTTATCGCCTCGAAAAGGATCAGCGGATCCACGCTGGAAATTCCGGCGCCAAACGATTTGGTCACCAACGATTCTTGGCGAAGAACGGTTCGTGTTGAACTTGGCGGCGTTACGATGAAAGGCTAAAGCCATCGAATCAGAAACTTTATCGTATACCTCACGAAGCGTTTGAAGATTCGAAGCGCGTTCCATCCGGCTGAGTCCCACATCTTGGTCCACAACCTGATTCTCAACACGTTCACGAATCATTGACAACTCGCGGCCGTACATCAAAAAATTCGGTGTATAAGCAGTAGCCAAATTTATACAAGAGTTTAAATAAAGAGCGACCCGATGTAAATGACCCGACCAACTGCGTTGGTCATTTTCAACTAAAATGCTCAAAGTAGTAATCACGACCTGGTTATATCTCTCCACAACATTCGCTTGTGGCGAATAATATGGGGTATAACACGGACCTGGAATATTATAGCTCGCCAGGAAATCCAGAAATTGACGACTATGAAAAACTGTAGCGTTGTCACAGAGAATGTTAGTAGGAACACCGTACCGCAAAATAACCTCCGACTCTAATGCCATCGATATCGACCTCGCATTCACCAACTTCAAAGGGACCAACCAAACAAATTTGGTAAAAACGTCAACCAAAGTCAAAATATAACGACACCCATTACGGCTAACCGGTAAAGGACCAATTAAGTCAATGGAAAGAAGATCCATTGGAGCCGCAACACGACGAGGAAATAAGCGAAGTCCACGAGGTTGTGAATTTGCAATTTTATAAGACTGCAAATCTGACATTCGGAAAGGAACCTTGTAACATCACGGTACATATTCGGCCAATAGTATAAGTCACGAGCTTTTAAATACGTTTTCATAACACCAGGATGAACGTTGGGAAATCCATTATGAATTTCAGCAACCGCCTCTCTAGTCCTTGAAGCAGGAAGAACTATACGCCATGGATTAGGTGCTAAAGGGTTTTCGATAGATACCCTGCGCATTAAGACACCATCCCGAAGAGCAAATGCAGTAAACATTTGAGGATTGTCCAAAACTCCCTGGTAAATTCTTTCATACCAAGGATCTCCAGAAGGATCCATGCCACGCGCGAATGAGATAAGCCCAACTTGAGCGCGGGACAAGGCGTCAGGAACAACATTAAGGACACCTTTTTTATGTTCAATCTCAAAGATATATTGGGAAATCAAAGTTGCCCAACGAGCCAAGCGCCCGATAGGATTATCAAGGGTGATCAACCATTTAAGAGCAATATGGTCAGTAATGATCTTAAACCTCATTCCATCGAGATATCCGCGGAAATGCTTTATGGAATCAACAACGGCGAGAAGCTCATGTTCGGTTGTCCCGTATCCACGTTCAGCTTTAGTGAATAAACGAGAATAATAAGCAATTGGATGTTCAACGCCGTCAAACTCTTGAGCCAGGACCGAGCCTAAGCCAACCTGGCTAGCGTCACATTGAAGGATAAAAGGTTTCGAAAAATCCGGGCAAGCCATCAACGGAGCGCTCATCAAGGCATCCTTCAATTTAGAAAAAGCTTCACTAACACTATCGTTCCAATCGATGGGATCACGTCCCTTTCTCTTACCGATAAGTGCCGTCAGAGGAGCAATAATCGAAGAAAAACCATCCACGAAACGGCGATAATACGAACACATACCAATGAAAGCACGTAGAGACGTGGCAGAAGAAGGGGTAGGGTAATCCCTAATAGCTTCTAATTTCTTCGGATCAGTTTGAAGACCACGCTCATTGACGATGTAGCCGAGATACTTCAATTCAGACTTACAAAACTCGCACTTATCTAAATTCACCGTAAGACCAGCTTCTTTCAACCTATCACGAACCTTACGAATAAGCCGCATATGACTGTCAAAATCACGAGACACCAAAATCAAATCATCAACATAGCCGAAGATAAAATCCTCAGACTCAGGGGTATATTCAAAATTGACAATCATGTCAGTAAGCCTCTGCATCTCGGACGCAGCGTTGGTTAAACCAAAAGGGAGACGAACGAACTCAAAGAGGCCCCTTTGGGGTACAATAAAGCCGTTTTCTCACAACTGGGCTTATCAGCTAAGGGGATTTGCCAAAAGGCGCTCCTAAAATCCAACGAAGTTAGATATTTGGCACCTCGTAGGTTATCAAGGATGTCCTGGACGCGCGGGAGATGGTATGAATCCCTGATGGTAACGCTGTTCAACTTCCTACTGTCCACGCAAAACCTGACACTACCATCTTTCTTGGTAACCATCACCACTGGGGAAGCCCAGGGTGATCGTGAGGGACGAATAACGCCTGACTCTAACATCTTGTCGATCTTTTCGTTGAGAATCTTGAGTTTGACTGGAGATAAGGGATAGTAACGAATGGGCGAACCAACAGTCTCAATCTTATGCGAAAGCCACGAAGTACAACCTAATCCAGCTTTATCAGAAGAAATCTCCTCAAACTCGTCAATAACACATTGGAGTTTTGATTCCTGCAGTGGTGCAAGCACCGTACGAGGGTGGACATAGCGAACCTCACCTACTCGTGGGACTGCGACAGGAACATGATGTGAAGCGACGTAAAGCTTACCTGACAAACCATCACGGAATGCCTTCTTTAAAATGTCAATGAGACCAACAGCATTCCAAAACTCAATTCCTAAAATAAATGCAGTAGGAAGATTACTGCTCACTAGACAGGGGTGCAGAACGCGAATGCCACTAAAAAGAATGGGGACGTCCAAACCGCCTAGAATTTCAATAGGAGAATTGTCGGCGGAGACAACATAAGGCCGGATATCCTCGTGATATGTTATACCGAGCTCCGATGAGAGGGATATATCAATTAGTGAAACCTGAGCACCAGAGTCTAAAAGAGCTCTTACCGAAGAGCCAGCAACTAAAACATCAATAAAAAGTCTATTATCCGAGGAATTATTCATATAAACGGGCGACACCGATGGACCTCTCAGTGCGCCACTTATTCGTTTTTTGACGGACCAGAATTACAACTAGGACAATCGCATGTGATTGCACCAACACGCTTACACTTGAAGCACACTGCCCCTGAAACGTTAGGACAATTACGATAGTTGTGACCAGTTGCATCACACTTCATACACACTATAGAACTGGGTTGACCTACAACTTGAGCACTAATCGGTGCAATAGCCAAACGTGCTGGTCGTGAACCTTGAAAGGCTTAAAAATTTTTCGCGACTTCTAACAAACCATCAATATCCCTAACCACGTTAGTTGCAAGACAAGGATGATATCTAGGATTCATTCCATATTTAATAATGTTAAACAGGTTGTCTTCAGAAACCGGTGTACGAAGCTTTGCGTTTAGATCGCGCGCCTGGATAACAAAATCAACCACTGACTGGTTGTCCTTCTGTGATAAAGCGCAAAGTTGGCTCTCAAGCTTGAAATCGAAATCGGCTACGTCGAAGGTTTTAACGAATTCAGACTTTAATTCCGCGTAAGTAAGACCCGGATATCTGATTGCCCTAAAATGTTTCAACTAGGCACTATCTGACAACAATTCATGGAAACGTCTGACAACATATGAAGGATTGACGTTACGCGCCATACCTTCTTCCTCGATTCGAAAGAAAAATTCGCGAACACAAGTGTCCCCGGAAAAGTTCAAGTTCCATTTCGTAAGTGAATAATCCTTGAAAGGAAAAGGCGGGGGAAGTCCGGACATATGCATCATCTGGGGTCGTGGTTCAGAATCAAAAAACTGTTCTTCATCGTCTGCCATTGGATCTAAAATCCTCGGATCGTACGAGTTTAAAGATGAGTGCGCATGAGGTGTCTCAGCAATTGATCCTTCATTACTTAAGTGCGACATGGCGAAAAGTCGAAAGTTGTCTTGCGTTGCAAGTTCAAACAAAAATAAAGTTAATCGGACTCAAAATTAAAATCTGAAGTTCGAGTATATCAGTGGTCTAAACCAAGCGCTTAAGACAAAGAAAGAAAATAGCACTCGAAGTCTAGATGCTAAGTTAGAGTTCGAATTAAAAAAAAAAAACAAGTTCAGTTTCTGAAAAAAAAAACAAAACGCAAATCATACATTCTATCTCTGACTTACCTGCGAATTCCCTAACGTCTACGGGCTCTAACTACAGGACTCAAACTATGAAATAAGGTATTCGGGATATGTTACGGGTAATTGAGAAAAAGGCATGAGTAAAGGTCAACAGATAAATTCGTTCTTTTTTTTTTAAACATAAATAAAAGCAATATTTCAATATAACGGAATTCGGGTTAATTATGGGACGTAAGGAGGCAGCAGGCTGAAACAAACCAAAATCAAGGTTAATAGAACCGCGACCGGTCTACGGTCACCGTCTCACAAATCCAAAAAAAAATATTTAATTACAATTATTAAAAGTAAATCCAGAGTTCTTTACCTTATCGGGCGCCATTTTGCAGTAAAACACTTCTATAATTGCATTAACACGTTTAATTTTGAAGACAAAGTAAAAATATTTAAGATTAGCAAAAATAGTCAATTATTTAAAAATTAGCATTTCACGTAAAAATCACAATAACGGCATCTATATAAGGATATTTCACATTCAATAACTTCCCTAGTGGTCAGAATGCAATTAAATTACAATAATAAAAATATTTAAAATTAGCACTTCACTTAAAAATGAAGACAACTGTACCTATTTCACATTCACATTCAACAACCAGAATGTAATTAAATTACAATAATAAAAATATTTAATATTAGCACTTCACTTAAAAATGAAGACAACTGTACCTATATAAGGATATTTCACATTCAATAGTTAGCAAAACTGGTAATAATTTGACTGCAGGAAAATAATGGGTTAATGAGGCGGGTGATATGGATGGTGACAGATGATTCGCTGGCTGAACGTAGCCTAAATTAAAGAGCCAGGTCTTTATATGCCCGTCAAACGAGGCAATTGGAATTTGGGGAAATTTAGCAAAACAACAAAAAAAACTATTATGGCACAAAAATACTGGATACAAAGAAAAGGAATCGGATTTATAACGTTTTTTAAAAAAAATGTAAATAATTTGATATTCTCGAAAGCAGGATGGCTAAAGCTGTTGTTTTAAATTAAAAAGAGTTCGTGGGCAAGTGTCCGCTTTGATTTAGGCGGACCCAATAGCTCGCTGAACTCCTTTTCTCACTTGGAGAGCCCGCTGGATGCGGACTCTAATTCTCCGATGAATGGTGAAGAAACCCGCGGAAAACGCGGCAGTTGCAGACCGTCTCGCCGGTCCGGCATCCACAAGTGCCTTCCGGAATCCTTCCGGCTCAGGCGGTCCCTCTGGTTGCCTTTTTGTCCGGCGACGTATTTGGTTTTTTAAAAATTTGTATTTAATAATGTATTAGCACTTGCTATATAATGTTTGAGCGCAAAGATCTACAGAAATAGATCGCACTTCAACTCGATGCAACTAAGCAAATTACAGCAAAACTCTCAGACAAAACCAGAATATCTGTTTTTCTTTAAAAATCTCCCGTCGCTCTCACACTCAATCAAAAATCAACTTTTTTCTTTTTGACAATCTGGAATACCTCAAAAATTCACATTCAAAATTAGCGCGAGTATTATCTAAATTTTATAACTGCCAGACGTATTACAAAATGCGGACTGATATAAGCGCCATCTAACTGTAATGCCGTGAATCACAATGTACGCTTTTTATATATCAACCGTGACCTAGCCTTAGACCTCCCTTAGACACAGAAGTTCAGAAGTTCTAAAGAAAGTCGACAGATGTCGCACGATACGTAGCGTCATGCTACAGTACCTAATGCTATAGATACGAAAGGGTAGGATTTATATTCTTTAAAAATGGAATAGACTAATGATGGGGAAATAGGTACCACTGGCGGAACGTCCTTTCTTCTTCTTCTTCAAACCTTTTTCATCCACTGTTGAGGTCCTCATAAGCATGCCATTTTCCACAGTTTTGGGCTTGTTGCATCCAGTTCTTTCCACTCTTGCAATGTCGTCGGCTCACCTTGCGAACTGCCCTCCGGAATTACGAGTTCCTATTTATTACATTTATACAATTTATTCGTTTCGCTGACGACATTGCAGCACTAGCACATACATCTAAGGATCTTGAGGAATTACTCACTGAAATGCGCACAATTTTTGAACAGTTTGGACTTAAAATAAATAATACCATAACTAAAATACTTGTAACATCAAAAATACCGTAAAAAAATCCAGAGAAATAACTGGGCTTGGAGGGGTCCAAGACCAGTTATCGTTAATAATTGTACAATAGACCAGGTAAAATCATTTAAATATTTAGGCAGCATAATTACGCATGACTCCAGGTGTACACAAGATATTATTACCAGAATAGCGATGGCAAAAAAAAGCTTTTAACACGAAAAAATGTCTATTCAAAGCCCGAATATCAAGAAATATTCGTAAAAGACTATTAAAAGTGTACATCTGGAGCATAGCCCTGTACGGATGCGAAACGTGGACAATGAAGCAACGTGATAGAGAGAGGCTGGAAGCGTTTGAGATGTGGTGCTGGCGTCGTATGGAGAAGATCAGCTGGAAGGAGAAGATAACCAATGAAGATGTTCTATGTAGAATAAAAGAAAAAAGAAGTTTGTTGAGAACCATAGAAAATAGGAGAGGTAGGATGCTTGGACACCTGCTACGACATGACGAATTTATTAAGAACGTCCTAGAAGGGAGAGTTGAAGCAAAGAGGAAACCAGGGAAGCCAAGAATTGCATACATGGATCAAGTCAACGAAAAAATAAACGTCGTGTCGTATCAGGCTGTCAAGGAGAAGGCAAAGGACAGACATACATGAAAATTGCTCCACCGACAAGAGCCCAGCTCTTAAATAATTGATGATGATGATGAACTAGCCAAGGTCTCCACTCGGAAATCAGTCGGCTCCATCTGTTATCTGTTGTACGGCTCACATGCCCAGCCCACCTCCACTTTCAAGGAGCGTCCTTATCAAAGCGTGAGTCCTTCGGTAGGTACAATAATTGCTCCGCAGACCAAAAAAAATCGAATAGAATGAGTTATACCAAAATTCATGGCTGATATGAGATTAAAATTACTCGCTTATGATTTTCTAGTGCGGTGTCTTCGTCATCTTGCATCTTCAGCTTTTTTTTGTAAAATTCAACTATTTGTATAGTTATTTAATATTATACTCGTCTGTGGCATTAAATTAATTTTCTTTGATTTTATTTCCTATCGAATCGTTAACGTAAAATTTTCGTAATATTAAGTCTCGGTAGAGTATTTCAGCGAATATAAACACAAACCATAAGGCACTGTCAAACACTAAGCTATAAATTTGCAATTCCTTCGAGACCAATTAAACAGAAACACAACACTTTTTAGCCGCATCTTTAATAGTATAGTTTCACTTTCAAGGGTCTTTGAAGTCACCATGAGTTAAGCAGATTTCTTTTACCCAACAATTTATTACCGACGTATTTTGAGGTATGACCCCTATGTTCGTACTAAATCTTGATTTACGCTACTAAAACGGCTTGTCGGCGAGACAGTGCGTTTTAAAATAATTTACGAGTGGCATTCGATGGGTTAAAGGTGTTAGGATTTAGGGTTTAAAAAAGATTAGAGACGTACTTGAAGCTAAGCGATATTGATGGCGTTACAGAGGTGATATATGAATGTTAGATGTCCTAATCAGAAAGGGGCAGTACTTATAAAATAATATTTTGGAACGTGACATTTTAAAGGTTGAATTTTGAAACAAAATCCTCCTTAGTAGATCACTCTACAACATTTTTTTTATATTTTTTTTTATATTTAAGTTCATACGTATACAAATATACATAATAAGCGCCGTGAAACCCTATCGGGTTTGTACCGACACCTCATCCGCGGAAGTAAATCATACATTTGAAAAATACGTGTTCGAAATTTCAAATTTCTATCTGCAACGGTTTAGTCGGTACGTTGTATATTTGTACAAGATACAGGATGGAATTTTCAAATGGGTCAGTGAGGGCAGCTACCAGATCCCATGTTGCTAGGCGAATAGTCTCCATACACTTTCATGATTTTTCTATATTAAATACATACATGGAAAGTATAATTTTTGATTTGTGGCTCGTCTAGTGCCTCCCTTACCTGGGTCTTTAAGAGTCTTATGATCCCTGTCGATTGGCATATTTTGTTTTTTGAAAAAATAACGTTTTTCTAGCTGACTACTTTTCACGCTTCGGCAGCTTTCTGTGGTAGCTTTCGCTATGCACCTTCCAAATGCTGGAACAACGTACCACCCCCAATGAAAGACCTGGAAAATATTTATAGTTTTAAGTCTCAGCGAAATTTATGCTTGGCCGTCAACTCGACCAAGAAACCTACATACACGAGACAAATTGTATGTAGAACCTATATTGTTCATATATTTACTTACTAATGTTGTTTTGCCTCTTTCGCATTGCCATTTTTTCCTCCTTTGCCTATGTTTGCATTGTCATTGTCCGCCTTCCATGAATACTGGGCTATTTTATCTATTACTAGCTGTGCCCGCGGCTCCGCCCGCGTGGAATTCGGTCTGTGTCAGTAAGCGGCTAATTCACCCCTAATTTCTCTCCCGCTACCCTGGAGGCGGAACTTGAAGTAAAGTTGACAGATGGATACGCTAGAGGACAGTAGTCCTGATATCTTTTTTACAATTACCACTAAATGAAACTACACTCAAAAATCAATACTTTTTTTGTCCTTATATATTTTTTTGCCATGATTTAAACGACATAGAGTAATCGGACGATACAGTACCACTTTCGTATTTATACGTTCATGTCCACGGCAAATATCATCCAAATCGATCCTCCCGTCAAATCAGTCTAAGCATGAAAGGTAAGAACAGGCGTGGTTGCAGCGCGGTTGAAATTTGGGGGAGGGGGGCACAAATGCAGAAATGATTTTTTGAGGGGGTCAGCAATGATTTTTCTATTTGAGGTGTACTCGGGGGGGGGGGGGGGGGGTCCATGACCCATGCAAATTTAACTCAATCGAGTGTAGTGGTGACCCCCCCCCCCCATATTTTTATAGGCTACGTACATATAACCTCTCCTAGAATTTTTATAGCAGTACTAGAAATGGTTATAAGCAATTTAAACTGGAAAAAAGTTGGCTTGAACATAAACGGAAAGAGTATCAGCCACTTGAGATTTGCTGATGACCTAGTGCTGCTGTCAGAAAATAGTAATGAGCTGGAGTACATGATCGACACTCTACAAACATCAAGTAGACAAGCAGGCCTAGAAATCAATTTCAGCAAGACCAAGGTTATGACAAATTCATCTAAACAGCCAATAAAGGTCGAAAATTTACCACTAGAATATGTCGACTCATATATATACCTAGGTAAGCAAATCTCTTTCCATAAACAAAATAAGGAACAGGAAATCGACAGGAGAATTAAAGGAACATGGAAGAAGTATTGGAGCCTAAAAGAAATCTTCAAAAGTCAGATGCCAGTTAAAATAAAGAGAAAAGTCATGGATAACTGCCTATTGCCCTCACTCACTTACGGCTGCCAAACATGGAAATTTACGTACCGTGCAAAAAATAAAATAACCTCCTGTCAACGAAGCATGGAAAGAAGCATGTTAAAAATCAGAAGGATCCAAAAGATACGTCACTCTAGCATAAGAGAGGTATCTGGAGTAATGGACGCCCTATGCCACTCCAAAAAAATGAAATGGCGTTGGGCGGGCCACGTAGCCCGCATGAGTGATAACCGTTGGACAACCTTACTGACGTCATGGCCAGGCCCTTCTGGCAAACGAAAGAGAGGAAAACCGAGAACTAGATGGGTAGATGACATCACGCATACGACTGGTAAACAATGGACAACACAAGCGCAAAATAGAGACCACTGGACATCTCTGGAGGAGGCCCTCAACTGAGGGGTTCTCGCACGACATTTATATTTATTTATTTTTAATTTCATACATTCTTTCTTATTGTACTCATTTTGTTATGTCGTCTGTATTCTTAATATCATTATTATATAATTAGTAAATTTCTATTTGACATAATTTGACAGTATAATTGGAATCAATTTAAATGTAATAATAATTTTATATAAAATAATAATACGGACGCTAAGAAATTGAAAAATGACTGCATGATACAAGTTTGTTTATACCTATTTGATTATGAAATACCTTATATTTTAATTGTGAGAAATAAAAGGCTTTTTTATTTTTATTTTTATTTTATTTATTTACATATAACCTGGCTGGGGATTATCTTGAATTGGAATTAGTAATCCTAAAGGGGTGATTTCTAGGATAACAATGCAAAAAAAAACCGGCCAAGAGCATGTCGGGCGATGCTCAGTGTAGAGTTTCGTAGTTGCCGCCCTGTTACAAAACATCAGTTCAAAAGATCGTTTTTTAAGGGATATTTGGCGGCGCTTACGTCATTTTACTATCCGGCACTTCCTTTCACTATGCGTTTCTGACTGATAATTCATAATTTTTTTCTATTTTTTTGGACCCACGGTACAAAAGTTAGACGGAGGAGACGTTTTCAGATCTAATATTTACGAAACTATCAGTTTCACCCAAAAAATGTATTAGAAGACCTCTATTCTTTTTGAAAGACCTATTCAATAATACCCAACACGAAAGGGTTGGAGTGAAAAAAAAATTCACCCCCATTTTATGTGTAGGTACCCTAATAAAAATATTTTTTTTAGTTTTTATTCTATTACTTTGGCGGTGTAATTAATGCACATACTGATACCAAATTTCAGCTTTCTAGTGCGAATGGTCACTGAGCTAGACCGCGGACAGACGGACAGACAGACGGACGGACAATACGGACATGGCGAAACTATAAGGGTTCCTAGTTCACTACGGAACCTTAAAAAGAGATAAATAGTAGTTTATGTAACTGTTATATAATAATAAATTTTTGGAATTTCTGAAATTGTTTCAATTGTTGAAATTGTTGAAATTGTTGAAATTGTTGAAAATTATGAAATTTTTGAAATTTTTGAAATTTTTCACTTCTCACTTTCACTTTTCACTACACTTCACTTCACTTCACTTTATTCTATTTTATATTAATTTTATTTCATTCCATTTTATATGTTTCTCGCTTGACGCGTAACGGTCACGTGACTTTTTTTCGCCTAGCCCCTATCCGCGAACCGTGCGATAAGGAACTTCGTTCCAAAACCACCGCCGGTTCTAACCCTACACCTCTGGCCCGAGAAGTATTATGACCGAAAAGAAACTCGACGGGACTTATTTTTTTCAAAACAGTAATACATTATTAGATCTTAAAGATATAAAATAATGCGTAGTTCTTCAAGAAGACATATCAAAACAGCTTACCCTTAATGTACCTATTGTTTAATTATAAAGAAAAATAAATCCTAATCTGACTGCTTCACAAAACGTTTGATGTGTTTTCCAACCTAAACGGTGTCCTATAAATGTTAGATGATTTTGTAGTAGTTTCTGGTTTGGGCCATGCATCTTTGTCCGTCATATATAGTCCTCGAACCCGCAAAAATCCTTTGACATATTAATGTCATTAGACATTTTCAAATATTTCTTAAGAGCGGGTAAAGATAAATTTAAAGCATCGACGCGTAATTTGTTATAAATATGAAACCTTGACCAAAAAAATTACGAACTATTTCAATACCAAATTTCATCTAAATACGTACAGCGGTTATAGGTTGTTTCTTCCCCATGTAAACTCGGTGGGAGTTTTGCATCCGCTTAAGGGATAATTTCTGAGATAAAACTATTTTATTTCCTTTTCCAGAGCTCAAATTATCTCCATACCAAATGTTATCTAAATCAATTCTGCGGTTAATAATTCCCTATACAAATTTCCAACTCCCTTTTCACCCCTTTAGGGTTGATTTTCGGGGTGAAAACTATCCTTTGTCCTTTATAAGGACCCATACTATCTCTATACCAAATTTCATCTTTATCAGTTCAGCGGTAAAAAACCCTCATAACAACTTCTAACCCCCTTTTCACCCCCTCCAGGGTTAATTTTCGGGATGAAAACTATTCTGTCGTTTCTCGGGACTCAAATTATCTCCATACTAATTTGTATTAAAAATTCTCCATACAAACTTTCAACCCCCTTTTCACCCCCTACAGGGTTGATTTTCGGGATGAAAAGTATTTATTATCCTTTCCCGGGACTCAAACTATCTCTATACAAAATTTCATCAAAATCCGTTCAGCCGTTTTCACGTGATGCGCGGTCAAATAAACAGACAAACAGACAAAAATTCTAAAAATTGTTGGAACGTGTTCTGTTATCGATTCTAAGTATCCCCAGCCAACTTTTTTCGAATATATTCCATGTACAGACTTTCGACCCTCTTCAGCTTTATTATATGTATTGATATATGTTGTCGTAAGCTAGATTTATTTTGTATTTCTAAGGATAAATATAGTCTTCTCTTTGACCTCGTCCGACCTGTCATGCTTGTCATTGTAAATTTAGTTTAGGTACCATTGTCGCTCCGGCATAATGCTGGGCCAAGACAGGTTCGGACTGATGCATTATTGCTGTGTGACACTGTATGTTGACTAATTCCTTGTTTTATTGTATCTTATTTCTCTTTATTTGTGTTACCAGTCGTGACTTTCTCACCTGATGGGCTCATCGGAAGACCAGCGCTAGCAACCACCACCACCACCATGCTGAGATGATGCCATTTCTTGGCACTTTCTCTTTTTTTCTACTTCTTTCCCAATGTATTATGTATGCGTGTGTGTCTATGAATAAACTATATTCTATTCTATTCTACAATACCCTTTTAAAAAAAAATTGCAAATTTTTAGCATTTTTTGTCAATTAAAAAGTTAGGTTAGTTTAGGTTTGGAAAACCCACCTTATATTCAGATGTCTTGTTAAAAAGATAAACAATTATAAATCGATAATCCAGAAACATTTTTATTGGTACCACGTCGATAGATAATTTTATCATACGGCGCCCTGATGGTATGCGGTCATCGGAGCTTATGGACGCCTGCAATTCCAGAAACTAAGTGGAAGTGGAGTGTAATAGTTAATAATGTGAATTTTTACTTTAATTGTTTTAATTTGACATGTAAATTAGCTTTACGAATAAATTTATCTTATCTTATAGATGCGCGTTGCCGACCCTAAGGCTTTTTTCACTCTTTTTAGCTGTATGTAGCTAAAAAACAAATGAACACAACCGTGAAAATTCGAATAAAACTTTTTAAAAAGCAGTTATTCAACTACCAAGGATTCAAGCGATTACAGCAACAGGAATATAAAACTGCAAAATACCGAAAGCTGTATTTTTTAAAACAGAACAGAAACTGCACACTAATGCTTTTAGGGTTCTACTGGTAATAAAGTGACCTTATAACTGAGACTAAGTTGTATCATTCATGTCTGTCTGTTCACGAGATCTTTAAAATTTGCATGTTTTGATTATGACCAGTTTGATATAAATATGTTTTTTTTATACCACGATGGTGGCAAACAAGCATGATGCGGCCCGCCTGATGGTAAGCAGTTACCGTAGCCTATGGACGCCTGCAACCCCAGAGGATTCGCATGCGCGTTGCCTACGCTTTAAGAACCTATACACTCCTTTTTTTAAAGAACCTCATACATGTTTATTTTACTATTAAAAAGTAAAAGTGTTTTTGACTAATTGACCAGTTGCAAAAAGCTGGGACAAACTTATGATGATGATAGTAGGCAAAAAACGTTTTACTGTTTATAGTATTCGCGTTTCTTTAGAACGCCAGAATGTGTATACGTATTGATTATAATAAGAGACGAAGAACTAGTCAAATACATAAAAAAACGTAGCATTTTTGTCATCGGTAAGTTATTTTTTAATAGCCTATTTTGTGTCCCACTTCTGGGCAAAGGCCTCCCCTCTCATCTGCCACTCATCACGTGCATTGGTGCATATCCCCGCCGGCTAAAAAAGGCATCGAAGTCGTCCAGCTATGTTTAAGTAATAAAAAAACCCTCAAACCGTGAGTTCGACTCACGCCTGACAGATTAAATTAAAACAAAACGCAAACAGCGCTAGCTTAAACTCCCTAAAACACGAAACTTCAACTGAACAGGTTCGAATTTCAAAATTTAAAACTCCTTCCGTTCCAAATTCCCCCATTCGACCAATTAATGGGGTTATTGTAAACAGATTGCTTAATTAAGAAGCAAATGAAAGCGTTTAGCGTAGGTAACATGAAGTCAAATTAATTTTAATGATGAACGGCATGGCTTGAAAGGCAAACTTAATTTTCTAGTCTATTATTCATTGAGAAGTGGAAACGGGGAATCGAGGGAAAGTTACAGGTTGTATTGTGTTCAGGAATTGTGCAAGAAATTGTATGAGGTTCATTAATGTTTGATAGATGTTTTCAGTAGGCATTGTTACGAGTGGTAGAAGCAATAGGGACTTTTAGAAATAACACTACATAAGTTAATCAAGATCTTAATTTGGCATATGGATTTTTCAACGTACGTACCTGAAACCGACGTTGTACCAGATAGACGGGAAATCAGACACAGCGTCGTACGATAATCGTTTAAATAAATTTAAAAATATATTTGGTTAGGTTAGGTTAGGAAATACAGGAAATATAACATTATTAGACGCTAGTCTTGACCTTAAATTCCCTAAATATTGACAAACGACCTTGCAGGTTCAGTACTTTCTTGCTTTACTTTAAATATAACTTAGATACAATATTTTCTCCAATACATTTTTTTGTACCCCTCATCATCTCTTGATATTTTCTTCTTATTAAAGCCCCCCATCTCGTCTCTCCTCCATGTTTTGTACCTTTCTTCCTTCCACATTCACTTTCCTTCTTATCTTCCTTTTCCAAAACAGGAAAATTACATATTCAAGGTGTCCGTCCAATTTTGCCAGTGGCTCGCATGCAACACGGCCGTTTATAAAACAGCGGCGGCCCTTAATAGTCCGTCAACAGCCAAATGTCACCAGCGTTTGTTTGGTCAGTCGTATTATGTAGCTTTTATTTATTCGGGCTAAGTTATCGCTTACTTTTGGTGGATTTTTATGGTAATTCTAGACTATAGGTAGGCAAATAGGTTAGGCGGTTGCTTCAATAATTAGCATTGTATATGCACAAAGGTATCAATATAAATGGCGAAAAACTGTCGCATTTAAGGTTCGCGGATGACCTTCTCCTACTAGCTGAGAAAGTTGCTGACCTCCGCAATATGCTAGATGAACTTCGGTTAGCATCTCTGAAGGTTGGCCTTAAGATGAACATGTCCAAGACCAAGATAATGACTAACCATCCACGCAAAGCCCCAAACATAATTGTTGGTAGTTCCCAAGTGGAGGTTGTGGATGAATACGTCTATCTGGGACATTGTTTATCTTTTGGCCAAGGGACCCAGGAGAAAGAGGTCGCAAGACGAATCCAGTTAGGATGGGCTGCATTCAGTAACCTGGCGGATGTCCTCAAGTCCAAGATCCCGCAATGCCTTAAGACGAAGGTATATAATCAATGTGTCTTGCCTACGCTCACTTATGGGTCAGAAACGTGGGCTCTCAAAAAGGGAGTGCTTCATATAAATGAGCGTGGCTCAAAGAGCCATGGAGCGAGCCATGTTAGGCATCACCCTTGTTGATTGAGTACGGAATAGCGAAATACGGCGCCGAACGAAAGTATCGGACATTGGCAAACGCATCACACAATTAAAGTGGAGGTGGGCAGGACACTTGGCGAGAAGGAATGATGGAAGATGGACGAGACGGGTTACTGAATGGTGGCTAAAATGGGCTAAAAGGTCAGCGTGGAGACCATCAACCAGATGGTCAGACGATATCTGCCGAACAGTGGGTGTGCAATGGATAGGACTGGCACGGGACCGAGGAGAGTGGCGTAATAAAGAAGAGGCCTATACTCAGCAGTGGGTGGATACGGGCTGAATAGATAGATAGATAGATGCACAAAAGCTCTTTAGAACTATTTATTTACGTACCGAACAATATGGTAATACCTGTCTTAGACGTATTTTTGCTGTACTTCGGTAGTAATATTTATTTCATCTAAAATTTAACAAAGCTTATATTCATTTGCTGTAATCGCAAGGCACCGTAAAACGGCTGGCTTTAAAATGAGGAACTTAAACAAAATAGGCAAGTACATAATTTTTTTCCCTTAGGAAAGAGGAGAGGCTTACCTCTCCATTTTACGGTATAGATTTAGCAGTCTAGAATTTTTTTTTAACTAAATTATGTTAACATATACCAATCAATGAGCATCTTTCTTCTTTCATCACGCTACTTACTTCCATATGCCGAATTATAACTTTAAAACACATTTAAAACCACAATCTATCTCCAACACAACAAATAATCAAACAATATTGGAGTGCATCGGAATAATTTTCAAGCAAATTCTGATTCAGGCGTTTAAGCGTTATCTGTATTGTGTGGTTAATGTATTGGAGTTGGATCATGTTCCAACGTGTTATAAAGTTAGGATATTAAAATTTCCTCAGGTTTATTAAAATTTGGTAAATCAACAATCACAACACTTCTAACTCTAAAAAGGGTTATTCCATGATCGCGTGTTCGCCACCAATCCACGGCGCTCCTACGCCAATTACGGTGATCTACGGCCAAGCATTAAGTATTTATAAATTACGTTCTTTAATAAAAACGCCCGAAAGTGTTGTTATTAATGAAGTGAAAACGAACGTGGTTAATCATTCACGCTATGGTTTGGGGGTTTGCCGTGTGTTGAAGGTGAAAATGGTGAATATATCGTGTTTAGATTGAGACGTCAACGTTTTATACACTCAAGGGCATTGGAAAGGGGCATTTTTTCATCTAAAAAAATATGGCAATCCACGAAAATATAAATATGGAAAAATATTAAAAAAGCCTTAGAACCTAAACGGGAACCGAACCTAAAAGTGTGCGGCTTCAAAAGAAACTTTATAAAAAATCTAGACCGTGAATTTGAGTTGCTGTGTTTACACCAGAGATAAGCGAGGATGCGAGGAATATGTTTGTTAAGAACAAATCCTAGAGCTGCGCTGTGCGAAGAAAAGGAAATGAAGTTTTTATTTATTTATCGTATGGCTACATGTCACTGGATATAGCATATAAACATTTCTACCCTGGGGTAGTAGTAGTGGGAAAGCAGGTGATACAGAAAATCAGTGAGTCCTACGAGGTCCAGATGGGACAGTGCAGCTGCCAAGTTTGTTACTCTTTTAGCACCACCCAGGGATCACGCGTGTAGGGTTGTCTAAGGTGTTTTCTACGGACGCAGAGTAACATTGATCCCCAGAAAATGAAGTGATTCTATTAGTTCTTAAATATATATTCCTCGCAACACATCCTCGCTCATCTTTGGTGGAAACGCAGTCTAATAAATCACAAATAATTTTATCACTCTTTATCATTGTACAAAGTATTCTTGAATACTTTGACGAATAAAAAAAGAATGAGACAAAATATTGTAATACAAGCATCCGCATGCACTGCATATTAAATAAACACAAATAAAGACACAAATCAAATCAGGATTCACGACTTATCCTTTCTAATTTATCGTCAGGATCAAGACTTCCTCGCGTTAACGATTGGCGCCAGACACAATGTTATTTTACCAAGGACTAAACGGTTATTTTACCAAGGAACTTCGTGTGGTGTAATTTATAGACGTGAGAACGTTATAGAATAATGGCATCAGTTTATGATAGTGTGGGTTTTAGGTTTTGGTTTTATGTCTTGTAATAGGGCTAATAAACCTCCAAGTAGGTAATACTAAATAGGCAATTAAATTTTCAATTACGACCAAGTTCTTGTTTACTAGAGTTATCAGCATTTAGTAAGGTCTCTTTTCTTCTCCTAGCGTTTGCCACGGCTCAATTGAGCCTAGGGTCCGCTCGACAACCAAATCCCATGAATTGGCGTAGTCACTACTTTTTACGAAAGCGACTGCCCTCTGACCTTTCAACCTTAGAATGTTTTCCTTCACCGAAAAGCGACTGGTAAATATCAATTGGTAATGTACGTAAGTTCCAAAAACTCAATGGTACGAGCCCGGATTTCAACCCGAGACCTTCGGATTGAAAGTCAGAGGTCTTACCGCCACGCTACCAGCACTTCAGCGCTTAATAAGGTATTTTTTATCTTAACAAATAATGTAACTGTATTTGAATGTAATGCCAATGAGGAAACAATATTTTGGAATTCAACCAGTGGAATTCAAACATTACGATTAATTCTGTTACAACGTGTCTTATAAGAATACTCAAAGGAAAAGAAGATCTTAGTTTCTTTCTAAGATCTAATTAACAATGATGAGATCACCAGGCAAAACCACGTGAACCAACTAAAGTGAATATAGATGCAGCACCGGCGGGGACAGATGTGAATGAAGATAGGAATAAACCAAACCGGCTTATTGACGAAACTAAAAGTAAGTTGACACTGAGAATCTATCAGCGAATTAAACAATTGTGAAGATCCGTCAAAGAGCCGTTGTTTGATAAAATATATAAATAAATAAAAAAACACTAAGCAAAGCTTGTACGAGTAGGTAAGGTCGGCTGCAGAGAAAAAGGCCCACGCTGCATACAAAGTTTTTAAGCAGGTAAGTATATTTCTCTCCAGCTGACTGTACAATGGGTGCCAGACGACTAAAAGTTACATAAATAAATACGAAAATATATCCGCAATAATTGTGATACTTACTACCGAATTAATACTGTGATTCGAATCTGGACCTCCAGCTTTGTAGGTTGAGCCACTACCGGCTACTAGGAGCTCATTAAATAATGATGATGATGACATTAATGATCAAGACTTTAACCATCAACAACTTTTTAAAACTACTAACTCGCTCACATCTGTCGCTTAACATGGAAGTTTCCGCCCATCATTAACTCTTCCAAATTAATGTCAATCACTTTTATTGGCGGATAAATAAAAACAAGTAGCACTTCCCGGTGGCCCCCCATCAACGATTCTACTTACCTAGTCTTTAATTTATAACTTTCGTGCCTCGGTCAGTGGTTTTATTGAAGTATTTTCATCTAATTAAAATATCTCTTAAGTTTTTACCCAACTGCCTTTATTAATGTCGAACTTTCGAGTTACGGAAGATATTAATTTTATTAACTATTCGATCAATGTTAAAGGTCTGATACTTGAAGTCTTGGGACGGGAATTGAATAATGTTTATATTTTATAAGTTCGTTTATGAACGTTTTGAATTCTTCGCTGTTTCTTTTGTTCGTGACTGTTATACTTTTCTCGAAGATTAATAAAGGGTATTTTATGAGTTCGGGATAAATTTAATATATCTGTAATAAATTGAAATAACCAGGTCGGAGTTTGAGCAATTGCGATAAAGAAAATGGGTTAAGTGCCGAGAAATATTTCAGAGAACAGACGAATATAAAAATATTTTTTCACATGGTTTTGATATTGTTTGAAATGATTTCATCATTACAAGAGTAACGTACGGTAGGTGGAGAAGAAATTTGTGTTCAAAAAAGGGTTGTTTTAGAAGTCATTTAATTTATTGCTTATACATTTTTTATTTTTTTGTTATTACTTAGAAGAAAAGGAAATGAAGTTTTTATTTATTTATCGTATGGCTACATGTCACTGGATATAGCATATAAACATTTCTACCCTGGGGTAGTAGTAGTGGGAAAGCAGGTGATACAGAAAATCAGTGAGTCCTACGAGGTCCATAATAACAGCCATTGTTAAACTGATTTATTTCATTGTGTTGATTGTATTCCCGTGTATTGAATTCCGTATTAAAGTTGATTTTCCAATTAATTTACGATGCTGATACTTGGTGGAGCAGTAGGCAATATCACAAGATATCTGATGATTACTATGAGATACTTATATTTTATTTGTAGTGACGTAAGAACTGTGTCAAATATTTTTGATTCCTTTGTTGTGCATGATATAGTAACGTACATACTTATAGGGCAGATGTCTCGGTTGTGGTTACTGTGCCGGTTTTGGCCATTTCCAACTTTATTAAGGTAGAGAAAAATTTACAAGTCCATGGTTTATAGTTACTATAAGAGTAAATTATGACAGCACCCTGGCCCTGTCATGTCATGTATCAGTTGTTATTCAGTTGTCAGGATTCATGGAACAAAGTGGCCAAAACTAGCTCCTGGGCCCCTTTCTAACATGTCATTAAAGAAGTAAATAAGATGCAATGTCAGAATCTTAACAGCGGAGATTCATATACTTAAATACAGTAATATATTTTCAATGAACTCAGTACATAAAGATTGTCATAATTCCTTATTGACAACATGACGAACATCTGAAAACATAAACTCTCCTTAAAGTGGCCAAAATCGGGGCATCTGCCCTACTTAGGTTAATGTGTTGATCTGAATAAAAGACAAATTATTTATCCTAGTCAAATACAAAGCAGACGGGAACACCACACCAGCCATAATATTATTACCTAATTACGCTGAAAATACAGAAAACGGCATTTTATGTTTTCCAATGTAATCATGCGTTAACTTTGGCGTGGATATTTTTTTAAATAATTTCATTACAGAGTAGGATACGGAAAAAACGCGCGTATATATGTTTTCACAGCGCCATAATAATATTATGTTTGTTTAGGTTGCCCGAAATATAAAGGGTACATTTAAAAAGGGTTCCTAAAATATAACGTTTAGAAAAAAATACGTAATTTGTTCTATAAAAAGAGTTTTTATACTCATCAGGGTAATTCCACTCATACGTTAAGGCAAATAACTTGAGGGGTTAGACATGTAATGTAAGATATATTACACTTTATTTTATACGCTTATCCTATACAAAGAAAACTAGAGTCGTTACAACAAGGCTCTTTAAGATTTTATTATAAAAAATATACCACGACGGTGGCAAACAAGCATACGGTCCGCCTGATGGTAAGCAGCTACCGTAGCATATGGACGCCTGCAACTCCAGAGGTTTCACATGCGCGTTGCCGACCCTTTACAAAAAGGAAGATTCACTATGTTGACGGCTAAAGGAACAAGAGGGTCCCTCATCGTCTACACACTGGGTCTTCTTTGAGCTCTTTGGCAACCTTACTCACCAGCAGGAACACAACACTATGAATAGGATCTAGTGCTATTTGGCTGTGGTTTTCTGTAAGGTGGAGGTACTGTACTGATTATTTAAGCACTGTACAGAAAATAATAAACTTATAATCAACGAATTACAATTAATTTAAATTAAATATAAAATATTACATATATTTCATTCTGTTAATTATTCGCGATATTAATTCCCAACATTGCAACAACAACGAGAAAAAAAGAAAAAAAAAAGAAATTCCACTCAAAAAGATGTGCCGTAAAAAAACATTTGTTCCGTAACTTCTATTGGTGTCTAGCGAATAAAAAGGCAATGCCCTGAAGCCAACAGGTGTAGGGCTCTGCCACCACACATAATAATAGCAAGAGCTATAGAAAAACCTATTCAATTTTTTACCGTATTCCCATGGAATAAATTACAAAATCAAACCGATTTTCTAATGCACTTACGTCTCTTTTGCATGGTAGTGTAGGGCTGTTAAGCACATAAAGGAAGAAAGCTAAAAAGGTTTAAATAAAGTCAGAGTTTCGGATCGCAAAATAATGTAGCGTTGCGTTTTGATTCACTGGCGAGTAAGGCATAAGCTGAAGCGGTTATATTTAATTAGGATCACGGTTATTGTAAGAGTAAGTTAAGTATAAATATCTTCAGCTTTAAGCATAAGCATTTCTATTAAAACATGTAGAAATATATTAATTTCGATTTCATTCGAGGAAGTCGATTAAAACTTCCTCAGTAATGATCTTCTGTGGCCACGCCAAGACTTCTGGCTTGTAAATCCCACTTACCGCTAAGATAGAAACATCTTTTTTACAGTAATAATAAAAATACAATTTTTTTATTAATTCGGCATTCTAATTTTAGTGTATCGTTTGCAGGGGATGCTCCCCGTTTGATTTGGTATTGCGAGAACCGGAAATACCCGGTTCCGGCATCGTATTTGTATAGAATTAGAGTACCGGGGGCACGCCCTAGTCGTCTGCGCACAACACGTTGAATTTATTGCAAAATCTAGTAAGCAAAGTTACGGGAGGACAAAAAATGTCCTCCTGTAATTTTGCTTCGGTTGAGGGTTTACGCGATCGAGTAGTAGGCGATTTTTTCACTAGATGGCAGCACCGTCGCGAGAGGTATTTTTGACAGCAGCTGTCAAATTCCACCAATAAAAAAACATGATTAAACGATAGTCGTTTGCGCTCAAGATGGTCATGCCGTCTTTAGAATAGTTTTTTGTTTTTTGCTCATTTACGTATAGTAGTGTGTAATATTGATAGCTTATTGTGCGGTGACCTAACGAACAAGGGTGCAGCTAATGAAAAACTAGTCTCAAAACGTGCGTAACCACCCTTTAGTTGAACAAACGGTTATCCGGGGTCTCGGCCACCCACGTGTTTGTAAGGAGGCTATCACTTTAACCGAACAATTTTGCTTTTATTTTATTTTATAAAAATTGTATAAAATCATAAGTACACCTTGACATTGGCAGAATTCACCTCGCCAAGACCGGTGAGGAGTAAAAGCCAAAAAAAAACATGATTAAACATGATTGGTGGATTATGACAGCTACACCTCTCGCCACGGTGCTGCCATCTAGTGAAAATAGCGATCGCGGAAAGCCTCTTTTTAAACCTAATCATGAAATAACGACTAATACTTTTTCTGCTGTTAGCATTTTCTAAAGTAATTTGTGTTTCTTATAGCTAAGTTTTATAAAGAATCACTCACACTATTCGCTCGTAACTTATGCCCACTAATCCCGCACACAAGACAAAGTTCCAGAGGTATAAAAAATTGTATCAAGACTGCTGTTTGCGGCCTCGAGGCTATTGAAAATCAAAATGGCTGCCGAATTTATTTCTTTGTTAAACTTACGGTGGGTTAAGCCCGGTTTTGTTACAGGCTGTTTTTGTAACGTAACTGGATGAGCAGGAATTGCATTGTCTTTCTACTTTGTAATAACAGCATTTCGTTGTAATTTTTTATCTACACTCATACTGTAAGTACTCTAAAATGTGTTCAAAAACCGTAGACAATGACAAGCATTACAACAAACGATTTAACTATGACAAGTTTCTTATCTGCGGCAGTAACGTAATTTTAATGTTGCATGCTCAAATATTGTTAAGCAATGAGTTTCAAATTTGGAACATCGAATTTGAATGTTACCGCCATGGCCAACTCGATATGTCCCGCGCGAGCGCCGGCACAATCGAGTTGGCCATGACGGTACAATGGCGGTCATTCTATGGTTTCCGAACACTTAATTTAATATATATAATATGAGTGTAGATAAAGCAGTGTATGCAACTGTACGTAATTAGGCCTTAAAACACTCGTGTGATCTTATTATGAAATTCGCCTGCGGCTCATTTCAAAAAACCACACTCATGTTTTAAGGACCCTTATTACGTAACAGTTACATAAACTACTATTGGCTTACTCCTGTCAAGTTAATAATACTACACATATCTACACTCATATTGTAAGTCCTTTAAAATGTGTTCAAAAACGGTAGGCAATGGCCAGCATTATAACAACCGATTTTATTATGATTTTTTATTGTAGCAGTAACGTAATTTTAACATTACGTGCTCAAATATTGTTGTTGTTTCAAATTTGGAACATCGATTTTGGTAACGTAATGAAAATCCAGCCCTCCTCTCCGACCGCGGTTGCCCTCATCCCCGACCGCCGGCACAATCCAGTTGGTCATGGCGGTGCAATGGCGGTCATTTTAATGGTTTCCGAACACGTCATTTAGGATTTATAATAATTATAATATGTGTGTAGATAAAGCAGTGTATGCAACTGTACGTAATTACGCCTTAAAACACTCGTATTTTAAGGACCCTTATTACGTAACAGTTACATAATAGTAGTTTATGTAACTGTTACGTAATAAGGGTCCTTAAAACATGAGTGTGGTTTTATGAAATGAGCCGCAGGCGAATTTCATAATAAGATCACACGAGTGTTTTAAGGCCTAATTACGTACAGTTGCATACACTGCTTTATCTACACTCATATTATTTATTATAAATGCCGTATTCGGAAATCATAGAATGGCCGCCTTTGCACCGCCGCGGCCATCTCGATTGTGTCGGCGTGGCCAACTCCATTGTGTCGAGGCTTGCGCGGGACCAATCGAGTTGGCCATGGCGGTAACATTATGTTATCAAATTCGATGTTCCAAATTTGAAACTCAGTGCTTAACAATATTTGAGCATGCAAAGTTAAAATTACGTTACTGCCGCAGATAAGAAACTTATCATAGTTAAATCGTTTGTTGTAATGCTTGTCATTGTCTACGGTTTTTGAACGCATTTTAGAGTACTTACAGTATGAGTGTAGATAAACTACTATTACGGGTTAAATCAGTGGCGGTAAAATTGCTAATTTTATATTTGTGTGATAACATTATTTAAAAATAACATTAAATCTTATAGTAAACATATGTATTTGTGTATTAATCAGACAAAAAAGGTCGGTTCGAGGTTGGAAATATATTTCTGAACAAGCAAAAAACTATTGTAAAACAACAGGCCCAATTTTTTTTCTGATATACTTATAACAAAAATTTCTGAATGTTTTTAATGTTATTCTTATCTTCACTATCCAAAGGCTGTATGGAAGAGATAGCTCTTTAGCGATAAGACCGCCTGTATTCTTTATTCTCATTTAACCTTTTTACTCTTTTGTTGATGATGTACGCCACGCAAACTTCAATTTAGACTTCGATGATTTCCGGTATAAAAAGTATCCTATGTGCTTTCTCGAGACCCAGACTATCTTGATACCAAATTTCATCGAAATCGGTTCAGCAGTTTAAGCATGAAGAGGTAATATACACACAGACAGACAGACACACTTTCGCATTTATAATATAAGTATGGATAGTATTTATTTATTACGTTTTGTGAAGCAATCAAATTTGGATTTTATTATTATTATTTTATTTTAATTAAACAATACGTACATTGTATGTCTCTCAAGCTGTTTTGATATGCCTTCTTATAGAACTACGCATTATTGTGTATCTTTAAGATGTAATATTACTGTATTACTGTTTTGAAAAAATAAGTCCCGCCGAGTTTCTTGCCGGTCATAAATAATTCTTCTCGGGTCAGAGGTGTAGGGTTAGAACCGGTGGTGGTGTTTTTTTTTTTCTCTCTGACGTTCATAAGTGCATTGTAATGTGCCTAAATTGAAGAATAAATATCTTTTCACGCTACTGTTCGGTAATGTGACAAAAGATGGTCAAAATCCAAACTGGAAAGTAAGCATTTGCTGTAGCACCTGAACCACCACTACAGCAATGTTATTGTAGCGATGAAATGTCATTAGTTGGAAAGTAAATTGTCCAGTTATGTCATTGCATGCATTAAAAACATTAAAAGGTCTTTTTTTGGCACAACTTTATGTTTCAAAAATAAAATAAGGTTGTTTATCGGGCCAACTACCTGTTTAAAAAAAAAAGAAACGTCAAAACCATTTATTCATCCTTAAGGCGTTTTTACTTTTTTAGCCGTTTGTGGGTTTCTATCAAAAACGCCTCTAAGTAATGAGTCGGTTTGAAGCAAACAACAGAAAAACGCTTCTTGAAAGTGAAAAAAAAAGTAAAATGGCGGTAATGGAATACTGAATTGGATATTCTACAAGAGCATTTATATTATTATGACAAATGTTTTTTTATTTCCTCACAGTAGTCGTGAAAAGCACTGTTATATCTCGGCCGAAAGCGCTATAGGTGGACTCGGTATCTTCGAGGGCCTCCCCTGGCGGGTCGGCCCTCGAACTAACTCGATCCACCTTTTCAAGCCTCTACAACAATGTACTATTATCTTTTATTTTATTTAATCTTTATTGCACTAAAGGAAACTTAACGTAAAAAAGGCGGACTTAATGCCATAAGGCATTCTCTACCAGCCAACTTTTAGGGCAAAACAGAAAGATTAGTATATACTTGTAGTATATTATGGTATGGATTTGATTTCATCATTTTGGCCGTCTCTAAATCAGGGCTACTTCGATAATCTCTCATCACCTCATCAGTCCCGATACTGCCTTGACCTGATCAGCATAACTGATTTGACTATTGTCAAGAGCTACTGGACTCGCGGGATTTAAAGGGAAAAATATATTATACTCAACTCAAGAGGTCAGTTTAATACAAAAGTAACTGGGTTAGGGATTGTAAAAAATGTTGTAGTGTGGGGAAAGATGCGTTGTATTCAATTGACGAGTTTTTTGGAGGTGTTGCTTAAATAAATAAATAATTATGTAAAAAAAAAAGTTAATAATACCGTATCTAATTTACTTATTTGTAATCTTAATTTAGTAGTATACTTTAATATAAAAACTGTATTGACGTGTAAAAAGTACATTTTATGAATAAACGATTGAATTGAATTAAATTGAATTGAATAAGGGTCAGTACAGATTGTTCAATTTATTTATTGTCAAAAGTTGAAAAAAAAACACCTAATTCCCCCTGCCGAGGTTTCCCCAGCGGGCTACAGTATGGGGTTCTTAAAAAAGGTAGTGTATAGGTTCTTAAAGGGTAGGCAACGCGCATGTGAATCCTCTGGGATTGCAGGCGTCCATAGGCTACGGTAACTGCTTACCACCAGGCGGACCGTATGCTTGTTTGCCACCGTCGTGGTATTCAAAAAATACCTAAGATACAAAATAAATTAAACAGATTTTTACCCTGAGCATGTTCGTTACTTTTCTTCTGCCCCTTAAAGTGGAAATAGCAGCCTGGCTACTCGGGATTTCGTCGGCTAGTTACCAGATCTTTGTTAGGTATTCTATAGAATACTAAGGAATTGTATACAAAATCAAGATTGATGAATCGCGATAAAAGAGCCTAACGCGCGTCACCAGCATCAGATAAAAGGAAGTAAGTTTTTAACAAAATTAAACCATCTTCTGAAAATAGTTTAAATTGACATCATTTTATTCCTGCCACAGTCCCACACACAAGTGTTGCTAGTAGAGCGAAAATGTGGGAGCTATTTTAAAAACAATTACTATTTACTGTAGGAGTAACGTAACTATACTTATCATTTAAATAGTTCCCTCGATTTATCAAGTATACCAACATCAAACTTGACCTAATGAGAATGTGCCATTTAAACACAAAAAACAATCATCCCGCCATCTTCACGAAATTGTGGAAGGAACATAAAAAACAACAAATGAAAACGTTCAGATTTTTGTGAATTGTACTGGACCTACATATGTTGTGGTGAATAAATGAATTTATTATTATACAACTCCGAATTGTATAGGATGTGAGGCAAAGTATCAAATACAATTTATTCCATACTTTGACAAGGCATTCTACACAATGCCTAGGAATTTCGTAGAATATCGGATCATATAATTATACAGACTGCTGGTCTTTTGTATATGAAATTCATACTATTGTTCAAATTAGCAATTAATTTCAACCCAATTTCCATCAATTCATCCGCAAAATTCACGAATGATATGAAAGAGGCCAAATTTTGCGCCGCATTTAATTAAGTTGTTGTATTGTGGTGTAATTTGCCATTAATTGCATTGATTGTAAATTTCATCGAATTTACATTTCAATGATTTGTTGAAAATATAATGTGATTCGGTTATTTCTATTCGTAATATTTTTATGAAGTATCATTTGAACACATTTCTTTCTAGCTCTTGGCCGAAATAATGGTTAGCAGTGTACTTTTTGATATTGGGTAATTTGATACTTTAAAACATATATGTAGCCAATAAACGTTTATTAAGCTTCACACCGTAAATGGAAACTAATTTATTATATTTGAGAGAGCAATCATATTTGACAGATGACGTAGCAGTTCACTATTGGCTGAAACCCACCAACAGATTCCCTCCACCAGTTCCCTTTTCCGGTTTTAATCCCCACCAGGTGAGCGGCGCGGCTACGGCGCGTGGTTACCTCATAATTTCAATCAAAGGGGGATCAATGTTACTCTGCGTCCGTAGGAAACACCTTAGACAACCCTATACGTGATCCCTGGGTGGTGCTAAAAGAGTAACAAACTTGGCAGCTCCACTGTCCCCTCTGGACCTCGCAGCACTCACTGGATTTTCTTCATCATCTGCTTTCCCACTAATACTACCCCAGGGAAGAAATGCCTAGCTATATCCAGTGACATGTAGCCATACGGTAAATAAATAAATAAAAAATAACATAAATAAACCTCATAATTGGCGTTCTGTTTGTCGGAACGTACGGTTCACTAAAAAAACCTAAGATTTTTGTAAGTACTGGTTAAAACATTTTCCATACGGTGTACGGTATACCTTAAAAGGTTATTTCTAACGACAAAGTTATTTTCAATATTTTTTACAAGGTTTTTCTGATATTTATTTGACTTTTATCCTGCGGCAATATTTTTAAACTATGAAGATTTTAAAAGAACTTTATCTTGGCCATTTTGTAACATGAATTGAACTGTCATATTTACAGTAATATTATAGTCGTCTGGAATAGCACCTACAGTAAAAGCGCAAAATTATTGAATAGAACTACATATAAATATCAAACGGAATTATAATCAGGTAATAAATGAAATCGAGCTCCAGGGTCGGTATTCTAAATTTGAAGTTATGATATGTCACGGATTTTTATTTATTTTATAAAATTCTGACAACCAATGTCACTGATTCGTTTGATGTATTGTATTAAATCTAACAATATGTTTTTGATATCTATTCTATTTAAGAGTCCGGTAAAGTTATTTTTCAATTTTCTCAACGGCTTGATACCATATTGCTGTAACTAAATAACACATAGATTGAAAGATCGTTTCTTTTTAAATTGCATAAGTGGAACTCTTGTCCTTCATTTTTTTAATCATGGCATAAAAAAACAAGCGACGAGTTTGCACGACACAACCTCCTCGCTAAACAACATGTATAAGAATTGAGTTTTTGGGTATTAAATAATAATATATATGGACCAAAAGTATATTTTTGCAATTACAAAACTTCAAACTATCTTATCAATTACAATTCATGTGCGTTATTTCATTATTAGTGATTTTCGTTTACAACTCGTTACCGGACTCTTAACATGAACTTTTCAACTAACTGATAAGAAGAAAAGATGATCTGAATAAGCCGGCCATCACTATTGGCATGTCTGGCTAATCATGTTAAATATAAAATAAATAAAATATTAAACCAGTGACAAATTGTACTCTTCAAATAAACCTCCTGTTTTGAGTGCGTCAGACTTTAATCATGAATAGGTTATGAATGAATGGTTAAATTGCATTATGATGCAACACGATTTATTTGGAGTTCGTTTCGTCATTTTATGTTCAATTTATTGGTACCTACTTATTGGTATAATTTGTTATTTAAAAAGGATAGGAAGATATCAGTTTAAAGAAAGTAAATTTATAATTCGGTTCGGAAACATCGTATGTTAATACATCGTAAATTAAGAGTAGGTACTCTTCATTTATTTTTATTCTATAACATTTCAAATTTTATGTAAGTACGCAGAAAAAGCCCTTATATGTAGATTAGAAAAAGAATGTTATTATAAAATTACTGAAAATATTTTAATAATCCCTTTGCACTTTTGCGATAAAATTCTCTTAAAAACAGCAAAAAGTATTTTGTACCTTAAAATGCATTTTTAGCGCATTATTAAATGTTTCTTTTAACCGTAATTTGTTTCTGCTGACAGATCTGAAAAGTGCTGTACATTTGCGAATCTGCCCGCCGGGCATACCCGTCAGACAGATTCAGTGGTTAATCTGTGCGCGTATCCCTAGCTAATATAAATCTACTCACAGGTAGATGATTTCAGAATTTAATTAATGTGATATATATATAGGTAGGTAGTAAGGTAGGTATGGGTATGGCGCGCGTAGTAACTAGATACAAGTGAGTATAACCAAAAATTTAAATAAAAACCGCCCAAGTGCGTGTCGGACCACGCATAGAGGGTTCCGTACCTTCAATGGAATAAAAACCAAACTAATACCAAAAGGTCGTATCGGATGCCTATGGAAGAAGTTTTTTGGAGATAACTCAAAAATGGCTGAACCGATAATGTTCATAACAATTTTCGTAGAAAGTATATGATAAGGCGCATCTCCTCAATTTTTCATATGTTTTGGACTTACGGTTCAAAAGTTACAGATAATCGCTTCGAAAGTCAGAAAAATTGTGTCCCCCCACAATTTTTCTGACTTTCGAAGCGATTATCTGTAACTTTTGAACATAAAATGGTCAAAGAAACCTAAATGTTATTTTTAAATACCTATCGATTGATGTCACATGTTGATATTTCGTTAAAAAATATTTTTAAATTTAGTTATTGTATGGAGCGCCCCCTAAATATATTTTTTTTTCAAATTTAACTACATAACTAAGTAGCGGCATACAAAATACACCTTAGGTTTAAATTTTATTCAGATACAGAATGGCTGTGACATACGGACGGACAGACAGACAGACAGACATGACGAATCCATAATGGTTCCGTTTTTTGCCATTTGGCTACGGATCCCTAAAAATTAAAAAATAAATATTTTATTAATTATCAAATTTTTTGGTCACTTCTGAGTACTCTCTTACTCAATCGTTAATACCTACTAATATAAAAGTTTATAATATATACATTCCTATTTATAAAAAACGTCCTTTATCCACTTAAGTTCAGAATGGTCATTCTTATCTCAACTTCTTACAGAAATATAATATTCAAAGGCGAATAAAATTCAGATGATATTTTTCGAATAACGAAACATGTTAGAAAGGTTACTTGTGAATCAGATCTGATCCTTTACGAGCAGAAGGTCCTAAGTTC
This sequence comes from Pammene aurita, assembly GCA_947086415.1. Classification (NCBI taxonomy): domain Eukaryota; kingdom Metazoa; phylum Arthropoda; class Insecta; order Lepidoptera; family Tortricidae; genus Pammene; species Pammene aurita. The sequence goes on from OX352301.1 coordinate 4,120,021, forward strand.
TTTCATGTTTCATACAAATGTAATATTTTATATTTCAGTTGACAGGTTCGCGTCGTTACACTCGTTACATTATTGCTATGGATTCTTTTGTGATAATCTCCATTTAAAAAGGTTTTATAGGACGTGGCTTTTCATTGCAAAATAGGTATTTCTGGTAAAAAGGGCAATAGGCCTTGAGCGATTATAGCGAGTGCTTATGAAGCACTTTACGTTGTCGTATCAAAAGATAACATAACATGACATAAATACTCTTTATTGCACACCTCAAATAATAGACACAAAGTATACACAAGTCACAAACAAAAAAAGCAAAGGCAATACAATTGGCGGTCTTATCGCTAAACAGCGATCTCTTCAAGACAACCTTTGGGAAGCGGAAAGAGCTATGTTTGGATCTCCCATACATAGTTGCCTGCCGAGTCGGTTGAAATAAATTAATAATAATAATAATAAATACTCTTTATTGCACACCTCATACAGTCACAAGCACAAATTTTACAATTATAAATTCTAGGGAGATAGGCTAAAAAGGGTTATTCGTATTTTAGAAACCGATTTAACTTTGATGTTGCTACTTGCCGCGCATTCTTCTTGCACCACTACATACTTTGGTCAATGATTTTTTCAAGCCCAATTTTGACCTTACTGGTTCGTTAAAAGGCGAATGCTTGGCAAGTAAGTTGAATAATAGGGCCGAGATCAAACGTATATACGTATCTTATTCACAAAAGATTTCCAAGTAATAATTCACAGATATTTGAAGCGTATCGGAACAACCCTAAAATAATAGGGGGTGAAAATGGAGCCCTCGGAATTTGCATTTCTGTAACAAAGATATGGATATAATAAAGACAAATTTACCATGTCAGTCCGAAGTTTGTACTGGCTGGTAGAGACTGATTCTTTAATTCCGCATTTTGTTTTATTTTTTCTACACGCCGCATTTAAAATGTAATGAGGATGTTACGCTACTTGTTGAAATTGAAGTGGTATTGAATTCAAGGAGCTTTTTTCAAGAATTAATTTAGATTGTAAGGAGAAGAAAAAAGAGAACTTAGAAATGATAAGGCTATTATTAGAGAAATAAAACAACCTACATTATGGAATAAGTTTTAGGCCCCGTCTTCTACAAATAAGACAACTTCGGCATTTTTTACCTATTTTGGTATTACTTTTATCAAATTGAAAAATTTTGCTAGTCTGTCACTCTGACCTCCACCTATGAAAAGCTGCCAGATGCCCGGATCTAGCAATAAGGATAGTATTGCAATCTTACTAGAAGGGTTTCATTACTCTCATTATTGTGTCATATCTGACGTGGCCAGCTCTTAGTCCATTATGAGAGTAGTTACTTCATCTGGTTCGATTCACTGTCTTAATCAGATGCGAAGGTTTTCCTCTCACTAGATGGCGTTACCTGTGAAGCCAAAATCAATGTTCCGTAAGATATGGAGTATTATGGAGTTATGGATCAGAGGTCTATGGCGGATCGACAGTCTTTATAATTCCCTCGTCTCCGTCTGCACCTATAAATTATACATGCCAAATATGTTAAGTGTCCCCTCGAAAGCTCAAGTGTTATCAGAGGGGAGAAAATGGCGGTCAAATTGCAGGCTAATTAGGCTTCAGTGGCTCAAATTGATTGGCTTAATTTGAACTTTAAGCCAATTCTAATTAACAGTCTATAATTTAAGTAGACACGGGTGTTAATCAAGATGTTATCTCTGATGTTTCATGCTCGACTGTGCGTTTGTAGTTCCAGAAAAGGCTGGTTAAAGTATAACAAAGAAGTATATCTACATATTACCTGCTAACTAGAGGATCCAAATTCTTCGCAGGAACGACTGCTTTAAACTTTTCGTTATAGATTAAGTGCTGGCCCTGGCAGATATGACATGATAACGAGAGCAACGAAACCCCTCTTGTTAATTTGCTGTACTATCCTTATAACAAGATCCGAGCACCTGGCAGCTTTTAATGGGTGGAGGTCAAAGAATGCAATGCAATATAAATCAAAAATATTGTAAGTATCCGTCCGCGGCTTCATCTGCTTTCAACCTTGTTTTATCAGTTTTAGAGGTTGAATTACCAAATATCGTTTCTTGACAATGATATTTAAAGAAAAGGTCTTCCAAATTTGATCAAGGTTCTACATTCAGTGGTTTCAGGGGTGGGGGTGGGGGGGGGGGGGAGGCGGGGCGTTGCATGGCAGTGTCTATACTTCGTTTCCTTTTCAGATTAGAAAAGTAACGGTCAATTTCGCCAATGTAGGTATCTTTATTTTTGTCAGCCATATCTTTAAATTGGACTACTTTTTCCATTATTAGTGATAACCCAATAAGGTGCACAATGGCGAATTTTAACATCGTTTTCCCAAAAATCGCACAACGACAATCGCACGATATTTCGAATCGAAAAAAAAAGTACCTATATGTAACGTGACAGTTTCATATATTTAACACATTTAATTTCACATCATGCTTTATGTAATCATCACGTCAACACATTTTCCTACACGACGCTAAGCACCGATCTAAAGGACATGTCACACTTCACAACGTTACGCGAAGGTATTTCAAATTGCTATTAATTTTAGCAGTAATCATTACACACCATAGACTACCTCCCATAGACTTGGTACGAGTATTATGAAATTACTACAGTACATATAGGAGGATGTTAAAAAAGGACTGTACAGGTTTTTTAAACAGTCGCCAACGTGTGTAACACTCCTGGCGTTGCAACCGTCTATAGGCTAAGGTGACCAGTTACCATCCAGCGGGCTGTATGCTTGATTGCCACCGACGTGGTATAACATAATGATTCCGAAGACACGTGGTCAATACCAGTGGGTCCACGGACCATTTTTAGTCCCTCAGATCCGTTTGAATTGGTTCACGAATTCGTTGAACATAACAAAATTTTTTTATCTGTCTTTTTCATAGGCACTTATTTTTATACAGTCCCTGCCAATATAAATTTTATCGATTCGCTTACCGATACGTATGGAACTAATCATAATATTAAACTAACATAGAAAATTAGAGCCAGCACCCAAAATAGGGACAGAAAAAGGGGTCCCACGACCCCCCTTTTGCCGAAGAGAGCCGAGCGAATGCTGACTATAAATATCTTAATGAGTACAATGTTGCCTGTAATTGCCTATACAATTGCCTATGTATAAGTATAATACTGATTAGTTAAGAACCACTGATTTAGTAGAGAAGTGATCTGTGTGACATCTTCAACACATCATCAAAAGCACGTACATCAAGATTAGGATGAAGCAGAGAATATTGTTCGCGATTCCCTTTGTACGGTGGTGCATGAGATTTGCGAATATTAAGACGGGTTAGTAGGTCATAATCATTATACATACCTAGATTCAAAATACAATTTGTTATTGATTTGATTTTAAATTTGACGTAGACCGAATTGAACCTGTGATATGACGTTTGGCTTTGACGATCAACCTTTTTTTTAGCAAGATAGTGTCAAATAGATATCAATAAAATGCGATTAACGTTTATAAGGTACGTCAAATGTATTGGTAACATTGTTTGCCAGTACCAAAACTTTACTTGTTTAGATATCATTTTGATAACGAAAAAAAGATAAAACTCATATCAAATCCGTTACAAACCAAGATATTAAAGTTATAATACTACATAACTACAGATTCAGAACTACTTCCACTACTGACTACTACAGTAAACGCCAAAAAATGTATGGAAACAATTCTCAACCTTATTAAAATGGAGTAAGGTGCAAAGGTGTATACATAATTCTGGCGTTGACTGTACATTATATACCTTACAACGTAATTATCGTAAAATTAGCATTAGACAGTGTGTGAAGCGCCACGTGTGCGCTCGGGAACCGTGGAGTGAATGATATGCACGTCTTCATGGAATATACTAGTATCAAGAATGTTTAGAACTGACAATTTTTAATTCACTAAAATCTTTAAAAAAATGGAACTAGTGAGTTAAGTAGACAGAGTAATATATGTTATATTCAAAGCCACGTTACATATATGAAGACCTCTAAGAATATAAGAAAAACATAAGAATACAATCGATTCTAGGCCTGGGCACCGGAAGATTTGGTCACTTTTCCTTTGTATATGACATCTATTACAGTTTTAAGAATACATAGGATTGACAATTATTGATACACTAACCCCTTCTTTATATACATCTTATTAGATTCATTTATTTATTTGATGTTTTGTCTGTTTCTAACTCACCCAATTGTCCTTATCTATTTTTGACAGTTACTGTCAAAGATAGATACGGACAAATTAATGGAAGTAAAAATATCCGCTGTAAGCAGAGAAATGGGATGACAAAGAATGCTTGTCAACGATCAAAAGTGTGGCAAAAAAATGAAATCCATGTATGTGTCTAAATTGTCTATGTGAGCGTAAAATAGTGATGCCAAATACAACAGGTTAATTATCTATCGGTATTTGACTTTCTTATCGATACGTTCTAAAGGCCTCTACAGACGTAAGCGACTAGTCAAAGTACTCAACTGCGACGTCAGTTGACATCCCCACTACCAACTTGACGTTTCATTTCACGCACATTTTCGACTAATATTATAACATTACCTAATAGTTAATAACTAATATGTTTTTTCTAAGCAAATTATATTCTTTAGTACCTATTTAAAAAAATGTAAATAAACAAAATTATTTATTATTAAATTAAAAATATTAAATAAACAAAATTATTTTAATATCATTATTTCCTAAAATATTAAAAATATTTCATAAAACGGAAAACGGAATTTCAAGTCGCCGGTCGAATGCGCATTCGATTGATCGCACGACCATTTTGACAGCTGACCTCTCATTCCAACTATATTTCTATCTCGTTCTAATCGTTTGACTAGTCGCTTGTAGGCACGGGACACACTTAAGCGGAATCCAGCCCAGCTATCATAAATAAAAATCGGCCGTAGTATAAAAGTCGGAAATTTCTTTACGGGAGCTGAATTTTTGTATGGAGACTATGGAGCCCATGTACAATATTCGGCCCGATTTCCGTTTTCGGCTGCTTAATTACTATGGTTGCGAATTCCGCTAAATGTGTTGAGCGCCATATTTGAATGAAATAATACAAGTACTGCAAGGTAAAAAAATCTTTAATAATAAAAAAACCCGTTTAAACTGGATATAATAAGAACCTAATTTAATCTTCTTACGTAATGACGTAATGTGAATATAAGATTAATTGATTCATTGGATTTTTTGAAGCAATAATTATAATTTTCATGTTGAACAGTTATCGATATAAGTCCCTAAAACGTTTTGTCAATCCCTAGCGTCGAATAAATGTTTCGGTTTTTACACAAAATAATCATGAATATTAACTATTATGATAAAATATTAGCACACAGTATAAGAAACACTAATAATTAATTGTATCTAGTAAATACTTACACGATTTATTTTGCTAATTTGATAAAATATTGTTTCAAAGACATCGATCGGAATATCATGTAAACCTGTGAAATGAGTAATTACTTGGGTTTTTCCTATGAGTAATAGTCCAATCTGGAACACAACACAACACCATGTTTCTCCTTTTTCATCCCGAGTTATTTTATTCACTATTGTTTTATATTTTCCACGCTAAAATATGAGCTGTCACGACGTGGGTACGTAAGCCAACTACCCAAATTCAAAAGCTGTCACTCCTTCAAAATGATCGTGTGTCTCTTTTGCACTCGTGGAATGTCCATATACGTGTTGGTTTCTCTTTTGCACACTTCGTTTATCTTTTAGCGGCAAGCGCCATTTTATATCTATGGCTGTAAGCGAGTGGAGTACGTAGCTAGATTCCGTAGCTTCATAAGAACATCGCTAACGATGGTCTTACGGATTTTTTCTACTCCAGTATCAATGAAATGGCTGACAGGTATATAAAAAATATACTTTATGAACGCTGTAGGTACATTTATATACAATATTATATGGAGAGTTTGACGGTACTAAATTTTAAACAGGCAGCAGGCTGTTCAGATATACGTCGAACTCAATTCTTGCCGGTTTATATTTTGAGCACACGTAGAAAAAGCATTGTATAAAATAGTGACATAATTAAGCTTTTCAATCTCGTACCTTACTTACTTATAAACACGGTACTCGACTGAAAAGCTATTTACGGTGTCACGATTGAGTAAAATAAAGATTGAAGATTGTGTAGAGAGCTCAAAGATGACCCAGTGTGGTGACGATGAGGGACCTTCTTGTTCCTTTAGCCGTCAACACAGTGAATCCTATGTATAGGGTCGGCAACGCGCAAGTGACACCTCTGGAGTTGCAGGCGTCCATAGGCTACAGTAGCTGCTTACCATCAGGTGGGCCATATGCTTGTTTGTCACCGTCGTGGTATTAAAAACATAACTATTTTGAAAAACGAGGTGAATTGGGGTTCATGCCTTAACAGTTCGTACGTACCTGATTAACTTAACTTTAGACAAAGTTGCAGCACTATCCATACAAAATTACAGCTAACTTTGTCACTGTTTATCCGTCTAGTGTTCTAAATGAGCCAATAAGTCTCACATGGGCACTAAAGTAGTGTAACGCGGTCTAGACTAGCCAATTAATTGGTGCCGGGTCGTATTGCTACGCAACCCCTTAGAAACTACAAGGAATTGTATTCCTTGTCGCTTACAAAGTATTTGACTCTCGAAAACCAGTTGTTGGTCGTCGTGCGACGGCGGCAATGACGGGCGATGAACGATTTATTTATCGTATGGCTACATATCACTGGATATAGATAGGCATTCTTTCCCCGAGGTAGTAGTAGTGATAAAGCAGATGATAAAGAAAATCCAGTGAGTGCTGCGAGGTTCAGATGGGACAGTGCAGCTGCCAAGTTTGTTACTCTTTTAGCACCACCCAGGGATCACGTGTAGGGTTGTCTAAGGTGTTTCCTACGAACGTAGAGTAACATTGATCCCCTTCTGACGATGACGGACGATGACGCTAGTGGATGATGACTTGATGACGGCAGGCATAGTTTAACAGAGAAAGACTGAATCTCATTCTCGCCTATGACCGCTGCCCGCGAAACCGTGGCCGAGTTATACTGACAGTGTCTGGTGGCCTTTATTTGTATGACCATAATCAAGAGCCGGAAGACGCTGGATGCGGGTCGCTTCCAACCGGTACGTGTGGATGTCCAAGGGGGAGGCCTATGTTCAGCAGTGGACGTCTTATGGCTGAGATGATGATGATGATGATGAATCAAGTAAAGGAAAAAATAAACGTCGTGTCGTATCAGGCTGTAAAAGAGAAGGCCAATGATAGATAGGCATGGAAATTGCTCCACCGACAAGAGCCTAGCTCTGAAATATATGATGATGATAACACATTTTTGCGGTCTTCGTTGAGGAAGATACTTATTGCAGATGACTGTACAAAAAGCTGCAAAACTGTAAAGACAAATTATAAACAAAATTATTTCATAATGCGTCAATGCAATTGTGCACCTGAGTTAGACTATACGTTATTACTGGTTCTGTGAAACGATCGCTCGGTAAGTTACAGATATTACAATGAAGGTATCTTATGAATACAGACTACAGAACCCTTATGAGTAGAAAGGCATAAAATATTAGAGAGTCCTTCGGTGTTTAAGCTCGTTTTGAAATGAGTAGATGAACGTACGGCTTAACTTGTCAGGGTAAGTTTAGATTAATCGATGATTATGCTTCTAACGACTGTCTTCTCCCTGCCGATGGAAAGGAAGGCTGATGGTTTTGAGAGTACCTTACTGGTATGTTGGTATATATGTATCATATTTCTTCGTCGATATGAAAATATATAGATAGATAAATAATTTATTTGATTACTGCAATAACACACAATACAAAAAGAGCAAAAATATAACAATAACACATCAGAGAATAAGTTGAAATGAAATAATAATTTTTAAGAACTATGCGTCGTTGAAGAGTTCCGTTCTGATCATCATCAGCAGTTCTACTTCATCAAATGTCACTGTTTTGAATGAAAATGATGGATTTGTTGATAAAAATATAAAAATCACTATATGTATGCCTTTAAGATTTGAGGAGTTCCCTCGATTCCTCATGGATCCCATCATCAGAACTGCGTTTTGACAAAAACGGGACCAATCTGTATATATATACTTACAATCAAAAAAAGAATTTTCAAAATCGGTTCAGACATGACGGAGTTATGGAGTAACAAACATAAAAAAAAAAAAAAAAAAATCATACACGCCGAATTGAGAACCTCCTCTTTTGAAATCTGGAAGTCGGTTAAAAATAAAAAATAAACAACAGATGAGGTACCCAGTTAGAAAGCGCAGGTTGTGTGCGTGGCAGCAAAACAAAAGGGTTCGCGGCTCAGCTATACGCTTCACTCTTTCGAGCAAAACACTGATATTCTGCCGAAACCCAGGTCACGTTACTTACAAGTAATTACTACTAGTTACTTACAGAATATATTTATTTAAAAACCGGCCAAGAGCGTGTCGGGCCACGCTCACTGTAGGGTTCCGTAGTTTTCCGTCCGTCACAGTAAGTGTCCCCACTTAAGAGTTAATAACACCGCCATGTAGGATATGATATGAGAGTTCCACGTACAGCGACATCTATCGGAAAATTAAGTAAACTATTGCGCGCGAGCATAAAGTATGGAAGATGATTTTTATGGGATAATTCTTTATTGCGTGAACCGATTTTCACCGTTTTTACTTTATTTGAAAGCACGTCATTTCATTGTAATTTTGTAGAAATTACAGGTACAATAAACACTATTCATCCTATCAAGTTCAAAATAATTTTCCTAGAAAGTTTTTATAAAGTTCTACTTTTGAGATTTTTTTCATATTTTTAAAACTTATGGTTCAAAAGTTAGAGGGGGGGGGGGGGGGGGGACGCATATTTTTTTACTTCTGGAGCGATTATTTCCGAAAATATTTACATTATCGAAAAATGATTTTAGGAAATCCGTATTCATTTTTAAATACCTATCCAATAATATATCACACGTTAGGGTTGAAATGAAAAAAAAAAATCACTCCCCACTTTACGTATAGGGGAGGTACCCTAATAAAAAAAAAATTCCACTTTTTATTTTACCACTTTGTCGGCCTGATTGATATACATATTAGTACCAAATTTCAGCTTTCTAGTGCTAACGGTCACTGAGATTATCCGCGGACGGACGGACGGACGGACGGACGGACGGGCAGACATGGCGAAACTATAAGGGTTCCTAGTTGACTACGGAACCCTAAAAAAGTAGGCATTCATGGGCATATAATTATAGTTAACGTGCAAGTACACAAGTGGTATAATGTGGAACAGTCCTTTGATAAAGAGTTTTCTTCGGTTGCATGCATCATTGCCCCACATAAAGGGCCAAACCATTTAGTCCATGTATCTATTTAATGTAATTATGAGTATTTATTTAATTTTGCATTTATTTTGTGTATTTAAGTACTGAAATTACTACCAAATTAACTTCGATGGACGTCGTCTACAATAAATAACATGTAATTGTAAATATCTAATTTCTGCTCTCAAATGACGTGTCGTTTCTTTCTTTGCTTTCCAAATGAACGAAAATCCAAAGTTTTAACTAACCGCGGTCTCACCTTCAAAATCCTCGCCGTTTTTGACGAACAAAATAAAGTAGTTTTCACTAACTGGCTATTAGAATGGAGAAACGGAGAATGTGTTGAAAACCACGTTTGGATTCATATTTTATTGTATGCTGATTGAGTTTCCTACTTTCCTGTAGACATTGTAAAATTAGATTAAAGATGTTCAACTGTTATGTAATCTGTTATTATTTTGTTGTTTAATGTTATTTTTAAATATTATTGTAATTGTATTGTAGTTTCATGGCGCATTAGTTAAATTGTAATGTCATGTAAACGTGTTATTGATTAAATAAATAAATAAATTAAATTAAAGTTAATTTCTACGCTGCATCCTTTATGTTCATCCTGTTTCACGAGAAAAACGCCTCAAGCGTTTAGCACCTGCTTCAAGAAAAAAAACGCTGCAAAGTAAGGTTTTCGTGAAAATGACAAGGGAAATCATACTATATTACTTTCACGAAAAAATGCCCCGAGCGTTTTTCGCCTCGAAAAATGCTTCAATTTGCCGCTCATTTTCGCGACCGTGACAAAGAACGTTTGTTTCATACGCTCGCCGCCAACAGCGCCAAAATACGAGCGATATCGCTCGGATGGTTTTTATGGAACGAGCGGAGCGTAAGCGAAGTGAGTTCTTACAGACAACTTCGGACGCAAGAACTGGCAGCCGGCTAGGTAGCCGTACCCTGCATTTTGATGGCTTTTTAATTTTGAATAGTTGTTCCGCGATAGCTTTAGTAACGTTTTTCTGAACTTTATGAAATTTTTTGGGGTTGTAGCAGAGATCTATACAATTTGAGAGTTCGTATATGAGCAGGTTTGATCAAGGTGTTATGGAGCTAGAAGGCGCGAAACAATCATCAGAAGAGTCTTGTTATACTGGTCAACTCGATTACAAGGAAATAGAGAGTTTTCAGTTCGAGGCGGTCTGCTAATAAAACAGCCATTTCAAGCAATTTTTGCACTTGAAACTTAAACGAGAACAATATGATATTTAAAGTAAATAACTAGGTACTCTTTACTTATATTGATCACAGAAGAGACCTTTTAGAATATGTGTTAAACACTTAACTATTACGTTTCGTTAGAGGTTCCTAATGTGAAAATAATAGTACACCGTGTACAGATTGAAAAAGTTTAATTTTCGACGGAAATGTGCGACATTGCGGCGTGCAAACGTCAGGTTTTAATTTCCGTTACAGTTATTTTGTGCAAGTTTAATCCAAAGTTTAACGGAACGCGTTTACGTCAGGTACTCATATGTTACTAGAAATGACGGAGACTGAATGACTTCCATTCGTGTGTAGTAATGGGAAAACTGGTATCCAGTATACAGTACGCCAGAAAATTCCAAGAAAAAACTTAAAGGAGATCGTCAATTCTGGGCCACGTGATCTAAACCGTATACAGTTTGTACTTCAATGCAAAATAAATACTCATTTTATTACTAAAGTAAGGAGTGGTCCTGAAATAAAGTAGCCGTGTACAATCTTGTGTATTTTTTAATTTAGTGCTAACTGACTGACTGGCTGGCTGGCTGGCTGGCTGGCTGGCTGGCTGTACCCCCTAAGGGGGTAAAACGGGGGTCCAAACTTTGTATGGCGAATCTAAATTTGTTAGACTATTTTATTCGAAACTTCACAGGAGTATTCCTATCAATGAGTAAATCAAAATGAGTAAACACGTGTTTCAGGTTTTCTGAAAATTTAATCCCTAAAAGGGGCAAATGTGGTCACAAAGTCTGAAAATCAACATGGGTATCGTCCTATATCCTTTTTGAGTACTTATAGTACGCGGGCGAAGCCGCGGGAAAAGGCTAGTACTAAAAAAATAAACATTATGTTGATTTTTCCGCGATTAAAATACAGCAAGACAAGTCGTTAACGTCCTTATGTCATTGACATAAAGTTTAACTTCACCCTGGCCTGAAACGGATTGTTTTTTTTGTTTGACACTGTCAATGTATTACCGTTACATAATCTGCGTTTTGATACTGTTCGGTAAGTTAGAACATTGTAATGTTAAAATTATATCTAAGCCTACGCATACGGAAGTTTAAATTAGAAATCGACTGTATTGAAACGCCTAAAGATTGAAAATGCGTATTTTTGCATTTTGATCAGAGTTTGAATATTAAAGTGGGTTTCATAAAGGCATAATATCATGCTCCTTCGATAGCGAAACGCAACTTTTTTTCAATTTTGCAATGTCAGATACTAGTGGTATCGGCATTTAACGGTGGTAAACCTTATCCCTTCGCAATAGGCGTTAGGAATGTTCAGTTAATAGTATCAACGATGGTTTGACAGCCGTCTTTGTTTACCAAAATACAGGAACTATAAATACGATCAAAATATGACTTTTTATTATTTCATCATGATTCCCGTTTTGTTTTTAAGTCCGCTTTTGTACATTATTTTTAAAAAATCGGTACTTTTTTACATTAATTTATAAATCATAGGCAAGCACGCTTTTAAATATTGTCCTTGTCAGATTCAAGTTTTAAATGCATGATTTTTCAATTTTCCCATTAGATTTCGCTATATTTTTACCACCGTCCTGATCTAGAAATTATGACGATTTATAATTAATAAAGGTTTATGATTAATAAAGGTCAGAAACATTCCTAAACGGTCTTAAATAATCTGGGCCAGATCACCTAACAAAAATTGACGGTCTCCTTTGACACTCTTGGTACAACCGATTCTGGCGCTATCTGTGAAAATCTTCGACCGGCCACAACGCCAATTTTTCATCGTTTGTAAGTGTCTTTTCGAAGTTATCTGAAGGGTAAGTAGAGCCTGGAAACCTACATAATATTAACTTAGGTATTAAGTCAATTATAAGGCTATAGTAAATTTATTTACCCTATATTCCGACGATTTGTCACAGGTTCAACTGGGCATTTTTGCAAACAACGTCACAGCAAATGTCATCATCATCACGGAGACACGGGAAATATGTTTGACTACCTACTCGAAGAATATTCATGAAAAAGTGAAGGTCAGCTGCCTCTCCGTTGGTGGGTTGAGGAACGGCAGACATTTAATCGATTTAAAAAAATGGCCATCGCGTCCCGATTGAAACTTTGTCAGTTGATAGTTTATACCCTATTATAAATATAAAAAAACGTCAGTTAGCTGTATCGCAGTGGAAAGACCGTCAGCTGGTCACGTGAAGATACGATCTTTAGGGCATCAGCTGACTGTCTTTCCACCTCGATACAGCCGGCTGACGATTTTACGTTTGTAAGAGCATATAAACTATCAACTGACAAATTTTCAATCGTGACGTGATGACAGTTTCTTTTAAAGTGCTTAAATAGCTGCCCACTCAACCCACTAACGGAGCGGCAGCTGACCTTCACGAGGCTTCATTATACAACGCCCTTAACCACTTCACAAGTTATCGTCTGGGACGCGAATGGTCATGAAATTTGTTCCTGGCTTACGGTCCATTATTGTTAGTCCAATGAAAAGTAGATAATACATGTATTACATTTTGAGTGGTGGGACAATGTACTGAATCAACTGAATGAGTGGTTTGACTTACAGTGGTTTTAACTTTTGGAATATAATCGAGAAGTTCATCGATAGAGCTAAAATTATGGCTCGCGTGGTTTGACGACCTACGTTAATAATCTTAGAATACATAGTTAGAAATCCCTAACTAACGAGGTATTTAATAAAATCCAAGTATCTTGTACCTAATTACGTTCACGCTGCATCCTCTATAAATAATCTTAATTTAAACTTGCTTTGTAACTTAGTAAAGATTAAATTAAGTGTTCCGTCGGCAGATGAACAAAGTTTAACAAGGTGCATGTCACAGATATATTTCTAAATAGACTTCGCATGTAGCGCGATTCCAGTGAAAACTAGGCGGGCCAATGTTTACGCGTATTATTTGGTATTATTTACGAAAATAATATTTGAGTAGCCACAGCTTGCAGCAACAGCGATGTACTATATTATATGAAAGAATAACCTGACACAATGAGTACTTACAGAAGATAACGGCCAGAGCAACGCTTCTACTTAAATAATTTGGCTTACATAGGTAGGGTAGGTTGCAATCGCACGCTGGTAATAAAATAACAAGACCGGCCAGAAAATAAATAAATTACCGTTTGTATTTTTACCTTCTCTTGGAGTTTACCTACAAGTCCTACAACTACACTGCAAAAAGTACTCCAAAACGTGTTCTAGTGATTCGGTTTTACCTAGAATGAGATCACTGGCTTAGGTGCATGATGTCATCATCATCATTTAGCCATTTGTAGCCCACTTCTGAACAATTGAGCATAGTTCTCTCTTCAAATTCGCCACTTGTCCCAGTCCTGGGCGTAACTCATCCAGAAGTGACCCGCTTCCGAATGTCATCCACCCAACGATCCAACGGCACTCTTGACGCCAATATGTCCTACATAACTACATTTAAGTTTGTAATAGTAGTAGTGTTAAAACAGTTTATTGCACAAAACAAGTACATGACCAACAAAAATATAGTGAGTATGTACAAAGTAGTGTGTGTGTGTGTACTGAGTGTGTGTAGTTTGGTACGTGATCTATCTCGACTTATGTCTGTGCTCCACGTTAATATTAGAGCGGCGACAGATCCGCGGGTGAGATTGAGTAATTAGGAGAAACAGCTAATTTCGCGACGCGAGTGAAGTCACGTGCTGGCATGTATTATGTATAAGTGTATAAGTAGGTAAGTTAGTAAGGTTAACAGTAATTCATACTTTAAATTTAAATCGTGCACCTACGTATACTATGCAGACGTATAACTGTGGCGGCAGTCAAGTTGCAATCGTTTGTCGTCAAGTAAAAAGTCACACATTTACTCTATTCATCATATTTCAAGCGGATTTTACATTGTATGCGTATCGTGGGGATTGCTCGTAAAAATTTGTAAGCAGTTCGATACATGAAAGGTGAAACTTGGTGATGGGACATTCAAATATAATGTGGTGTACCGTCTGATGTACTGAAAAAAATAATTTAATGTGTTTTTGTCTTTAAATATTATGGAACCAGTAGGTTATTTAAATATAAGTAGTTATCTCAGGGCCTACAATTCTCAGAGTTACTAATAAAAATAAAATCATTTTATAATTTCGCATTTATTCACTCAAACTGAAGCAACGACCAAACTATTAGCAATAATACAAACCGCCGCCCTCAGCCAGAATATGAATTCCGAGATTAGCATTCATAACCGTGAACTGCGAACAAGAGTTAATTGGAGGCAAACATCTTCATCAACATACCTCCGGGCTACTGCGCTCTGCTTTACCCTGAGACGGAGACCGCAAGAAGCTGGCACCAAGAGTTACGAAATAAGTTTTTTCTCATAAATTTCATTTTTAACACAAGTCAAAGTCAAATTAAACGAACGCCGGGGTCTATCTTACGAGACAAAAAGCGATCGCCTCAAATGATCAATCAGATCGTAAATGATAAACATATATATTTTAAATTCAACACGAATTCCGAAATTTGCATTCAAAGCCGTAAGCTGCAAACAACAGGTAATTGGAGGCAAACACCTTCATCAACATACCTCCAGCCAGGCTACCGCGCCCTGCTTTACCCTGAGATGGAGACCGCAAGGAGCTGGCACCAAGAGTTACGAAATAAGTTGTTTCTCTAAAACTTGATTTTTAACACATCTAAATATATAAAAGAAGAAACTGACTGACTGACTGACTGACTGACTGACATATCAACGCACAGCCCAAACCGCTGGTTCTAGAGATTCCAAATTTGGCACGTAGGTTCCTTATAAGGTCTAGGGGTGCACTAAGAAAGGATTTTTCAAAATTCACCCCCTAAGGGGGTAAAATGGGGGTCCAAAGTTTGTATGGCGAATCAAGATTTGTTAGATTATTTTATTCGAAACTTCACAGGAGTATTCCTAACGATAAATGAGTAAACAAGTGTTTCAGGTTTTTTGAAAATTCAACCCCTAAAAGGGGCAAATGTGGTCACAAAGTCTAAAAATCAACATGGGTATCGTATCCTTTTTGAGTACTCATAGTTCGCGGGCGAAGCCGCGGGAAAAGGCTAGTGCTGTTATAATATTGTATTGCTGAATTGCTATCCAACTAGTTCAACTTACATAACAAGTCAATCCAACCGCTGAAAGTGGGTCATATTTAACTTACAAGATTTGACCCAAAGAGAGCAAATCAAATAAAAGCTCGTGAAAACTAATATTGGAGGAGGCGATAATAACTTTAAAACACCTTGAAATAAACAGGTTTTGTTATTGCTTTGATACGACCTTGAGACCACTCGCAGACCTCGCAGTACATCTCGTGCTTTAATAAGTACGAACGAGATGTCAAATGATCAGATCGTCAATCATAACCATATGGATATCCAAATTTTAAATTCAATACGAATTCCGAGATTTGCGTTCAAAGCTGTAAACTGCGAACAACAGGTAATTGGAGGCAAACATCTTCATCAACATACCTCGAGGTCACCGCGCCCTGCTTTACCCTGAGACGTAGACCGCAAGAAGCTGGCACTAAGAGCTATGAAAACCTTAGTTTTGAAAAAAATATAACCATTATTTATTTATTCGTAATCAGGTTCAATTTTATAGAAATAATGTAAAAAATAACCACAATGTTTTCAATTAGCCTCTTTTGGCAGCTTTATTCGAGTATAGGCTAATCAAGATGTTAAGTACTACGCTATTAAAAACCATACTTCTAAGGTGCAGCGGGGCAATTCCAACTGCGAGAAATCTCAACTATGTAAATCGAAATAACTTCAGTGTTTTACATCATAAACTATTTGTACCGTCTATGGTACGGAAAAGCTAGATGGCACAATACTTACTTACAGCAGTGGCGCAGTGACCCAAAGTGGATCTTGGCCTCCGACACCAAAGATCGCCAGGCTGCCAGGCGATGGTACTACAGATAAATAATAATGTAACGTACAGAAAATCTTAGGATTTAGTGACTTCCCATAACATTAAGGCCAGATTTACACTTGCAAGTTCTGCTTACTCTACGGACACAGCTATTTGCTAAAATGAGAGTGATTATCCATATCTCATTAACTATAGCTGCGTCCCTACATACATTAGCAGAACTTACAAATGTATTTCGGCCTTAAGTAGGTAGGCAAGGTATAAGCATATGCCGAGTCCAACGCTTCCCAGCTCTCGGTTCAACCGCTGAAGAATGTCAGCATTCAGGATCCTGAAGGCAGTAATTAGTGCTGCTGTTATTGCCGTTGAGCAAGTAATAGATGCGCGGTGTACGTACTTAGGGTACTGAAGCCGTTTGATACCGTAGCTGAAGTTATTAACAACTGATTAGGAATCGACCTTGTCTTGTTGAAATAAGATTCAAGAATGGTCAGATAAAAGATTCGACGATGATACCGATGATATTCGAAATGATACCGTAGCTGAAGAGCTCTTCGCAGATCTTAACTACTGCTAAGGCTTGTCTAAGTTAAGATACATTTTTCTGCGATGTTCTTAAAAGATCTTACACCAGTTGTATCATCATCATCATCATCATCATTATTACCATCATATCAGCCGCAAGACGTTCACTGCTGGACATAGGCCTCCCCCAAAGAGTGCCACAATGACCGGTCCTGCGCCACCCGCATCCAGCAGACTCCCGCGACCTTTACCAGATCATCAGTCCAAAAAAAATAGCTTTTTCCGTCCTTATTAAAATTTTTGACATGATTTAAACGACATAGAATAGGAGGTGTATATCGGACGATACAGTAACACTTTTGCATTTATACGTCCTTGACTGTACCTATTGATATCATGTCCATAGCAAATATCGTCCAAATCGATCCTCCAGTCAAATCAGTCTAAGAATGAAAAG
This sequence comes from Pammene aurita, assembly GCA_947086415.1. Classification (NCBI taxonomy): domain Eukaryota; kingdom Metazoa; phylum Arthropoda; class Insecta; order Lepidoptera; family Tortricidae; genus Pammene; species Pammene aurita. Next base: position 4,137,547 of record OX352301.1, read on the forward strand.
GTAAGAACAGGCGCGGTTGCAGCCTAAAATTTGGGGGTTGGGTAACTATGAAATTGGGGGGTCACTAATAAAATGATTTTTTGAGAGGGTCAGTAATGATCATTTTTATTTGACCTGTAGATACGATACCCATGTTGATTTGGGGGGGGGGGTCATGTCCCATGTAACCCCCCGACCCCATCGGACCGATAGAACCGCGCCTGGGTAAGAAATATACACATATAATCCACACTTCATATCATAACATAACAAGTTATTAACAAATATACGAACAACGAATTTAGGTCTAATATTAGTTACAAGACTTTAGAAGTAAGATTAGAGAAAAGGAGAATAGATATCAAAATCGTGAGGCTGAGTATTGTATTGTTTATGCACTGTGCAATGTGTGGCAATTGGTTTATTGTCGCTTAATTTTGTTGTACTATTAAGTCAATAATTCATTTAAATTTGTTGATATCCGTACCCCCACTTCTAAACTTAGACTTAATTTGGCAAAATCCTTCCTAAGTGGATTATTCATGTCCCAACGTATTAATTTCAGCGCCATCTGTTAGTTAAGCAGGGTACTCGTTAGTCTTAGGACATATTACTACAGTACGCGAACAGTTTTGAGCTTCGATAACTCACAAGTGCGATTTTCTTTTTTAGTTAGATAAAATAATATGATGCTTACAGTAAAAAAAAAACTAACAGGTTTTGACGTCGCGCTAGGTATTATATAGATATTTGTTTATAACAACAAAAAAAGATTATACAATATATGTTTTCCTTAACCATACTATTGCATTCAACTATTTCAACATCATCTGTCATTTTATAACAATTTCTTCAATAGATTATCTGAGCATAATCGAAAACAATTTGTCAAAATATGAGTGACCTTGAATTCTAGATGAATTACAAATGGCTAAGACGACATATGCTCTTGACAAAACCGTTATCAAATGTGAAGTTATATAGCAATAATTAAAAGCGATAGTCCGGTAGAGAAAAAACAAACTTACATAATATTTTCTTTGTGTAGCAAACAAATGCATGTATTCCTAGAGCAATGCTAACAATTGTTAGAAAATATTTTTCATTATTAGTACTTAACGTATTCGGCTGCTATTTATATATCCGGAAACCGGGATTACAATCTTCTTAAATAGCATATTTGACCTCCATGGTAAAATTTGAACTTTTTTAAGTACTGGCCGGTATATTTTTTCTTTCTTATTAACGCCCGTGTTTTGTTTTTGACGGGTTTTAAATGTCATCTCGCAGCAAGAATGGAACTCACTCGTGAAAATATTCGTGCTATGATTTATTATGATTTTCGGCGTGGTTTAACGCAACAACAGTGCATAGATCAACTAACTTCAACTTTTGGTGATGAAGCCCCATCTAAAACTACTGTGTATCACTGGTTTAGTGAGTTCAATCGTGGACGTAGTATGCTTACGGACGAAGTTAAGGCAGGTCGCCCGAAATCGGTCGTTGTACAACAAAATATCGAGGCTGTGCGAAAACTTATAATGGACGACCGACATGTTACGTACCGCGAGATAGAGACGACTCTCGGTATTTCTATGACCAGCATTAATAGCATATTACATAATTATTTGGCTGTAAAAAAAAATTGTTCGCTTTGGATACCCCACAACTTAACAAAAGAGCAAAAAGATGCTCGCGTCGAATGGTGCAATAAAATGTTAAAAAAATATAACCGTGGTGACTCAAAAGCCGTTTATAACATCTATACAGGTGACGAATCCTGGATCTATGCATACGATCCCGAAACGAAGCAACAATTAACGGTATGGGTGTTTCAAAATTAGCCGAACCCTACGAAAGTTACTCGTGCAAAAAGTACATTGAAACAAATGGTGGCCTGCTTCTTCGGTATTAATGGCCATGTAGCTACAGTGCCACTAGAAAACCGTAGAACGGTTAATTCAGAGTGGTACACGACCATTTGCTTACCGGAACTATTTGAACAAATTCGTAAAACTAACCAGCGACGAAGAATCATTCTTCATCATGACAATGCCAGCTGTCATACGTCACGCGAAACAACTCTATTTTTGGAGGGTCAAAATGTGGAATTAACGGGTCATCCGCCGTACAGCCCTGACTTGGCACCCAACGATTTTTATTTATTTCCAAATATAAAGAATAAATTACGCGGTCAACGATTTTCGACCGCTGAAGTGCTGTCGACGCATTCAAACAACACGTTATGGAGGTACCTCAGGCGGAGTGGCAGAAGTGCTTTAAAAATTGGTTCACGCGAATGCAAAAGTGCATAGATCATCAAGGGGAATACTTTGAAAAACAATAAAACCATTTTCAGCCGTGTACGTTTGTTTGTTTTTTTGTTTCCGGATATATAAGTAGCAACCCTCGTAACAGGTCACAAAATAAAATCGGACTTGTGATTTATGTCATTAGTATAGGTTAAAAATGCGTTCCCGTACTCCACTATATTGGGAAAAAAAGTTTGCACCTCCTTCCTAAGTAGCGCCATAGGATTTAGGTGCAAAATTAATTCAGTGTAGTGGCTACACCCTTTTAGAGGTTGAATTTTTATAGCCTAGCTATTGGCCGGGGATTTTCTTGACAATTGGAATGAGTAATCCTTAAGGGGTGACTTCTGGGATAACAATGCAAAAAACCGGCCAAGAGCATGTCGGGCCATGTTCAGTGTCCGTTCAACAGGTCGCTTATTAAGGGATATTTGGCGGCGCTTCCGTCATAAAGTAATAATTGCATGGTGGGTTAATTGTTTGGTGTTGTAATTCTACAATCCGGCACTTACGTCCTTTCACTATGCGTTTTTAAATGACAACTCAAAAACAGCTGAACCGATTTTATTAAATATAGTTTTTATTGAAAGTTGAAATGTATAAAGGCTTCACTTCCATACTTTTTTCTATTTTTTTGGACTTACGGTTCAAAAGTAAGATTGGGGGGGGGGGGGCTTTTATGAAGATGAAACTATCTTTTGTCCTTTCTAGACCCATAATATTTCTATACCAAATTTCATCTAAATCAGTTCAGCGGTAAAAAATTCCTCATACCAATTTCCAACCCCTTTTTCACCCGCACAAGGGTTTGAAAACTATCCTATGACGTTTCTCGGGACTCAAATTATCCCCATACTAATTTCTATGTAAATCGTTTCAGCGGTTAAACATTCTCTATACAAACTTTCAACCCCTTTTTCACCCCCACCAGGGTTGATTTTCGGGATTAAAACTATGTATTATCTTTTCCCGGTACTCAAACTATCTCCATACAAAATTTAAACAAAATCCGTTTAGCTGTTTTAACGTGATGCGCGGTCAAATAAACAGACAAACAGATAAATAGATAAACAGACAAAAATTCTAAAAATTGTTGGAACGTGTTCTGTGTTCGATTCTAAGTATCCCCAGCCAACTTTTTTTCGATCATCTTCCATGTACAGACTTTCGACCCTCTTCAGCTTTATTATGTTAATGTATAGATGTATAGATTATGTATACATATAGATGTAAGCACATTACAATGCACTAATGAACGTCAGAGAAAAAAAAATACGTGAGTGTCCTGCAACACTCGGTTGGAACGAAGTAATATTATTTTATTTATTTATTTTTTTAACTTTTTCGTAATTTTTGTGGTTTACATATTTTTTATATTTTTTTAAATTGTTGAAATTTTTAAATTTTGTGATTTTTTTGAAATTTTTTAACTTTTTGAAATTTTAGAAATTTTTGAATTTGAAATTTTTGACACGGTCACGTGACTTTTTTTCGCCTAGCCCCCCATCCGCGAACCGTCCGATAAGGAACTTCGTTCCAAAACTACCACCGGTTCTAACCCTACACCTCTAGCCCGAGAAGTATTATGACCGAAAAGAAACTCGACAGGACTTATGTTTTTCAAAACAATAATACAGTATTAGATCTTAAAGATACAAAATAATGCGTAGTTCTTCAAGAAGACATCAAAACAGCTTGAGAGACAGATCATGTACCTATTGATCAATTATGAAGAAAAGTAAATCTGAATCTTAATGCTTCACAAAACGTTTGATATGTTTTTCTACTCCCGTACTTTTATCTGTCATTTATACATTCGTCATCACCTATATAAGAACATATAGTCTGGCCAGCCAACGAATGCAGTAGCAATGTACAGCGAACAAAAGTATGACAACACTAAGAATCAGTGAAAAAAGCAGCAATGATCATCAAATTTTATGTTTTAATTTTAGGTGGTATTTCCGCCCCTTTTATTTGGTGACATTTACGGTGTGTAAAAAGGAGACGGATATATTTCGTCTGATATGTCATCAACTGCAACAGATAATCTGGTTGATGCAATTGACATATGGCTTAAAAATGAATTTAAATTTAATTGGGAACGTTGCAGGAGTTCTATCTCACTCGCGCTTAGGATGAGAGAGTGAAATTCACTAGAAACAAATTCAATGTTAATTTAAATGTTCGTCATGAAATACTGTGTCTCATCACAAAGGGTTGCCACATGTACGTATTTTGAATTTGCCGCGCGTTTCTACTGACAGAAATGGTTTGCCAGACTATAGATAATATACTCGAAGAAAAGTCTATCTAGTCTATTCCCCAAAAAAGCACTTGTTCTATAAAAGCGCCTAAATAGAATCGCGAGCAGTCATGACTTTAGAAGAAAATAAATTAGTGCCAACCTGAATAAACGCAGCGTTGTTAGAAAAAAAACTTTAAAAAAGAAAATATGAAACGAACCACAGACATATTTTGTAATTTTCACGTTTATGGTGACAAACTGCAAATGCAAACTTTGAAAATAATATATTTTTACAAATCTCTGTCGTTTCTCTACTACAAATTTCTGTGCGTTTTTCTTAACAATTTTCGCCTACTGCTCAAATTGTTACCCACGCCACTCACCTTTTTTGACCCCTCTTATACAACTGTTGCATAAAATACTATTTCCTACCTAAACGGTGTTCTATAAATGTTAGATGATTTTGTAGTAGTTTCTGGTTTAGGCCATGCATCTTTGTCCGTCATCTATATTCGTCATATATAGATGACGGACAAAGATGCATGGCCTAAACCAGAAACTACTGCCTGCAATAACCTTTTGACATTAATGACATTTTCAAATATTTCTTAAGAGCGGGTAAAGGTAAATTTAAAGCATCGACGGGTAACTTGTTATAAATATAAACACCTTGACCAAAAAATTACCATCTATTTCAATACCAAATTTTATCTAAATACGTACAGCGGTTATTGGTTGTTTCTTCCCCATGTAAACTTCCACCACTTTTGCATCCGCTTAAGACGATTGTCGCCGGAGTGTCCTTGAGCGTTTGGGCGCTCTCTACCCGCGTCACCCGCGTACCCTTCTCATTGCGATCGTGCGTAAATCCGCCGCGATGCACCGCAATAATGTTCAAAGAATATGACTTTACTCAGAGGCGCGCGGGCAGATTTATAATTTATTATATGTATAGATAATCATACCTAATCCTTTCGTGGGTGATTTGTGATTTGAATACTGTGATTAAGTACTACGGTGACATTTTTTAGGAATGCTACTAAATAAGATAAGTAATAACGATCTCGATTTTTATGTAAAAAAATTAAAACCTAGATTTTGAATTACAGTGAGCGGCAAATTATTTATTAATTTACGAAATATGGTTAAAAATATTCCGCATATCAGAAAAAAATAAAAAAATACTGACTAGTACATCAAAAAAAACTGAATGCACATCAAAGCGGTGTTTTCATGTGATTTGGATTTTTTTTGCTGTGCAAGTGAGCTTAATAGATGGTTATTTTTTTGTTGCGATTTTAAATATTGACCGTAAAAATTCACTTAATTACGATAAATTAACAAAACTAAGCCTGTTGCGAGTTGCGAATAGTAAAAATGCACATGTAAGGAGCGGTATTTGTGCACGAAATCGTCATACAAATGAGAGCTGTAAGCCCATTAAATTTAGATCTTTAAAATATAACACAGCGCAAACACTTCTTAGGGTTCCATAGCCAAAATGGTAAAAACGGAACCCTTAAAAGTTTTTTGAAACATGTCCGTCTGTCCGTCCGTATGTCACAGCCATTTTTATTATAAAACATATATTACTGAAATTTTATCTAGAGGTGTGTTTCATGTGCCGCTACTTAGTTTTCTGGCTAAATTGCTAAAAAATCTTTTAGGTGAGGCACTCCATACATACATATGCCAAACTAAATGTCAAAAATATTTTTTTTGTAAATATGAACATGTTGTACGATACGGCTTTAAAAATATCTTGTATATATATATAGAGTATTTTTAAAACTTTTTTATTAAGTCAATATTTTCAGAAATAATTGCTTTGAAAGTCTAAATATAATAGCTCCCATCTAACTTTTAATCCGTAAGTCTAAAAAATATGAAAACATACCAAGAAGGCTTAGTACTTCATTTTCTACGAAAATTATTTCACATATTATCGGTTCATCCGTTTTTGAGTTATCTCCAAGAAACTACTTTGTACGGAACCCTACATTATAACTTGGCCGGTCTTTTAAAGATATTTGATAGGTAGTATTAACCCTTAGTAGTAATTTATTTATTCACTTGTGTTGATAATTAATATAAAATTTGTATTTATTTGCATTTCACCGACATAGTAAAGTTTTTTTTAGGGTAGTCAACGCGCATGTGAATCTTCTGGGGTTGCAGGCGTCCATAGGCTTTATAACTGCTTTCAATCAGGCGGGTCGTATGCTTGTTTGCAAGCGTCGTGGTATAAAAAAAAGCTTTTTTTCCTTTATTCTTACATACATTGAACTCTTAAATATCAGCAATTTTTTATTAGATTCTCAATCAGGCTTTGCTCAGTGATAGTTAGTAGACTGAAATTTGGTATGAGTAATTATGTTTTAATTACGCCTACAAAGTGGTAAAACAATAAGTATCTGAAACCCATTGTTGGATAGGTCTTTCAAGAAGAATATGCCTTAAACAAATTTTGGATAAAACGAATACTTTCGTAAATAATAGCTTCGAAAGTTAAAATGCTCTTTGATTTTTGAACCGTGGATCCAAAAAAATTGGGAAAATTCCTGGAAGTGAGACCATTGAAATACTTATCACGTATTTTCAATAAAAACTATAAGGAATAAAATCTGTTAAGCGGTTTTTGAGTTATGCCTATAGTAAAATAACGAAAGTGCCACAAAATATTTCTTTATAGACTACCTTTTGAATGGATGTATTGTAACAGGCCGGCAACTACGGATCCCTACACTGAGCATAGCCCGATATTCTCTTGGCCGGTTTATCTGCAATCCTTTGCAGTTTACTTCGCAATTTCTAGATTTGAGAAATTAGTATAAAGTATAACATTAAAGATTGTGTTTAATCTTAAAATAAAACGCATATTACATTCGTTTAGAACACGGTATTCTTAAATAAATATGTTTAAATAAATTCGGTTCTTTGGAGTTTTTTATTAAATTAATTATTAGTCTATTGTATTGCAGTACTAGCAGGTTTCCGCAACTTGACGACTAATGCCTATTTTGCGTGATGCATGCGTCTACTAAAACATAATAATTTTAGTTTACTTACATGACCAAATTTGTTTTCAGAGCAATGTGAGATTCATGATTTTTGTTTCTTCTCCATTTTTATTTCATTTGTTTTTTACTTGTATTATAATCTAAATAAAATACACTTTTTATACGAACTTACATAAACATGCATACGAGTACATTGTCTTAAAAGATAAAACGTCTATACATTATTGATTCCGGGACGACACGTTATATCCGTACCGCATGAACCCTCTGCAGTTATTTAGTCTTTAGGCACAGTAAGTCCGATATTATTGCTCACGGGCCAAGCACAAGTATATGTAGTACAAGGGAAGCACGGAGCGACGAGCGACACAGCCTCCTCGTCTCAAAGCTAGCTCACGACTGCCAGCAACGCCGTTTTCGAGCTAATAACGCACGAAATGTGGAATTATGATCAAGTTGTTTAAGAAAATTTAATCAATTTAAATATCTTACGTTGAGTTTGTAGTGTTCTGTAGTACATATTTTTTGGTTCAATGATATTTTAAATCGAATGAGCCGTTCAGTAGATATAAGCAAAATTAACCGTAAAACGACATTTCGTTACATTTACATAACGGAGAAACTATACGTTACACGAGTTATTCAAATGTTGACAATGTTGTACATGAAATGGTAAATAACATATATTTTTTTCAAAATCTTTGAATGACCCTTTATTGAGATATATCCCTTAGAAAGTAACAGTTTTCGGCCACAATCAGCGCCTAGCGCCTTAAGGTATAATTTCTGATATAAAACTATTTTATTTCCTTTTCTAGAGCTCAAATTATCTCCATACCAAATTTTATCATTAATAATTCCTTATACAAATTTCCAACTCCCTTTTCACCCCTTAAGGGTTGATTTTCGGGTTGAAAACTATTCTTTGTTCTTTCTTGAGACCCATACTATCTCTATACCAAATTTCATCTTTATCAGTTCAGCGGTAAAAAAATCCTCATACCAACTTCCAACCCTCTTTTCACCCCCACAAAGGTTTATTTTCGGGATGAAAACTATTCTGTCGTTTCTCGGGACTCAAATTATTTCCATACTCATTTCTATTAAAAAAATTTCATACAAACTTTCAACCCCCTTTTCACCCCCTCCAGGGTTGATTTTCGGGATTAAAACTATCTATTATCCTTTCCCGGGACTCAAACTATCTCTGTACAAGATTTCATCAAAATCCGTTCAGCCGTTTTCACGTGATGCGCGGTCAAATAAACAGACAAACAGACAAAAATTCTAAAAATTGGTGGAACGTGTTCTGTTATCGATTCTAAGTATCCCCAGCCAACTTTTTTTCGAATATATTCCATGTACAGACTTTCGACCCTGTTCAGCTTTATTATATGTATAGAAGATGTATTTTAATAGTAGTTTATGTAACTGTTACGTAATAAGGGTCCTTAAAACATGAGTGTGGTTTTATGAAATGAGCCGCAGGCGAATTTCATAATAAGATCACACGAGTGTTTTAAGGCCTAATTACGTACAGTTGCATACACTGCTTTATCTACACTCATATTATATATATTAAATTAATTGTTCGGAAACCATAGAATGACCGCCATTGTACCGTCATGGCCTACTCGATTGTGCCGGCGCTCGCGCGGGACCAATCGAGTTGGCCATGGCGGTAACATTATGTTATCAAATTCGATGTTCCAAATTTGAAACTCATTGCTTAACAATATTTGAGCATGCATAGTTAAAATTACGTTACCGCCGCAGATAAGAAACTTATCATAGTTAAATCGTTTGTTGTAATGCTTGTCATTGTCTACGGTTTTTGAACGCATTTTAGAGTACTTACAGTATGAGTGTAGATAAAATTAGAATCCGGCACCATATCATTATCAGGATTTTTAAATAAAAATACAATCCTTGTACTACTAACTGCATTACATTAGTCCGGTCCGGGGGCCAATCGCTTCACTCGCTAATCATGTCAAACTTCGTCTCGGGATTTTTAATTAAAACTTATTCAATATTATAGGATCGGTTCGAGCTCGGTCAGCGAGTTGAAGTTTTAACATAACATGCTAGCGGAATTTAATTCGTTTTTCTAATTTCAAACGATTCTACTGGCGCGAGGAATTTGCTAGTTTGACACCGAAGCGAGGTTAACTCTTATTTTAGTTTGGTTTGGTTAAAAAAAGTCTTGTGAATATTCTTTAACTTAAATATTATCAACAGTGACTCATCTAAAACGTAATACTCTGATCTAGCGCGCTCTGTCCCATATATTATGGAGAAACAGCAAACGGCCTATAACTCTTGCTGGCCGGGATATTAACACTATCATAGGTTACTCTACGGTTTTATGAAGACACATTAGGCTTACAGTATTTCCATATAGGAATGTTACGTAACTAGGCCCAGAGAGTATGTAGTATAATAGAGGGAGGGTTTCTTGCTGGTTAGCTCTTTAGTTGCCATGCCCCCTTGTACGCTAATCCTATAACTGAAATACTCCGTCGTTAGTAGCATGCCCCCTTGTTTAGTTTCCCCCTAACTGCACATCCCCTTTTTGCCCAGCCGCATTACACTTGTTGTTCAGATTGACCAGCATAATCAAGTTTATAAACCCAAACCCAATAATTTTGCATTACGCGCTTTCCATAAATCCTGTCAGTGTACATCCGACTTTATAAAGGCTAACGGCCAAATAGCGAGTCCGGCCGATATTAACAGCGACATAGTTTACTGCGCGCGCCGCCTGTTCATTACGGCTCCATACCAGTCAAGAATATAGACTGTAGATACCTTTGTTTAAGAGCGGCTTTGTAGAGATGTATCGAATATTTATTTGACATTCGTTATTAAGAATGCGAGGTTAATAGCTTTGGCATATGGGAAGTTGTGGTAGTTGAATGTTTCAGACGTGGTATGAGAATGAAAATATTTGTTACGTCCGTTTCACGTAAAAATTGGCTGACATGCGTCAGTTTTTTCGTTGATTTTCTCCTTGAAATTGACGTGCTAAAGTTTGTGCAGAATGAGAATTCTCGAGGTTTATTGTACGGGACTTCAGCTGTTTTCGCACACTCTATGTATAAAAATGCTGCAGGAAGTACTGAAGGCAGTATTTTGCCTATTTGTACACAGGAGCTAATAATAAGAGACAAACTTTATTTTTTAAGGTTCCGTATTTAACTTGAAAACATTATATAATTCTACAAAATTTCAGTATGCTTGAAATAAATGAAAAAAAACGTGGAAAGCAACGCGCAGATGGCACTGCAATCGTTTAAAAATAATTTCATGTCAAATCTATGGATACTATGCACCATAGACAAAAAATTATGTAAGCGAGATGTAATGTATAGGTAGATAGATGGTTCCAAAACTAATAGTACGGGGAGCCACGAAGAGTAAGTTTAGTACTCAAAATATCTGAAACTAATATTACTCTGTAGGCGTCGAGCAACAGTGTAAAGGAGGTACAGACTCAAAAAAGATTTAATGAAAATATGGCTCGAGAAAATTTGTAACCGGCCAGTCTTATACCGTAATAAGACTGTTAAAGAAAGTAGCGCACGAGTCGTTTTTACGGTACTAATTGTGGGGCCATTTTCTGGGCTGATTGAGTATCACTATTATTATTTGATCGATGTCTATAGGTTTTTATAACTTCATTACATTAGTCCAAGGGTCGGCAAACTTTTTTGACAAAGAGCTTGATTGCGGAAAATATGGAATTTTCGGAACCTCATTGAGCCGCAGTTTTCTGTTTTTCACTGCAATACTTGATTTTTTTAAATTTGGGGAACTTGAAGAGCCACAACTGACCCTTTAAAGAGCCGCATGCGGCTCGCGAGCTGCGATTTCCCGACCCCTGCATTAGTCTATATTATTCACCGGTCTTTGATGCCCGCCCTCAGTTTTATGACATTCGAATTTCGAATCGTAATAATTGACCGGTTTAAACGCGCTTTTAAATACTGGAACCAGGCGCTTAATTATTGTTAACTTATAAAATTTATTACGCTACAGGCGACACAATAAACGGAATTAGTCGAGTATTGGATTTATGGGAACTGAATTGAGTTTGGGAACGCATTTTTAGGGTTCTCAGGGCAATAGAACCTTCTTCATCATCATATACAAGGTGCAACAAAAATCCCGTGTATTGGTATCGTATCCTAATTAGGAAAAACTAAGAAAAAAAAATTTTGCGCAAAAGAAATGGGTTTGCTCATCATTATTTTTTTATTTTTTTATACCACGACAGTGGCAAACTAGCATACGGCCCACCTGATGGCAAGCAGCTACCGTAGCCTATGGACGCCTGCAACTCCAGGGGTGTCACATGCGCGTTGCCGACTCTTTACAAAAAGGAGGATTCACTGTGTTGACGGCAAAAGAAACAAGAGGGTCCTTCGTCGTCAACACACTGGGTCCTCTTTGAGCTCTTTGGCGACCTTACTTACCAGCAGGAACATAACACTATGTACTCATAACAACCCTACTGGGTCTAGTGCTATTTGGCTGTGGTTTTCTGTAAGGTGGAGGTACTTCCCCATTCGGGCTCTGCTTTGAGCGATTTGAGCGAGATGACATTCGCTGTGCTGTGCCCTACCACACATAGCGAGATGACATTCGCAGTACCCATACCCCTCTTTTGAACGTAGTTTAAGGACATACCCGTGTCCAGACGTAGTTTAGGGACAAACCTGGGTCCAAAATCATCATCATATTATCTGAAATACGTCCTAGTTCTCCGGGGAGGTACGATTGGCCGCTACCTACCTGAACCCTTAGAGCTTGTGCTCAGCAGCACTCTCTGGTTTGTACCCACAATTTTTTTCATCCATCAAAATCTGATAATTATAAATGAAAAGAAAAATAAACCAGCCTAGTGCGTGTCCGACCATGCATAATGGAGGGTTCCGTACCTTTCATTTATTTTATTTATTTAATCTAGAAACAAACAGTCTTATATAGTTGTATATAACATTAAACATTTTTTTTAAACTAGACTTACAGTTTCGTTAAGAATATTATTTGAAATTACATATGTTTACCCTAATAAATACATAAAGCAAGCAAACACTTAAAAGCACTTACTTAAAACAGAGTTACTTGTGTGTACACAAAAAAAAAATAATGAATGGAATAAAAACCAAACTAATACCAAAAGGTCGTATCTGATGCCTATGGTAGAAGTTTTTTGGAGAGCACTCAAATACGGCTCAACTAATTATGTTCAAAACATTTTTTTTTAAAGTATGTGATAAGGCGCATCTTCTCAATTTTTTAAATATTTTTTGGACTTATAGTTCAAAAGTTACAGGGGAGGGACCCAATTTTCTGGCTTTCGTAGCGTTTATGATCTGATAGAAAATGTTCAAAGAAACCTCATGTCTTCGAATAATCGGTGAACACACATAAAACAAATCAAACAACATCGAATTGGGAACCTCCTCCTTCGATATCTTGAAGTCGGTTGAAAAATGGTTTTGTACGGAGGATCGGCCTGCTGAAACGACTTGGCCCACACATTTAGTAGTAGTAGCGGTAAAACACTTTATAGTACAAGAAAACACAACGAAAGACATATAACACAACATATACGTACAAAGACGAACTTACCTTTAAGGGATTTCTTCCAGTTAACTTTTGAGCAATAGAGAGAGAAAGTTGGAAGTGCTAGGCAGACTTAGGGACTGTACGATACGGTAAGATGAGTTGTATTATAATTTATAATCTAATTAGGTAGATACATACTTATTTGTGCACAAAATTTTTACCTACAATTTACATTCAAGGAGAAGCTAAAGAAGTTATGGTTCCCTGACTCTGATTGATATGTTGCTATTGTATTATTCTGTATATGTCTTAGATGTTCCTTTTCTGTGTTTTTATTATGTTTGTCTCCTCACTCCTCTCTGGTTTAATATATATATATATATATACTTTTCCTATAACTTTTGTATATATGTATCTATAGTATCTACCTTTCTCGTACCTTGTTGTACATTTTGCCGCATTTGTCTACCTCTTTTCACTTCTTCTCTCATCTACTCAAAGGTTAACTGGAAGAGATCCCTTGAAGGGATAAATTAGCCTTTGTACTTACGTTTTCCTATTATTGTATTGTTTTGACTGGTTTTTGTACAATAAAGAGTTTTTACATTACATTACATTACATTACATAAATTTAAAAGGAAACCTAGTCAGATTACGATATCAATTATGTCTTTAAACGGATCCTCACAAAACTGGAATCAATGTTACTCTACGTCCGTAGGAAACACCTTAGACAACCCTACACGTGATCCCTGGGTGGTGCTAAAAGAATAACAAACTTGGCAGCTGCACTGTCCCATCTGGACCTCGCAGCACTCACTGGATTTTCTTTAACATCTCCTTTCCCACTACTACCGCAGAGAAGAAATGCCTATCTATATCCAGTGACATGTAGCCATAACATAATAATAACAGATCCTGCACTTTTGTAAAACGTAGGCAACTAAATTATGTGATAGCACGAAACCCTCATTGTGCGAGTCTGACTAGCAAACGCTGAGTAATTATTTGGACGCTAAATTAAATTTTACGTTTCCATAATTTATTTTGGGAAAATGGACGTTATTAAGAAAATGTTATTTAGAACTCAATTACTTAAGTCGCTTATAAATTAAGAAATGAGATATGGTTACTTTTCCTCATTGCTATAGGTATATTGAAATTAGAATCCGCTCCGAATGTTATCACGATATTTCAAATATAATAGTAGGCTGCCCGGCACTTGAAGGTTGTCAGCAATGACATAAATTTTTGGTACAGTCACATGCAATAGTATCTTCCTCACCAAAGACGGCAAAAATATCTGACACAATCTTATTTGTAGGGCCATAAAAGTGTGTCTTTTCTCTATTTTTGTCTCATTTTCTCGTTGTATGGAATCTGGAACAGCGCCCTCTACAAAAAGTTTTCACCGGCCTTCGCCATTGCAGGTGGCTGTGCTTACCTATCTATAAACTAGTTATGCGGGTCTCAAATTCGTACCATGACAGCTCGGGTAGTTACTAGTAGCAACTCCGTTTTTGAAGAACCACATACTGAATTCCCTCTAGAAAACCTCATTCCACAGCAGGAGCACTCAGGAGGAAATTCTTTTGAAACTGTATTTAGGTTCGAAGGTGTGAGAATGAACGGGGAGCGGTATGGTGCCTTACTGCGGTATATAGTGGGAGGTATTGTAGGCTGATGATAATGATTTAGATTATAAGCACTAAATGTAATTTTTACTGTCCGGGTCGTTGGAGTACTGTGGTTATGTGACCAGGCTTCCTATGTATTTGAAATAGTATAACATAAAGATAAGGGCTTTAATTTTTATGTTTACAAGCATATGATTTGACTTTTTTATGTTTTCTATGCATTCAAATATTTATATATCCTAGTAGCTTTTTCCCGCGGCTTCGCCCGCTATAAGTAATCGAAAAGGAGGTTCTCAGTTAGACTCGTATGTTTGTATGTACATAAGTACGTATGAAGGAATGTATGTTTGTCCGCGATTATCTCGCGTTTGGCTGAACCGATTTAGATGCCGTTTACGGAAAAGTATTTGTTACATTCTGGGAGTTCTACGTTTTGTTAAAGGCAGTTCCCTTATGTTTTTTAAGAAATGATTGCTGGATTGTTACGCCGACTTACTTTACTACTACTAAGAGATTATGATTAATGCAAATTTCTACTCTTGAATAGAAGCTTTTCCTCGCGACTTTTCGTCTGCTATATATCCTTCCCCAGAACTCAAACTATCTCCATACCAAATCATCTAAATATGTTCAGCGGTTATTAATTCCCCATACAAACTTTCAACCCCCTTTTCTCCCCCTACAGGGTTTCGGAATAAAAACTATCCTACATTGGTTCCCGGGACTCAAACTATCTATGTACTACGTTTAATCTCAATCGTCTGTTCAGAGGTTAATAATTCGCCATACAAACTACCAACCCCTTTTCTACCCCTTTAGAATTGATTTTCGGGATAAAAACTATCCTATATTGTTTCCCGGGACTCAAACTATATCCACAACATTTTTTATCTAAATTGGTTCGCGGTTAAAAATTATCGATACAAACCTGCAACCCCCATTTAACCAGGGACCGGAACCGGTAACCATTAAAGGGGTATTAGACTGGGTATTTGATAGAGTTGTTTTTAAAAACTCTATCAATTCGGTAAGCGTATCGTTTGACTTACCCGAACGAAAGGCTAACCATCTCAATACAGTTACAGTTAATTCGGGTAAGTGGTTACAACCCAGCATACGGTTTCCCTATCAGATAGGGTTTTTCAAATGCGATTAAGCTATTTTAAACTCTGTGACCAATACATTTGGCTTATTTATTATTCGAGCACCCTACGAGCTAAGCGCTGCCGGTATGGCGGCACGAGCGAGCCTACAGACAAACAAGAATCTTTTTGCGTATGTTTTCGTACTTACGCCTTTGATCTAGACGCTATTATTGCTTGTTAGTGCGCTAAAAGATCGTTGTGTGGTGCCGGTGTTTTTGTTCTTGCCATTCGAGCGTGACGGCTCGTGTCGATTGAATCTTAGACCCAGGCTTATAGGAACCAAAATCAAATGCATATTGTGAAGTGTTAAAATATATAATTTTGTGTTATTCTAGTTATAGGTAGTACTTTGTTTCAATGGCTCCAGCAAAATGTGACGCCGTTCACCGATACTTCTAGTATAATGAAACGATCAATATCAGTCATTGTTGGACACTCAAGAATAAAATGATTATTTGAAAAAAATATCGTAAGAATAAACTTATGAAGAAGAAGAAGAAAGAAAGATTTATTCATGACAATTACAAAAAACATAATAAACAATAACATATACAACTCGAAACATTAATTGTCACGAAATGGTCGCAACTCAGCGTTAAATGCCGGCAGGGCCAGCGCTGGTCTTCC
Source organism: Pammene aurita (assembly GCA_947086415.1). NCBI lineage: Eukaryota > Metazoa > Arthropoda > Insecta > Lepidoptera > Tortricidae > Pammene > Pammene aurita. The sequence continues at coordinate 4,154,092 of OX352301.1, forward strand.
GTTGCAACCATTTGACGACACGGCGCATTGACGCCACGGTCACATCCCCAAAATAAGAACAAATTATAAGAAACAAAGGAAAACATATTACGAATTTACGACAGTGAAACCAATAAAACTAAACAGGATCTTGCTTAACTACAACTACAGTAAAGTAAAGTAAGTACCCAAGTATCTTGAATCTTGCAACAAAGCGAGTTTATGTCTTAATATTACCCTTAAAAAATAACGGTGTCACAATATCATCTCTCCAGGTCCAAAGAGGGAGTATACTAGGAACTAAAGCCAGCAATAAAACACCACAGTGATATGCCGCGGGATACCTCCGATGCATAAAAATGGGATTTTTCCTCTGAGCTCCGATGCCTACGGGACGCAAAACGCAGGTGTGTAAACACAATCTCGTATTGTATATGAATAAATACTATGACTATGTACGTACTCATCAAGTTTAGAAAACAAAAAACCGGCCAAGAGCGTGTCGGGCCACGCTCACTGTAGGGTTCCGTAGTTTTCCGTCCGTCACAGTAAGTGTCCCCACTTAAGAGTTAATAACACCGCCATGTAGGATATGATATGAGAGTTCCACGTACAGCGACATCTATCGGAAAATTAAGTAAACTATTGCGCGCGAGCATAAAGTATGGAAGATGATTTTTATGGGATAATTCTTTATTGCGTGAACCGATTTTGACCGTTTTTACTTTATTTGAAAGCACGTCATTTCATTGTAATTTTGTAGAAATTACAGGTACAATAAACACCTGCTTATACGGTTAAATTACAAACTTAGTTCAGAAATTATTTTGTATTTTTTTTTCAAAAACTATTCATCCTATCAAGTTCAAAATAATTTTCCTAGAAAGTTTTTATAAAGTTCTACTTTTGAGATTTTTTTCATATTTTTAAAACTTATTGTTCAAAAGTTAGAGGGGTGGGGGGGACGCATAGTTTTTTACTTCTGGAGCGATTATTTCCGAAAATATTTACATTATCGAAAAATTATTTTAGAAAACCCCTATTCATTTTTAAATACCTATCCAATAATATATCACACGTTAGGGTTGAAATGAAAAAAAAAAATCACTCCCCACTTTACGTATAGGGGAGGTACCCTAATAGATAAAAAAAATCCACTTTTTATTTTACCACTTTGTCGGCGTGATTGATATACATATTAGTACCAAATTTCAGCTTTCTAGTGCTAACGGTCACTGAGATTATCCGCGGACGGACGGACGGGCAGACATAGCGAAACTATAAGGGTTCCTTATGTTGATTGTATTCCCGTTAAAATGATTCAAAATAATTTCGTCGGGACTAATTCATATGCGAGAAAATGTAATAAAAATAATTGATTCTTAATAGAATTATTTAATCATGCTTTTTATTTTAAATAATGTTCCGCGTATAAGAATGTATTCTGGGTTTTTCGGTGTAAGAAAACATCGTGTGGAAACTGGACCTAATCCCAATTAGGCGTAGTATCCCCTATGCCCAGCAAAAATTATATCTGTTTTAAAATCCACGGTAGGCAGATATACTCTTTTCACTTCTCATGCTCGTAAAGTTCGACTTTAAATCGTGCGTGGACGATATAAAATCGCATTTTAAGCTCTAGGGCATAAAGTAAAATTTTCTTCTAAGACCAAGAATGTGGCTCAACAGCCAAACAGAGTCAAAATATATTGCACAATTTAATTGAACAGTAAAATTTCGTAGAATACTGAAACTTGTTCTTTTAATATATTCTTGTACTCAGATAGAATAAGCTTTCTGGCCCAGACAATTCCTATTGGATGGGATTTTTTTTTGTATAGATCAAAGTGTCAGGAATTGATACCAATAAAATTTATAAGTGAATATTGGGCGCTAAGGTGCCAAAAAAATGGTAAAAATGGTAAAAACCAGTTTTTCGCTTCTAGAGGAAAAACTACGGCTCCGACAAAAAATAGTTAAATGTAACAAATGTCCGCAATAAAAAAACAAAGAGAATGAGCCCCAGTAGTGCAAAATCTGTTTAGAGGATCGTCCGCAATTTGCAAAAAACACGTTTTTTTTGCAAATATTGTAAATTCAATAACTCGCGTTCCGAAAGTTCTGAAGAGCTGAAAGTTGAATATGATGTCAGTTTTGTGGTCCTCTAACTACAGTTAAATGGTCAAATGAAAATGTTGTAAACTTTTTGCAAAACGTTATAATTTCGATTTCTATGCATTAAAGTTGTTTAAATAATCTATGAAGTTCAGGTACTTTTTGCGCGCCCGGCGGCGACGCACTATGGCCCAAACGCCCGATATAGCTGGACAAAATTATTTTACACTCATAGACTAAAATTGACTATTTTTATTATTATTTTGCTATAATTCATGTGAAAAAAAAATAACCAGTGTAAGTTGACCTTTGTATAAGAATAATTACTAGGGCAGAAGAGGTCATCTAAACATGGTCGTGTAATTTTAAGAGAAATGAAGCATTATTACAAATGGCACTTAAAAAAAATTAATAATTAACTTAAACTATATTTAAGTATTTTAATTCTGTTATTCTTATATTTTAGGTGCCATTTGCAATAATGCTTCATTTCTCTTAAAATTAAATAACCATGTTTAGCTGACCTCGTCTGCCCTAGTAATTATTCTTATACAAAGGTCAACTTACACTGGTTTTTTTTTCACATTAATTATACCAAAATAATAATAAAAATAGTCAATTTTAGTCTATGAGTGTAAAATAATTTTGTCCAGCTAGATCGGGCGTTTGGGCCATAGTGCGCCGCTGCCGCGCGCGCAAAAAGTGTCTGATCTTCATAGATTATTTAAACAAGTTTATTCCTTGTCAAATGATCTGTAGATTTGGAAATTTGTAGTGCAACTCCTCCTTAATGCATAGAAACCAAAATTATAACGTTTTTCGAAAATTAAAATACCCTCCCAATCGATTTAAAAAAAGGTCACTTTTTGCAAAAGTCGACGGTTTGCAAAAAGTTTACAACATTTTAATTTGAACAATTAACTGTAGTTAGAGGACTACAAAACTGACATTATATTCAAATTTCAGCTCTCCAGCACTTCCGGAACGCGAGTTATTGAATTTACAATATTTGCAAAAAAAATGTGTTTTTTTGCGAATCGCGGACGATTCTCTAGACCGATTTTGCTCTACCGGGGCTCATTCTCTTTGTTTTATAATTGCGCACATTTGTTACGTTTAACTATTTTTTGTCCGACCCGTAGTTTTTCCTCTAGAAGCGAAAAACTGGTTTTTACCATTTTTTTGGCACCTTAGGGCCCAATATTCACTTATAAATTTTATTGATATCAATTCCTGACACTTTGATCTATACAAACAATTTTTTTTCCATCCAATAGGAATCGACTGTACTTTTTATGATTTGTCCGCTAATTCTATCTGAGTATTGCTATAATTATTTGAATTGCGTGTTTTCTATAATTAAATAAATGAAATCAAATAAAATAGGAGTTGATAATAGTGTAGAAATGCCCCGAAATGTTTTGATGACTTGGCAGAAAATATCTAAATTCACATGTTAAAAATTAAAAAAAAATATATTAAAAAATTAATTGGTTGGAACCATATTTGTTTTCATTGTAATATTTTTGTTACAACTTGAAATTGTTTTACGATTACCGATAAATAATTTCCTCGCAAATGAAGTGAAAATTAGAGTGTAACCCTCGTCCATAAAACCCATTTTACACTCGACTTTTAAACGCCTCGCGTAAAATCGTACGTTTTATGCACTTGTTGTACAATCTACTATTATAATATAATAAAAATAAAAATGAAATAAAAATAAAAATGAAATAAAAATGAAAATAAAATGAAAATAAAACGAGAACGAAACGAGAACGAAACGAAAACGAAACGAAAACGAAACGAAAACGAAACGTAAACGAAAAGAAAACGAAACGAAAACGAAACGTAAACGAAACGAAAACGAAACGAAAACGAAACGAAACGAAAACGAAACGAAAACGAAACGAAAACGAAACGAAAACGAAACGAAAACGAAACGAAAACGAAACGAAAACGAAACGAAAACGAAACGAAAACGAAACGAAAACGAAACGAAAACGAAACGAAAACGAAACGAAAACGAAACGAAAACGAAACGAAAACGAAACGAAAACGAAACGAAAACGAAACGAAAACGAAACGAAAACGAAACGAAAACGAAACGAAAACGAAACGAAAACGAAACGAAAACGAAACGAAAACGAAACGAAAACGAAACGAAAACGAAACGAAAACGAAACGAAAACGAAACGAAAACGAAACGAAAACGAAACGAAAACGAAACGAAAACGAAACGAAAACGAAACGAAAACGAAACGAAAACGAAACGAAAACGAAACGAAAACGAAACGAAAACGAAACGAAAACGAAACGAAAACGAAACGAAAACGAAACGAAAACGAAACGAAAACGAAACGAAAACGAAACGAAAACGAAACGAAAACGAAACGAAAACGAAACGAAAACGAAACGAAAACGAAACGAAAACGAAACGAAAACGAAACGAAAACGAAACGAAAACGAAACGAAAACGAAACGAAAACGAAACGAAAACGAAACGAAAACGAAACGAAAACGAAACGAAAACGAAACGAAACGAAAACGAAACGAAAACGAAACGAAAACGAAACGAAAACGAAACGAAAACGAAACGAAAACGAAACGAAAACGAAACGAAAACGAAACGAAAACGAAACGAAAACGAAACGAAAACGAAACGAAAACGAAACGAAAATAAAATGAAAAAAAAATGAAAAAAAAATATAAAAAAAAAATGAAAAAAAAATAAACAAAAATATTATACACTGAATTTTTTTAAATATAAAATGAAAAAAAAAATATATATATATACACGGTGAATCTGAGTATCCCGACAGATTTTAACCATAAATTCCTGATAATTGACTGATAAATAACTGACTGAGACTAAAATGTCGTATAACTTTTCTGGAATTAGCCTAGTTTCAGAGTTCTTCTTCTTTGTCGTTACACTCTTTACAGAGTGATCGTGGCCAAAATGTACTAATTTATTTGAATTGACAGTTTTACCAATAACATTTATGTTTGTATGTTCAAAAGCATTTTAAAAATCCGAAAAATGAAAAAAAAAATTTTTTTGGCGAAATCGACCTAAATTCATAAAACATTTATTACTCCTTATGACCTCAGGAATTTATGGTTGAAATCTTTCGGGTTACTCAGATTCACCGTGTATAATAATAATAATAATAATGGGGCTACAGAGGGGGGAACTAATCTGTGCGCGTATCGTGACCGGATACTTCCTCTGTTTCAGCTCCTTGAACCAACCATCAACGTGACTGCGCAACGACTATCGGATCAGGTCCGAGTCATCCAGCGGGATAAACGGTTGGATGACTCGACACTTGATCGGCTCCGCCTGGAGGCTCTCTCTGCTCACGCGGCCTCCATCTCGACGCGGGATCCGCCCGCCACGTCGCCGGATCCGATGCCCGCACCCGACCTGGCATCGGGGGCGCCGCGGGTTGATTCCAGTGTCGATGAGGAGGAGATCGCGAATCAGAGTGTGAGTAGTACAGCCAATGAGCAACTGAGGAGGACTTTGGAAGAGGTAATTACGCAGTATCGCTCCACAAACATCCCTAGGCCACGATTACCACGCTTACCTATGAATAGACGCAATCTAGCGCTAATGGGAGCCCTAAATGATTTGCTAGATCCATTCCTGCGGACTAGTAAAGACTTAGATGATACGCACTCGATCATGTACTGCGGGGCCATCGCGGCGTACCGTGTTGCTCGAGTCAAGTTTCCGGACGCTGAACGTGCACCTAGGACCGCCGGGGGTATCCCCGCATGGCAGGTGCGGATCGAGCGTCGTATCAACTCATTTAGGACTCTCATTGCAAAGCTGATCTGCTTCAGGGGGGGCAATAACCGCCCCCGAGTAATGCGCTTTGTGCACCAGGCGTTCGCGGGGACGGATATCGAGCCCCGCGACTACATGGCCAATGTCATAGAGCGCATCGACTTTCTGAAGCAGAAAGTTTATGCATGGGCAAGCCGTATTCGCCGTTACAGAGAGCGTGTGGACCGATTCAAGCAGAATCGTCTTTTCCAAAGTGACCAAAGGAAGGTATACCGAAGGTGGGAGGAAACTGACCCCCGTGTGTCCGATATGCGACTGCCGGATGCTACTGCCATGACTGATTTCTGGCGTAGCATCTGGTCGGCGCCCGTTGAACACACGGAGGGCGAGTGGATGAGTGTTGTTGAACGTGGGTGTGAGTCCATCGAACCAATGGGGGCTATCACCATCAGCCCCGCCGACGTAAGTTGTGCAATCCGTACGGCCCAGAACTGGAAAAGTCCTGGCCCGGATGGGTTGCACAACTTCTGGCTAAAATGGTTTCGATGCTCGCACTCGCGGCTGGCAACACAATTTCAACAAGCCCTTGAACTTGGCTCCCTCCCGCCTTCCTTAACAACTGGTGTAACCTTCCTGCTCTATAAGTCCGGTAGTACCACGGAAGCGAAGAACTACCGACCCATCACGTGCTTGCCTACGCTCTACAAGCTTCTTACATCCATTTTGAGCGCAAAAATAAACGCGCACATGGTCGCAAACAACATTTTGGTCTCCGCTCAAAATGGATGTAGGGTTGGGTCCCGTGGTACTAAAGAGCTCCTCCTCATAGACATGACCATTTGCCAAAGAGTCCGGCGGAACAGAGGGGCCCTCTCGTCCGCTTGGATTGACTACAAGAAGGCCTATGATTCGGTGCCTCATTCATGGCTGAAGAGGATCTTGGAGCTGTATAAAATTGATGCAGCTTTAAGATCCTTCCTTGGCGCGTGTATGAGGCAGTGGACCACAGTCCTTCGTCAACCAGGAGGCGGGGATGACACCCCTGGCCCGCAGGACTTTATAAGGATTGAGCGAGGAATATTTCAGGGCGACAGTCTGAGTCCCCTGTGGTTCTGCCTAGCTCTAAATCCGCTCAGCAATCTGCTGAAGGATTCGGGGCTAGGTTGCCGGCTTCGGAGAGAGGGTGAAGTCATATCTCACCTTCTGTACATGGACGATCTCAAATTATTTGCACCAAATAACCGAGACTTGTTGGAACTACTGAAGACCACTGAAGTGTTCAGTAGTTCCATCAAGATGGAGTTTGGTGTTGATAAATGTGCAGTTATGCATGTACAGCGGGGGAAAGTAGTAAATTCAACAAATCTACAGCTTTCTGAGACAATGACGTTCAGATCTATCTCTGAATCAGAAACCTACAAATACCTTGGTATGTCACAGTCTTTGGGCATTGAGGATGTGGGTATTAAACAGGCGTTGAAGGAGCGCTTCTTCGGTCGGCTGACAAAAGTACTTAATAGTCTTCTGTCAGGTGGCAACAAGGTGCGTGCCTTCAATGCCTGGGTGATGCCCCTACTCACATACTCCTTTGGCATACTAAGGTGGACACAGACCGAGCTGGATGCCCTGGATCGGAGAGTCCGTCTATTGCTCACCACACACCGTATGCTTCACCCGCGCTCGTCTGTTATGAGATTGTACATCCCACGGAAGTGTGGAGGTCGGGGCTTTTTAAACGCCAAAAATCTCCACAACCGTGAGGTGTACAATCTCAGGAATTATTTCCTTAACAACGAGTGTGAGATGCATCGTGATGTGGTGGCAGTAGATAAGGGTCTCACGCCGCTCTCCTTGGCAAACGAGAACTGGCGCAAACCTGTGGTGCTAAGCACCGAGGATCGCAGGGCGGTATGGAAGAGCAAGGAGCTACACGGGCGGTTCTACAGGGCCCTCACGGGACCCGACGTAGACCTGCTCGCGTCGGTGACCTGGTTACGATTCGGGGACCTCTTTGGAGAAACCGAAGGTTTTGCCTGTGCAATTGCGGACGAAGTTATCATGACGAATAACTACCGGAGATATATCCTGAAGGACGGTACGGTCGACATTTGTCGGGCATGCCGCCGTCCCGGAGAGTCACTCAGGCATATCATCTCCGGTTGTCCTCATCTTGCTAACGGCGAGTACTTGCACAGACATAACCTCGTAGCCAGGATTATACACCAACAGCTTGCTCTCCTATATGGTCTTGTGGACCACGAAGTGCCGTACTACAAGTACACACCTACACCAGTTCTCGAAAATGGTCGTGCCACGCTCTATTGGGATCGATCTATTATCACGGACAGGACTATTGTAGCCAATAAGCCTGATATCGTGGTAATAGATCGACCGCAACGCCGGGCCATGCTCGTCGACATCACCGTCCCATGTGACGAGAACCTCGTGAAGGCCGAGAAGGACAAGTCCAGCAAGTACCTAGACTTGGCTCACGAGGTAACCGCCATGTGGGAGGTTGATTCGGCGATCATTGTACCGATAGTTGTTTCTGCGAACGGTCTCATAGCGAAGAGTCTAGACCAACATCTAGAGAGACTTTCGCTACGGGGTTGTGGTTGGATCAAGGGTCAGATTCAGAAGGCGGTTATCCTGGACACGGCGCGCATAGTCCGAAGGTTCCTCTCTCTGCGGCCCTGACCACCGGCAGCCTGGGCCTTGCTCCGTTGCCGGGGGCACCCTAGGTTAGGTTTTTTATAATGTTTTTATTGTTTTTGTATGTTTTAGATGTATTTTTATATTTTACTTTTGTAAAAATATTATAAAATGACTTAGCCTAAGAAAAAAGAATAATAAAGAGAATAATAATAAAAAAACCAGTCCATCTTGAATTTTAAAACAGATATAATTTATACACCCCGAATAATTAACCGAAAATAACTACCATAACTATTTTTCAGTAAAAAGTATATAACCGGCATCTTTGATTATAAAACAGAAATAATTTTTCGAAATTACATCCCCTAATTATAAATATTAATTATTTGAAACGGGGTATTTACCTCGCACCCGAAATATCGGGTGCCCAATAACGCTAATATACATGGTAAATACCCCGTTTCAAATAATATTTATAATGTGAATGACCATGTGAGCTTAAAAAATCGTATATCCCATAATTAGCTGAAAACGACTACCAATCCCTACGCCAATTCATGGGATTAGGTTGCCAAGCGGACCACAGGCTCAACTGAGCCGTGGCAAAAGCCGGGACAAACTCTAGGAGGATGAATATTGGTTTGTGTCAAATCGATTTGAATATGAATAAAAATTGTGTTTTTATTCAAAATAATTATTGCCCATCTCATCAGTACGTTCGAACTATGCAAAAATAAACTGAAGATAAGACACATTTCTTTAACAGAAATTCTTTAATTTAAAGTTGTGTACGTGAGCAGAGGACTGGACTGTGAGTGTGACTTTTCCAGAATGAATAAACGACAGCAAATCTTATATTTACTCAATTTGTTCCGCCGCCACCTCTCCTGTTCCATTTCAAATGAGAAAGATAGAACCGCCTGCCTGCGTGGAAAAGAGACAGGAAAAGGGTAGCCCTATGATAGGGTAAGCGGTAAATATTAAAGCTATCTTTACCCCATTCGACTCGGAAACCACATTGAAAAGGGTTAAGCCTATTCAAAAGGATTTCCATATCGATAGGGTAACCCAATGATAGGGTAACCCTATCATTAGGGTAAGACTTTAATAGGGTTACCCTATCGAAACGATTAATCAAATGAAGGGGTTTGCCGGTCCCTGCATTTAACCCCCTTAAGGATTGATTTTCGAGATAAAAACTGTCGTATGTCGTTTTCTGGGAAACTATCTCTATACCAAGTTACATCTAAATCGGTTATTCATCATGTTACCATCATCATGGTTAGTCATCGGTCTGTTAATAATTCGCCATATAACTTTCAACCTCCTTTGCTTTGCACCCCCTTAAGAATTAATTTTCGGGACAAAAACTATTTTGTCCCTTCTCGGGACGCATAATATCTCTATACTCGTACCAAGTTTCATCTAAATAAACTTTCTTTATAACATTAAATCTATGTACCACGTTTCATCACAATCGTCGGTTCAGCGGTTAATAATTCGCCACACAAACTACCAACCCCTTTTTAGGGTTCCGTAGTCAACTAGGAACCCTTATAGTTTCGCTATATCTGCCCGTCCGTCCGTCCGTCCGTCCGTCCGTCCGTCCGTCCGCGGATAATCTCAGTGACCGTTAGCACTACAAAGCTGAAATTTGGTACTAATATGTATATCAATCACGCCGACAAAGTTGTAAAATAAAAAGTGGAATTTTTTTTTATTAGGGTACCTCCCCTATACGTAAAGTGGGGAGTGATTTTTTTTTTTCATTTCAACCCTAACGTGTGACATATTGTTGGATAGGTATTTCAAAATGAATAGGGGTTTACAAAAATCATTTTTCGATAATGTAAATATTTTCGGAAATAATCGCTCCAGAAGTAAAAAAATATGCGTCCCCCCCCCTCTAACTTTTGAACCATAAGTTTTAAAAATATGAAAAAAATCTCAAAAGTAGAACTTTATAAAAACTTTCTAGGAAAATTATTTTGACCTTGTTAGGATGAATAGTTTTTGAAAAAAAATTACAAAATAATTTCTGAACTAAGTTTGTAATTTAACCGTATAAGCAGGTGTTTATTGTACCTGTGATTTCTACAAAATTACAATGAAATAACGTGCTTTCAAATAAAGTAAAAACGGTGAAAATCAGTTCACGCAATAAATAATTATTCCATAAAAATTATCTTCCATACTTTAAGCTCGCGCGCAATAGTTTACTTAATTTGCCGATAGATGTCGCTGTACGTGGAACTCTCATATCGTATCCTACATGGCGGTGTTATTAACTCTTAAGTGGATACACTTACTGTGACCGACGGAAAACTACGGAACCCTACACTGAGCGTGGCCCGACACGGTTTTGGCCGGTTTTTTCCATCTAGGATTGTTTTTTGGGATAAAAGCTAACATATACTGCTTCCAGGGACTCCAACTATATCCATACCTTAAAAAAACCGGCCAAGTGCGAGTCGGACTCGCGCCCCGAGGGTTCCGTACAAACCTGTAGGTATATAAGTAAATGTTCACCCATTGCATTGACATAGAAAATTGATTTTGTTACAGCTTAAAGGTATTATAGACCTGAGTATTTGATATGAAATTCAATTTAATACCTGTACGCGTTTACGAGGAAAAAGGTAGTAAGTTTAAAATAAAAATAAAAATATTTTTTGTATGATTTTACCAAAAATTTCTACTTTTCGTAATTTTTCCTTTGTCTGTGCTATATGAAGTTTCTTCGTGCCAAGTTTCAAGTTTCTGAGTTTACGGGAAGTACCCTTTAGGTTTTGAGTTTCTTGCGAGTACTCACTTTCAACATATGCTACTTAAAATTGCTATTTCTTTTGATTGCGTTGATATAAAAGTTTGGTTTTGCTTCATCTGAAAGGTACTATAGCCCTGAGTATTTGACATGAATTTCAATTTAATACCTCCACGCGTTTATGAGGAAAAAGGTAGTAAGTTTAAAATTTGAAAAAAAAAAATTTGTACGATTTTACTAAAAATGTCTACTTTTTGTAATTTTTCCATTGTCTATGCTATATGACGTTACTTTGTGCCAAATTTCAATTTCTTAGTTCACGGGAAGTACCCCCTAGGTTTTGCGAGTGCCGACAACTCTAAAATTTGCAGCATAAACGACTGTATCTTATGATTGCGTTGGCTTTTAAGATTGATTTTTTCACACCTCCATGGGACAATGGACTCTATTTGATATTAATTTCAGCTTGATACCTCCACGCGTTCCTGAGAAAAATGGTCTTGACAGACAGACAGACAGACAGACAGACAGCCAGACGGACAACAAAGTGATTCTATAAGGGTTCCATTTTTTCCTTTCGAGGTACGGAACCCTAAAAACAAAAGCGACACCCATATTGATACTTAGACATTTCAACCCCATCGCACCCCAACAGGTGAGATGGTATTTCACGTTCGCCACGTTGGATTTTAAAATCGTTGTTGTTTTCGTAATCATCGACCCGATAAACCATAGAAACGATACCCATGTTGATTTTCAGACTTTATGACCACATTGGCCCCTTTTAGGGGTTTAATTTTCAAAAAACCCGAAACACGTGTTTACTCAATTATCGTTAGGTATACTCCCGTGAAGTTTCGAATAAAATAGTCTAACAAATCTTGTTTCGCCATACAAATTTTGTACCCCCATTTTACCCCCTTAGGAGGTGAATTTTGAAAAATTCTTTCTTAGTGCACCCCTAGACCTTATAAGGAACCTACATGCCAAATTTGGAATCTCTAGAACCAGCGGTTTGGGCTGTGCGTTGATATGTCAGTCAGTCAGTCAGTCAGTCAATCAGTCAGTCAGTCAGTCAGTCAGTCAGTTTCTTCTTTTATATATCCTATATGTATATGAATTGGTAGCTTAAGTTTGCTGTGGGACTAAGTCGATGTGTATTAAGATTATCCCATAATATCCCATAACCACTGAGACTATAAATATGGTGTATATTTTAAAAAGGCGAACAAGATTATAACATTTTAGCGACAACGTGGGTATCTATAAACCTTAGCTCCTTATCTCTTTTCAAAAGTTCTGATAAAACGGTCCGTGTTAACACATAACAAAGTTAATAATATCACATGCTAACATGCTACAATATGAGTTGTGAGTCTCAAAGGCCTTTCTTACAAGCTTTTGGATATGAAAACGTAAATTGAACTCAATAATATCAAAGGATTCGTCAGGTCCGGGAAGGAAGGGTTTAGTGTTGTTCCGTTGGCCGGGAATATTGCTGAAAATAAGATTACTTGGTGAGCTTATGAAACCACTTGTAGGGATGATAAAAAAAAATGTTTTAATATTCGTAATTCCTCTTATTATGCAGCAAAATTAACTTTGTAATTCAAGTTCACGTTGCCATAGCGGCGATAGAAAATTAGAAAAATGGCCTCAACTAAAATTACGAAGAAAAAATAGACATACGTAGGTACCAATATTTAAAATAATAGAAACAACGAAGTTCACATGTTTAGAAACTTAAACAATATATAGCCTCTAAACAGAATAAATGTCATTATATATGTAAGAGAAAGTAACCAAGTCCTCCGGTTTTCATTAAATCATTCGCCACTAGCACATCATTAGGCAACTTGTATTATTCTCGAGAGCTCTTTAAGGCGCTAGGCGCTGATGGTGGCCGAAAACTGTTACTTTCTAAGCGATATATGTCAATAACGGGTCATTCAAAAATTTTGAAAAAAATATATGTTATTTACCATTTCATGTACAACATTGTCAACGTTTGAATAACTCGTGTAACGTATAGTTTCTCCGTTATGTAAATGTAACGAAATGTCGTTTTACGGTTAATTTTGCTTATATCTACTGAACGGCTCATTCGATTTAAAATATTGTTGAACTAAAAAATATATACTACAGAACACTACAAACTCAACGTTGGATATTTAAATTGATTAAATTTTCTTAAACAACTTGATCATAATGCCACATTTCGTGCGTTATTAGCTCGAAAACGGCGTTGCTGGCAGTCGTGAGCTAGCTTTGAGACGAGGAGGCTGTGTCGCTCGTCGCTCCGTGCTTCCCTTGTACTACATATACTTGTGCTTGGCCCGTGAGCAATAATATCGGACTTACTGTGCCTAAAGACTAAATAACTGCAGAGGGTTCATGCGGTGCGGATATAACGTGTCTTCCCGGAATCAATAATGTATAGACATTTCATCTTTTAAGATAATGTACTCGTATGCATGTTTATGTACGTTCGTATAAAAAGTGTATTTTATTTAGATTATAATACAAGTAAAAAACAAATGAAATAAAAATGGAGAAAAAACTAAAATCATGAATCTCACATTGGTCTGAAAACAAATTTGGTCATGTAAGTAAACTAAAATTATTATGTTTTAGTAGACGCATGCATCACGCAAAATAGGCATTAGTCGTCGAGTTGCGGAAATCTGCTAGTGCTGCAATACAATACACTAATAATTAATTTAATAAAAAAGTCCAAAGAACCGAATTTATTTAAACATATTTATTTAAGAATACCGTGTTCTAAACGAATGTAATATGCGTTTTATTTTAAAATTAAACACAATCTTTAATGTTATACTTTATACTAATTCCTCAAATCTAGAAATTGCGAAGTAAACTGCAAAGGATTGCAGATAAACCGGCCAAGAGAATATCGGGCTATGCTCAGTGTAGGGATCCGTAGTTGCCGGCCTGTTACAATACATCCATTCAAAAGGTAGTCTATAAAGAAATATTTTGTGGCACTTTCGTTATTTTACTATAGGCATAACTCAAAAACGGCTCAACCGATTGTATTCCATATAGTTTTTATTGAAAATACGTGATAAGTATTTCAATGGCCTCACTTCCAGGAATTTTCCCAATTTTTTTTGACCCACGGTTCAAAAATCAAAGAGCATTTTAACTTTCGAAGCTATTATTTACGAAAGTATTCGTTTTATCCAAAAGTTGTTTAAGGCATATTCTTCTTGAAAGACCTATCCAACAATGGGTTTCAGATACTTATTGTTTTACCACTTTGTAGGCGTAATTAAAACTCATACCAAATTTCAGTCTACTAACTATCACTGAGCAAAGCCTGATTGAGAATCTAATAAAAAAATTCTGATATTTAAGAGTTCAATGTATGCAAGAATAAAGGAAATAAAGCTTTTTTTATACCACGACGCTGGCAAACGAGCATACGACCCGCCTGATTGAAAGCAGTTATAAAGCCTATGGACGCCTGCAACCTCATAAGTTTCACATGCGCGTTGACTACCCTAAAAAAACTTTACTATGTCGGTGAAATGCAAATAAATACAAATTTTATATTAGTTGTCAACACAAGTGAATAAATAAATTACTACTAAGGGTTAATACTACCTATCAAATATCTTTAAAAGACCGGCCAAGTTTGTATCGGACCATGTATAATGTAGGGTTCCGTAGAAAGTAGTTTCTTGTAGATAACTCAAAAAAGGATGAACCGATTATATGTGAAATAATTTTCGTAGAAAATTAAGTACTAAGCCTTCTTGGTATTTTTTCATATTTTGTAGACTTACGGATTAAAAGTTAGATAGGGGCTATTATATTTAGACTTTCGAAGCAATTATTTCTGAAAATATTGACTTAATAAAAAAGTTCTAATAATACTATATATATATATATATAAGATATTTTTAAAGCCGTATCGTACAACATGTTCATATTTACAAAAAAAATATTTTTGACATTTAGTTTGGCATATGTATGGAGTGCCTCACCTAAAAGATTTTTTTAGCAATTTAGCCAGAAAACTAAGTAGCGGCACATGAAACACACCTCTAGATAAAATTTCAGTAATATATGTTTTATAATAAAAATGGCTGTGACATACGGACGGACAGACGGACATGTTTCAAAAAACTTTTCAGGGTTCCGTTTTTACCATTTTGGCTATGGAATCCTAAGAAGTGTTTGCGCTGTGTTATATTTTAAAGATCTAAATTTGATGGGTAAGGCCATCAAATTCATCAAACAGCTCTCATTTTTATGATGATTTCGTGCACAAATACCACTCCTTACATGTGCATTTTTACTATTCGCAACTCGCAACAGGCTTAGTTTTGTTAATTTATCGTAATTAAGTGATTTTTTACGGTTAATATTTAAAATCGCAACAAAAAAATAACCATCTCTTAAGCTCACTTGCACAGCAAAAAAAACCCAAATTCACATGAAAACACCGCTTTGATGGGCATTCAGTTTTTTTTGCTGTACTAGTCAGTATTTTTTTATTTTTTTCTGATATGCGGAATATTTTGAACCATATTTCGTAAATTCATAAATATTTTGCCGCTCACTGTTCTTCAAATTCAAAATCTAGGTTTTCATTTTTTTACATAAAAATCTACTAATCGAGATCGTTATTACTTATCTTATTTAGTAGTGTAAAGAATATCTTTAATTAATACTCTCAAAATATACTTGATAGTTATTTATTTTCTTTTTTTATATTATTAGCTAGTACATCAAAATCGACTATCGGTTTAGGCTGTCCCTTTGAGACTCCTCAAAGAATCCTGAACGTCTGACATAGAACGTTGTAATTCTTAATTTGAATAACACCGTGCCAGACAGTGTTTGAGAAGAGAGGTTGTAAAGGTAGACAACCTTTACAGTAGCATTCCTAAAAAATGTCACCGTAGTACTTAATCACAGTATTCAAATCACAAAACATCCACAAAAGGATTAGGTATGATTATTATAAATCTGCCCGTGCGCCTCTGAGTAAAGTCATATTCTTTGAACATTATTGCGGTGCATCGCGGCGGATTTATGCACGATCGCAATGAGAAGGGTACGCGGGTGGCGCGGGTAGAGAGCGCCCAAACGCTCAAGGACACTCCGGCGACAATCGTCTTAACTTTCGTCGTGTCGTTATCCTTGTAATATTGCTAGTAACAGTATTCCCAGCATGCAACTAGCCAACTTATGCTTTAAGACATCTGTAAGGTTCATCGTTGACAATCATTGACGCTAGTGTGGTGCGTAGCTAGATTTTATGACGTGTACCGACAAGTTTTGCATATAAATTCGATGGGTAGTTGAACACATAATATATGACCAGTCTGTCAAAGTTGACGTTTTCTGAGACCAACGAAATCTGTGTTAAACGTTGGCTGGTGGTAAATATCTTTAATTCGCAGACCCGTCTAATGTAAGGTTTACTTTAAGTTATGTGAATTGTATTTTCTTTTTCAATATATTGCCAGTGGCAGTATTTTTAGCAGAACGAATGTTGCCATTGGTACATCACTATGTACCTATTACGAGTATCCTCGAGTGCTCTCTAACGTTCGTGGCGTTGTTTTCTTTTTGTAGCCATTTATTGAATAAAGTTGCTTTTTGACTATTTCTAGTGATATTTGAAACATGACTATATGTAAACGTAAAACAGACTGTTTGACAAGAATGTGACCATTATATTTTCTTCTATTAGTAAACTAGAGAATAAGAAACTGGATAAATAGTATCTAGTAGTCTTTTGCCTACAATGCCTTGAAAAAATAAAATAAAACATTTTTACATTTTTGCACTAAAGGCATACTTTCGAAAAAAACGCTGCGTTTGCTTTTGAGGCAGTGTTTATTACCTACTCGTATACACACACACGTTAAATATATCATTAATTATCCGTATATTTTCATGTTGATTTTCGCAATTTCACAACACGCACCATACATTCTGTTGTATTTCGCTTTGTATAATCTATGTTTTATATTTGTACTTTAAGTGTCAGTGGGTACACTGAAAGCCAGCGTTGTAACTTTTGTGCTGCGACACATACTGAGTGTTATCTTTTTCAGAAACCAGTCATATCATTGTAACTTTTATTTCTCTAGTATAAGCATAAGTAACCTTATTATATTGTTGTGTCTGTGTTTCGAAAAATACTTCATTCATTCATTCATTCATTCACCCGAAAAGACCCAAAATGTCTCGTGATCTCCGAGGATAATGAACAAGTCGAAAGCGCTTGTACTAAAATGGGTGAAGTTTTTTAAGAAGACAAAGAACGTCGTCTTACCTGAACACGGGAAAATAAAGCATGAATGTGTCATAAGGGGACTGTTTAATATGAGTATTTTGTATGAAAATTCCTGTTAGGTAACGTCGTAGTGCTCGACACGCTAGTGCCCAATAGTGGACACTCTGTTGTCATCTTTATTGCGAATAGCTTTAGTTTGCAGACGGCATGTACCTAGTGGAACTGTAAATAATTAAATATGACTTTTTTTGCAAGTGTTTGGGTATATCCATAAAGTAAGTATCTCATTCATCTATGGTACATTCGAATTTTTCCGTACGGCGTGCTTCTTACATATTTCTAATTTTCTCTCATACTTACGTTGCCGTTTTCTTGAAAATGTCCGTATTGCATTATTTCCCAGAACACATCGGATATCCCCACAGTCACAAAGGTGGGAAGGTCCAATGAAGGATTTTGTCAATGATTATTGAAAAGTTGGAGGAAACTCCGCGTCACAGACATGTATCTGGCAAGACCACGCAAATGAACAAGTACGCACAGAAACGCTGTTCGCAAGTATTTTAGAACAAATTGCTTCAAGTTCTACTTTCGTAGAGTATCGTTTCAATATAAACGAAATTGACAAAGACATCAATATACCGTATGTAAATCTACCAGAATCATTTATTTAAACCAGTTGATATGCACGTCGAGTATAGTACTATACCATGCTTTTTGTTAGTATTAGTAGATTATTTTTAATGTAATTGTTATTTTGAAATTATAAAATCTTACCATTTTCTAAGTCGGTAAATCCTATAAGTATCATCCTGTGATTATGTTTACGTTGTGAGTGACAGATAAATGCAACCCCATTGTTAACTAGAACATTCACAATTTCCATGCATTCATTTTGAAGACTTATTATAACCGTTTTAGGGCTTTTTTCAAGTTGATAAATGAAAGTTGTAGCCAAATTATGTTAAATTTATCACGTAAACGTAAACAATACCATCCACTTCATTTTACTTTCCTCGGTGACACTTCATTGTCAAATTATTATTTTTCATAATTAGTAAGCGCCACAAAAGAGTTTAGCTAGGAATCAAATGACAAGTTAATTTTCAATGTCAACGTGTCTCATTCAAACAATACATAAAATTATCCATAATGCCATTGAATTTTAGTGCTGACGAGATAGTGGACATGATTCTCATCTACGGGGAATGCAGGAATAATGGTGCGGCAGCTCTTCGGCTGTATGCCGAGAGATTTCCGCAAAGAAGACAGCCGACTGACTCGCGTGTAATTATAAAGGCGATTACAAGACTGCGAGATAATGATAGACGTACCAGTAAGTACTGGTGGGCGACGTCCTCGTATTGACGTCAAAACTGAAGAACGGATCTTAAACCATTTTGCAGAAAAGCCTGGCTCAAGCGTTAGGAAAACAGGGAGGTTGTATGATATTAGTCATACAGCTGTCCATGCAATTTTAAAACGGAACCAATGGCACCGATTGTTTGTGGTTAAGGTACATGTTTTAAACCAAGATGATTTTTTACGGTGAATAGACTACGCGATTAGGGCATAAAGAAAAAACGAACGCTGTGTTACCTCGTATTTAAATGATAAGTATGTTCACAGCTTTATTTCAAGTGAAATGTCATGTGACTCATGTGTTGAAGTTGACCTTGACTTGACAAATATTTGACAAAAGATAAAACTGTAAACAAATAATACAGGGTGTTATAGAAGTATGATTTAATGTTATTTTAGTTTTAAATTTTTTACCATGAGTTATAAAAAGTGTCTGTAGTTAAATAATTTACATGCCACGACCTTATTTGTCGCCTAAACAAACCTAGGTTTGAATAGATGTTACTGGTAAGTTTACATACTGTATTATGATTTATGAATCGTACCTATTATTTTTAATGGCCTAAATTAATTAGAAGCAATTTTAACTATAAAACTTTCGTGAGACTCTAACATATAAAAAAAAATACCTATGAATATAAAAAAAAATACCTATGAATATAAAAAAAAAACAAAAATACCTAAAATATTATTATGTTCTTATGGTTCTTATATGAAAAATTGAACGAGGGTAGATTTGTAACAACACCGCCGCCGCCGCCTCTCGCCGCCAGCAGCAGGGCACACCGCGCGCAGGCGCGTAGTAGCTGGCGCGCTGCCGTCGCGGAAGGCCGCTTGTGAGAATGATCATCGTAAATTTATCGAAACATGTCGAGCAAAAATCGACTTAAATTACGTGAGTAACCCGTTATAAATATTTTTAATATAATTAGAAGCAAAACTAAGATTTGAGTGTCGCACGTCTTACCGCTCTGTTACCACCGTTCAGGTACAGATATCAAGGCATTCTCAAGGCGACACTGAGTTTAGGTTAGATAATCCAGTAATTGGAGGGCGTTGTTATAAGGTATGATAATATCCGGGGATATAGAGTGTGCAAGGTGACGACCTAGCCTTCCGAGTGGCCATGTGGTGTATATTAAAATATATGTCTGTGGCTCCTAGATCCCGCAAAGCCGGCCAAGTATACGTGAGATATGAGATTGAAATGGGAAAGATGGCTTGACTCATAACGGATTTGTTTTGGTCAATGACTGGTTTTGCCGTGAATGAGTTTTGTCTCATATTATTTGTTACCGGCTAACAAAGTTACATACATGTAATTTAGCATTGTATAAGAAAAACCTTATCTTTCCTAGCCTATCCCGATAGCCGTAAAGCTGTGATATGAGATATTTATTGAAAAATTTATAAGTAATTTTACATGTCATTTGTATTATGATATTTTGGTAAAGTAGGTAAACATTGTCTATTTAATGTTTGCAGAATACATTACTGCAGTTTTATTGCTGTAGGTACTTACATTACATTACAACGGTAGTTACATGAATAGTGAGGTAGGACATAAAATTTTACTTCTTTTTTTTTTTTTACATCATTTTGGATTAGTATTGGTAGACCTTTGCATACATTCACTTATTGTAATGTAATGTAAGAGCATAAAGTTCAAAATATGAAAAAATGGTATTAGGTATAAAGGCAGGACCTTTTGAGTCATTTTTCGAATCTTTATGGGACGTGTTTTGAATGGACTCAATTTATTTCATAAAAATTTCACAATAAGGAAAGTAACTTTATGACTATTCAAATTTTCTGTGTCGATAAAATTTTATGCCAATGATTTGTAGACTTCTTAACCTTTCAAAAGAACTTACACCGAGAGCAAAGACCATCCATGCAGTACTAACTTAGTCCTGATACTGTTCGAAATAGGCTTAAAAAATATAATATAATATCTATTATTCTTTTTAGCACACCAACATATACAACAACATGTGGTTATCCGGTTTAAGGGTATAATTGGTATCGTATTACAACAAAAAAAATTGGAGAAAAATTGTTCGGATACGAAAAAAATTTTTTTTTGTATGGGACACGTCATCCCAGCCGGCCGACCCTCCATACAAGACAAAAATATTTATTCGCGTGAAAAAAAAAATCTTTATTAACAAATCTCTAAAAAAATCATAAGTCATAGATTAATATACCAATCATTCACTTTAAACGGATCACCAGCATTTTTGTTTCATATTGTATACAGAAAGACAAGGTTAGAGTAGGGTTAAATAACAAAATAATTACAAATACACATACTAAAAAAAATATATTACTCTGCCTTCTTTGTTAGTCGGGCAATGAACTACACTCGAAAGTTTGTTCATGTTAACCGTTTTCCTCACCATAATAAAACAATCTCAGGAGAAAACAAACTCGAGAGTAATCGCCCTTATATATCCACGTCTGAGTCCAGAAATAGTTTCAAGACTCATACAAATTGCGTATACAGTGAATAATTCATCAAAGAAATGGCGCTGACAAATGAAATATAATGAATATAATATGAGATTTTGGGAGTGCGACAAAATCTTTATTTGTAGGTTGTTGAACAGATCGATAGCAGTGCTCTGAAGAACTGTTTGATATGATGCCCACGGCAAATTTTTATCACCGCACCGCTCACCGTCGGCAGGGTGTTCATCCTCACACCCGTTTCCTCACAACCGGTTCGGTTTAAGAGGAATTTCCTCCCACTGACGCTGCGGCTGTGGAGGTTTTCCCAGTATGAGGCTACAGTATGAGGTTCTTCAAAAAAGGAGTGTATAAATAATATTCTTAAAGGGTAGGCAACGCGCATGTGAATCCTCTGGGGTTGCAGGCGTCCATAGACTACGGTAACTGCTTACCATCAGGCGGGCCGTATGCTTGTTTGCCACCGTCGTGGTATAAAAAAAATGGGATTTAAAAATATCTGGACTTGCTCATGTGTCGGGCATTACATTAATTGAGTAACAGGATGGTTTATTCTGCGATTATTGACTTTAAGAAAGTCCTAATATTCAGTCCAAATATTCAGTCCTAATTTCAGCTTTTTCAAACTGTCGAACATCAACTTTAAGATTTGTCTGGCTACTTTTACTAATTATGTATTTAATTCTGTTTCTATTTTCATCCGACTGCTAGAATATTAAACACAAAAGTAACAATAAAAATATACTTGTTTTATAACTAAGTACTTAAGTAATAACCTACGAATATGTTCGTCGTTATTATGTATTCGGAATATATGCTCGAGTAACATTATATTTATATGGGTGTTTAAGTAGAAAACTTTTGTACATATTTCATTAACTGTCGCTTATGAGATTTGGAAACAATTAACAATTTGAAATATTAATCAAAGCGCTTTAGATGTTTCTTGAAATCCTAATTAAAATTTTACATATAGGTGTTATTAAATAAGTATGATGTTAATTTGTGAAGGAATATAGATACACGAGCGTTAAAATTTGACAAAGTAATAAACATTTAGTGTTTTTTTTTGGTTGAAAGTTATTTGTTGACTACTCTACAATAGTTGTTACAAGTAAATGGATTAATCGTGTGTTAGTACAATTTTTTTTTCAAAAGCTATGGGGTTCCGCAACAAAAGTCTTGGTGAGGAGACTTACTTATGGTGAGTACTATCTATAAAAAAACCGGCCAAGAGCGTGTCGGGCCACGCTCAGTGTAGGGTTCCGTAGTTTTCCGTCCGTCACAGTAAGTGTCCCCACTTAGGAGTGAAAATAACACCGCCATGTAGGATATGATATGAGCGTTCCACGTACAGCGACATCTATCGGCAAATTAAGTAAACAATAGCGCGCGAGCTTAAAGTATGGAAGATGATTTTCATGGGATAATTCTTTATTGCGTGAACCGATTTTCACCGTTTTTACTTAATTTGAAAGCACGTCATTTCATTGTGATTTTGTAGAATTTACAGGTACAATAAACACCTGCTTATACGGTTAAATCACAAACTTAGTTCAGAAACTATTATGTAATGTTTTTTCAAAAACTATTCAACCTATCAAGTTCAAAATAATTTTCCTAGAAAGTTTTTTAAAGTTCTACTTTTGAGATTTTTTCCATATTTTTTAAACTTATGGTTCAAAAGTTAGAGGGGGGGACACATTTTTTTTTACTTCTGGAGCGAATATTTCCGAAAAAATAATTTTTCGATAATGTAAATATACATTATCGAAAAATTATTTCAGTAAACCCCTATTCATTTTTAAATACCTATCCAACAATATATCACACATTAGGGTTGAAATGAAAAAAATGGGAGTGATTTACTCCCCACTTTACGTATAGGGGAGGTACCCTAATAAAACATTTTTTTCCACTTTTTATTTTACCACTTTGTCGGCGTGATTGATATACATGTTATTACCAAATTTCAGCTTTCTAGTGCTAACGGTCATTGAGATTATCCTCGGACGGACGGACGGACGGACGGGCAGACATGACGAAACTATAAGGGTTCCTAGTTGACTACGGAACCCTAAAAAGAGCAATTTTAACTATAAAACTTTCGTGAGACTCTAACATATTAAACAATATTTATAACTAATAATTGATCGAAACATGTCGAGCAAAAATCGACTTAAATTACGTGAGTAACCGGTCACACTAACTCCGACCCAGTTAAAGTTCAGTCCGTCCCTCATTATCATAGTCATCAATTCATCATCATCAATGCGTAGTTATTCCAGACGCCATATCAAAACAATTTATATGTATTTATATGTGTATTTTTAAATATTATTTATTAATTATGTATGTACTTACCTACACATATCTATTTAACTTTTTGCTATTCGAGTATAGTAATTTGTGTTCTTTTCATATCCCGCACCAATAATAATTCTTTGTTTGGCCTGTAGGTGGACTGGTAGAGAATGCTTCTTGGCATTGAAAGTTTAAATAAATAATACTATTATTAGACAAACTGGCCGGTTTAATTTGTCTTTAAGTCTGCATTGAGCCTTTGTTTAATGTGAATGACCGGCATACAAATAAATCTGTAAATATTCACATAAAACAATTTATGTCTGATATCAAACGATATAATAAAGGGGTCAGAAAGACCCTTGTCAGTACAGCATAATAGCTCCCGGCAAAACATTGTTTTAAATCATTATTAGCCATATTGAATCAAAGCCAACCAGTTTTTTAATCGCAGGACTTACCTATGTTTATATCATAATTCTTAATT
Organism: Pammene aurita; assembly: GCA_947086415.1. Lineage (NCBI taxonomy): Eukaryota > Metazoa > Arthropoda > Insecta > Lepidoptera > Tortricidae > Pammene > Pammene aurita. The sequence goes on from OX352301.1 coordinate 4,178,300, forward strand.
CAGTAACTGTTTTTACACCACGACGGTGTGGCAAACAAGCATACGGCCTGCTTGATTGTAAGCAGTTACCATAGCCTTTGGACGACTGCAACTCCAGAGATGTCACATGCGTGTTCCCTACCCTTTACAAAAAGGAGGATTCACTGTGTTGACGGCTAAAGGAACAAGAGGGTCCATTGTCAACACGCTGGGTCCTCTTTGAGCTCTTTGGCAACCTTACTCACCATCAGGAACACACTATTAATAACTAGCAATTATACAACGCTTAAATATCATGTAGCTTCATTTGCCATTTTAATTTGAATAGGCAACGTACCTACTAGGTACCTATCAGTTTTCACCGTAATAAGTTTTATTTGTTTGAATATTGACAAAAGGAAATTTTAAAGAAGCAACACATATTGTGTAGTCTATTGTAGGCAAGTTTCACATTTTGTACAATTTAAACAATAAAGTTGCAATTTATCAATAGCGCTTTTTTAATCAAAATCCCTGCATAAGCAAACTGCAAAACAAGCGAGTATACTAGGATTATTGTCTCGAATATTGAGTCCGCTTCGCCTCGGGGCGGGATCCAATATAATGGAATACTTCAGTTATTTGCAGAACACGGGTACTTACAAATATGCCTGAAGGTATTAACGTACGTAGAATATTATCAGAACCATTTTGAACCTTATTTAAACTATATAAGGCCCATCTATGGCTAGTAAGTGTTGATGGTAGTACGGGACATACCACTGACATAGTTTGACTAATTGTGATCTTTAATGCAACGTGATAAAGTCTACCTGTGGTTATAAAGCTGTTACATAGATACCTTAATCGTGACAACGCGCTTCGGGACGGTTCTGGATTATTCGGGCATTGTTTTTCTTTGATAGGTAAGATTTCTAAGGATGCGGTTTTTTACCTTTGTTTATGTTGTGAGTTTTTAAGGATCTTTTTGTGTAAAACTGTTAGTATAACATGAACAATTGAGGTCCTCGGGGTAAATTTTGTTTCCATTGGCTATATCGTTCGAACTATTAAATATACTCTAAGCAACGCTGGCGCAAGCCATGGCAAACATGTTAATTTTCTTACTTACTGCAGTGGCGCAGCGACCCAAAGTGGATCTTGGCCTCCGACACCAAAGATCGCCAGGCTTCTCTGTTCACAGCCGTCTCTGTCCAGACAACGGTGCCCAGCGCAATGAGATCCTTCAGCACCTCGCCTTTCCAGCGGTACCTAGGACGCCCAGGTGGTCTTCTACAAGTTGGCTGGCCAGAGTATACGAGCATACGAACTACGTATCCGAGCCATCGGAGTCTAGCGGCTTTTGTTTCCCCAATGATGTTCGGCTCGGACACCAGATCTGCGATTTCCTGGTCTTACGGAGCCTTCAGGTTCCATCCTCTCTGCGAATGGGTCCCAGTATTTTGCGGTGTCCAAGCTAATGAACAGAAAGACGAAACTTCGCGAATTTTCTTAGGTCAAGTTTATGATTGATTTAAAATTTAGCATACCAGCGTAACTTGGACGACAGTAAGCTGGTCTGATGATGGAGACCGAAGTTGGTCGTAAGAATATTTTTTATACTCGTCGACTGTAATGCTTGAATTGAGATTGTGTAGACCGAACTACTAGCGCATACTTTTCGATTGAGCTTTTATGGTCGCATATTGTAGCATCGCCAACGATGGCACAAAGGATTGTCATACAATATTGTAACACTGTTGCTCGAGCCCGCCCGGCCACGCCACCGTCGCCGGGGGGGGCGGCACAATCTGCCGGGAGATTGAAGTTACTCAATTGTATAGCGGCAGCGGTCTTTCGTCGAACTCAATTCTTACCGGCTTGCCTATATTGAGCACTCGTCGAAAAATTATTATATACAATAGTGACATAATCAATCTTTTCAATCTCTTCGTGGCCTAAACACGGTACTCGACTTAAAAGCTCTTAATTATATCACGATTGTATAAAATACTATTCTATTACATTTGATATTTTATTATTACATATATAACTCCTACGCAGAATAAGACAGAAGCGAGAGCTAAATAGTGTATTGTATTTTCCTTCTTCTTGTGCCTTAATCAAAAGAAAATTACCTACACGCTTCTAGTTTCCCCAAATTAGGCTGTACGGTGTTTGTCTGTACTGCTAAAGTTTTGTCAAGGGATGTGTAATATACTCGTATTGAAGTTGAGCGAGCCGTAGGCGAAATAATAGACAAGTTTAGAGCATTGCCTGTACAATGTAATGAACTGTACATAACAGCTTATGTATGTAGGAGTACAAAGGCGTTTAAGCTCTTTTAGAAATGCCCGGAAGCATTTAATGTAACTTCGTAACAAGGGGTTATGTTCCAGTTGCTTGATGATCACGGGAGACTAGAGGTTGAAGGTTCATTCAAACCAGTATATAGGAGTATTTATTTCAAATATATAATATAGGTTAAAAAAATACCCAAGACGCAGTGACGCAATATGGAAGACGCAGTGTGGGAAGGCCCCAGACTAGGTGGACCGACGATCTGGTTAGAGTCGCGGGAAAAAGCTGGTTAAGGGCGCCGAATGACCGTTCGTTGTGGAGATCCTTGGGGGAGGCTTTTGTCCAGCACGTCTTTCGGCTGAAATGATAATGAAAAAAATACTGCATCGGGTGAATAACCTCTCTGGGGTACCAAATCAATGGCCTTAACCAAGATGTCAATCGTTTGTAGAAAACGAATAGAAACGCTATCCGTCTCTCTATCGCACTAATATGGAAGAGTGATAGAGATACCGATAGCGTTTCGTTTTGTTTTCTACAAACGATTGACATCTTGGCTAACCCCCCAGTGCTTTACTTACTGAAAAATCGAAGCTGATCCGATCGTGGCGAATATCTACATCATAACCTTTCAGATCGCTGCGCCTCCAGTTGAACGGGATGAGAATTGGCACCGCCATTTTGGAATATATACCGTTAAGTGGCACAATCCCTGAGCTGGATTCTACGTCAAGTGGCAGGGATCAGAAAGCCGGACCCGACATATTATAATTCATTGATTAGCAAGCATTTTGCGGGTCATTCCAGATTATAAGTGCGAGTTCGAATATAATTTTGTTATCAAATTGCTTGATATCTGCCATATAATAATAAAAGCTCTTCTACACAAGCATCGTTCATACAAATCTAGTAGCCTATTCGAAGAATATCATTTGTTATTACTTTGATTTTAATTTTGGTCTTTAAACAGATTGAGACCTGTCAAATGTGACAGTTAGCTTATTATTAAAATCATCTTTGGTCATTACATAATTGGTCATGATGTTCTTGCAAATTAATATCTAAATAAAAGAGATTTCTTAACGTAAATACGATATGTCACACGATTTAGTGATACTCTGATATTGGTTGTGAGAATAACAACTTGCTTATGACAAAAGAATACGTTGGCAATAAATCCGTAAAAAATAAAATGTTAAAATTATAAAAAAAGGTTTATTGCCTTTAGAAAAGGGCGCACAAGAAAATGTAGTGACAACCTGGACACATATTCCACGGAATGATGGGAACAGTTTGAATACAGTTGGAGGTCACGTAAAACTGGTTCACCAGTGAATTTATGTTGCTCTCGGGCTATTGAGAATAGTCGGCAAGGAGCCTAAGGCTTGGTCTGAGGATGCATAATTTTGTTACATATGTTTTCGTCGAGAAATTTGATTGTTGAATAAGTTCGGGTAATTAGCTGGTCTGTGGCTAAATTGGTGTAATATGTTTGTAGGGAGCGTTTTCCATATCTATACGTATACAGGATGTAACAAAAATAGTGGTGATCCGTTTAAGGGCATAAATGGTAGGTAACGTATAGCCACTAAGAAAAAGCAGAAAAAAAAATTTTTGAGCGAAAAAAAATTTTTACGCGAAAAAAAATTTTTTTCTGTATGGGAGACTTTTAATGTCATCCCAGCTGGCCGACCCTCCATACAAAACCAAAACTTTTTTTGCGTAAAATATAAGAACACGATACCAAATATGCCCTTAAATTAAACGGATCACGAGCACATTTATTTTGTTACACCTTATTATGCATATACCTACTAAAAATAAAATATACCCACTAAGTACGCTAGCGTATCGAGTGTGTTTTGGGCTCTGCTACTTTAGTGTCTCTTCCTAACAATGCATCTCGAATTCAGATTTTTTTAAATACCAAGACGGTGGCAAACAAGCATACGGCCCGCCTGATGGTAAGCAGCTATGTTGTGTACCTGCATGCAGAAACAACACTATTTGTGTGTTTATTACAGCTATTTCGTTCCTAACTCCTGTGTTTATTTAAAATAATATGTGTGTACAATGTATATCGCTGATTATTATACATTGTTAACAAAATAATAAGTTTCTTTATAGAAACAAACTCTATTTATCTATGGTATAATGCGTTCCCATGGAAACGTTCTTTTCTCCACTCATCTTTGTCACAAATGTACGTTTCTGCTATATAATAATTAAAATTTTCTACCTACGAGTTTAATTTAACTATAACTACAATCCGCTAGCTAAAGCTGCTTCGTCCATAGAACAAGCTTTGTTTAGTTTGGGGGCTAGGTTAACCTGTATAAATTGTCCCAAAAATATTTATTGACTTACAAATTGTAGATATCACGCGTTCATGATACGAGTAGGTACCTAAAGGTAAGTTAACTGTATTGAGATTTCATCATAATAATATCGTATAATAAAGTCGCAATATTTTCTTTGGTTTTTAGATTGTATATAGGTAGCTACAAGTGAAACACGATTTATTATAATTGAGAAAAAACCTTGAGAACAACTTTCTTCGATGTAAAATAATGTAGTCAAAATAAATCTAAGTAGAATTTCAAATTTCAAGTCACAAACACGAACGTTATCGAAAAAAAAGAAACATTTTAAAGTCTTAATTCCTGTAAGCTATCCACTTGAGATGATCATCTGCCTATTAGCACGTGGTCTGGAGCGAATCCAAAACACATGTTGTCCAGTACTGGAGTGTTAGTCGGATACACGCACAAAGGGTTCCGTACGAATGAAACATCAATCCAAAGGACTAGATCGAATTCATGATTCAAAATTCAAGATATTTATTCATGATGTACATAGTATTACATAAAAATTTACAGATAAACCAAATAAAGAGTGTTCTACGATTCCTTCAGCTTTCGCGCTGTTCGGCTGTGGAATGCCTTGCCTATTGATATTAGACGTGCCAGATCTCTCTCTATATTTAAATCACTATTAAAAGATCATTATTGATATCTTCCTTAACTTAGTCCTGTCTTGCTTGGTTGGCACCGACCATTTATTTTTGAAACTACCTTTGTCATGTATAGTATTTCTATATATATATATTGTTATTTATATGTGGTAGTTTAAGTAGTTTATATTTTTATAATATTTATTTTTTGTAGTTTATGTATTTTATTTTTACAAAAGTTTCTATATTCCCCTAGTATTTCAATTTTTGTCACTGCCCGTTAACTAAACTATTATCGCCGTTTCGATATATGAAGGTTGTCTGGAAGAGATCGCTTTTAGCGATAAGTCCGCCTGTTGTTACCTACCTCTATGCTGTACCTAAATTTTAACTCTTTTGTTCGTTTGTTGTAGTGTGCAATAAAGTATTTTATTATTATTATTATAAAGACGAATTGGTGTAGAACCACGAAATGGACCCTACTCAGCAAAATTTCGTAGGGCCCACTTGGTGACGCCACGACAGATAAGATAACACAAACTGAAGACAAATTTTGAAAAAAAAAAGTTATACTTAACACAAACTGAATAAAAAAACTACACATGTACCGGAAAATACAAATTACATATGGGATAGTATAAAAATATATAAGGGACATTCCGTGATATTCTAAAGCCCCGGATCATTTTTTTTATTTACGTTTATTCGTTATTTCTTTGGCCTCATGCGGTGTAATAAATAAACATTTTAGTCATCGATTCCCACTTTTAAAATTAGTACAAATTATGTTCGTAATTGATGCTTAAGGTACCTTTCTCAATTTAAAAGAGTACAGCAAATAAAAAATAATGAGTAACTAGTCACAATATAAACGCATATTTTAAGACTCCCTTTGTTCTAATAAAAATTTAGTTTTAAATACACTTATGGCCTGTTTCACAATCTACAGTTAAAGCATATCTGTCAGATAAATGTTTGCTGTCCTTTTCTTTTATATGACTGGAGAAAGGGATAGCAATAATTTTAACTGGCAGATAAGTTTATCTGGAGATTGTGAAACAGGCCCTTAAGCTTTTAAATATTAATACACTTAAATGATTCATACGAACTGACTCGTTTTAATAATCTTTGAGTATAGGTATTTAACATGTGAAAAAACGTCATAACGATGCATGATATTGTTTACAAAATTCAAATGGCTAGGTTTTTAGTTTTGGAAATTGGTACAAATAGATTGACTTTAGTAAAGCAAGTCAAGTAACCCTAAAAATATTCTAACCAGAGTAGCCGCGTAAAACCCTATATGTAATTAAATTTGAACCCTATTGATAGAAGCGTAGCGTATATATTCAGTATGCTTTAATTTATAACGAACACTGTATCTAATAATGTATTTTTTTAAACTACATTTCAAGTGGCATTGACTTTTAGGAGGCAGAATGTATGGCATCCTTAATCTGCATAAGTGTGAATTCGCGTTAATATCCGCACCTTTCAAGTGTTTCTTCCGGAGAATACAGTACAAGTAGCACCCATAACTGAACGTAAGTAGACCTTATACAGCTGTAATAAGGATTACGAATAGGTAACTGTGTGCATGGAATTGATGTTTTTTTTTTGTTTTTTTGTTTTAATACGTCTCTCAAAGAGCTTCAGCTCCACGCGCTAATATTGATTTAAGATAAGTTTCGCTTCGATATTACTACATCAGTACGTGCCCAGGCTATGGAGAGATGTGAACGTGATATTCATACCTAAACCAGGTAAGAGTGACTATACAGATGCAAAATCCTACAGACCCATCAGTCTCACATCATTCCTGTTGAAAACACTGGAAAAACTGTGCGACAGGGACCTACGGGATCTAATGCTCAAGAACATACCGATGCACGACAACCAACACACGTACAGCTCAGGTAAATCTACAGAATCGGCTCTTCACATGGTCGTCAGCTGGATCGAGAAGGCCATCGGTGACAAAGAAATGTGCCTCGGCACGTTTATTGACATTGAAGGCGCTTTCGATAAGACCTACTTCGCCAGTATAGGGAATGCCTTAACTAATCACGGCACGGAACCCGGACTGATCAAGTGGATCATGAACATGATCAACAAAAGGACTATAAGGTATGCAGGTGAGCCGCAGGCCGTAGCCGCGGTGCGAGGATGCCCACAAGGGGGAGTCCTATCACCGCTGTTATGGAACCTAGTAGTTAACAACCTTATAAGCAAACTAAGCAAGGAACACTTTTACACAATAGGCTATGCTGATGATCTGGCGATATTAAAATAAAATTAATAAAATAAAAAAATAAAAAAGCCTTTTATTTCTCGCAATTAAAATATAAGGTATTTCATAATCAAATAAGTATAAACAAACTTGTATCATGCAGTCATTTTTAAATTTCTTAGCGTCCGTATTATTATTTTATATAAAATTATTATTACATTTAAATTGATTCCAATTATACTGTCAAATTATGATTACTTATGTCAAATAGAAATTTACTAATTATATAATAATGATATTAAGAATACTGACGACATAACAAAATGAATACAATAAGAAAGAGTGTATGAAATTAAAAATAAATAAATATAAATGTCGTGCGAGAACCCCTCAGTTGAGGGTAAAGGCCTCCTCCAGAGATGTCCAGTGGTCTCTATTTTGCGCTTGTGTTGTCCATTGTTTACCAGTCGTATGCGTGATGTCATCTACCCATCTAGTTCTCGGTTTTCCTCTCTTTCGTTTGCCAGAAGGGCCTGGCCATGACGTCAGTAAGGTTGTCCAACGGTTATCGTTATCACTCATGCGGGCTACGGGCGATATTAATATCAGGTAAATTCGCCAGTACGGTCTGTGACCTCACCCAAGCAGCTCTCAGAATCGTGGAGCGCTGGTGCAAGGAATTCGACATATCAGTAAACCCCACCAAGACAGAAATGGTAATATTCACCAACAAAAGGGCACTTGGCAGCTTTACCAAACCAAAACTGTTCCAAACTGAGTTTTATCTGACCAATGAGGTAAAGTACTTAGGATTCACTCTTGACAGTAGACTCCATTGGACCAACCACATAAACAAACGCATAAACAAGGCCGAAGTCGTCTTCTGGCAGTGCAGAAGGATGATTGGTAACAGATGGGGACTCAACCCAAAAATCACTCTCTGGCTCTATAAGACGATAATCCGGCCTCTATTCTGCTAAGGGGGGCTGGTCTGGTGGCCAAGAACGAACCTCGCCACCGTACGAAACAAGTTGCAGAAACTACAGAGGCTCGCATGTGTGGCTACCACAGGTTGCTGGAGGAGCACTCCGACCGCAGCCTTGGAAGTCATGCTAAACCTTGCACCGCTTCACCTCCACATACAGCAGGAGGCTGCCCTGTCAGCGGTAAGGTTGCGAACCCTCAACGTATGGTCTAATTTGAACACTCTGCACACAATATGCCTGGAGAGGGTATACGAAGAACTTCCAGTGCTCAGGGCAGGCACGGATCGGATTCACAAACGTTCTGTCTTCGACAAAAGGTACAAAATACAATTACATGAGGACGACAATCAGGAAGGACTCAACCTCCGGGAACTGAGAATCTTCACTGATGGATCTAAAACAGACGTGGGGTCAGGTTGCGGAACATTCTCTGAAGACCTGAACATGTCTATAGTCACACCGCTGGGCGCTCACAACTCAGTATTTCAAGCTGAGTGTATGGGCATCATCAATGCGGCTGCCGCCATCACTGCAAGGAAAGTAACAGGAGCCTCCATCCGTATACTCTCTGACAGTAGGGCAGTACTGATGGCTCTCGGAAGCCACATCATTACATCTGGACTTATACACGAGTGTCATGAACGATGGAGGTAGGTCATAATAACAATATTGTCCTTCAATGGATCAAAGGTCACAGCGGATCCCGGGGGAATGACGCTGCGGATGAGCTGACCAGGCAGGGGTCGGGTGCTGGGTCAATTGGCCCGGAGCCTATTCTTTTGACGCCCTTCAGCAAGGTACGCTCGACCTTGCTGGAACAAACCGGGAGACTGCACATAACACATTGGCAAAGTCAGGAGGGATGCAGACAGGCTAAACAAGCCATGCCTAGTATTAACGACAGACTCACCAAAACACGTCTCCGTCTCGGCAAAATCCGCATAAGGATGGTAACTAGTGTGATAACAGGTCATGGACCATTTAACAAACATCTCTTTAACTTAGGTGTTACAGACAGTCCCCTGTGCCGTGGGTGCATGGAGACAGAAGAAACAGCCTCTCACGTGGTGCTGGAGTGCAACGGAGTGGCCCCGTACAGGGCAAATCACCTCGGGTCCCCGGGTGATCTCCCCGAGGTCCTACTCAACATCAAAGGTTTGATAGGATTCCTCGAGGAGCTGGGCTGGCTGGACTAGCCGTTCTTCCTTTACGCAAAATAGGCGCTAGACGTCGAGTTGCGGAAACCTGCCCGTACTACAATACAATACAATACTACATCAGTACTATGGATAGAATTCATAGAATGATTAGGTAAACAGTTTTATCTACACTCATATTGTAAGTTCTCTAAAACGTGTTCGAAAACGGTAGGCAATGGCTAGCATTACCACGACCGATTTTACTATGGTAAGCTTTTTATCTGTGGCAGTAACGTAATTTTAACTTTACATGCTCAACTATTGATGTGATATGAGTTTTGATAACATAATGTACACCTGCACCCTCCCGCGCATCCGCCGACAGCCCGACACGCGCCTCCCCGACCGCCGGCACAATCGAGTTGGCCATGGCGGTGCAATGGCGGCCATTCTATGGTTTCCGAATACGGCATTTAGAATAAATAATATGAGTGTAGATAAAGCAGAGTATGCAACTGTACGTAATTAGGCCTTAAAACACTCGTGTGATCTTATTATGAAACTCACCTGCGGCTCGTTTCATAAAACCACACTCATGTTTTAAGGACCCTTTTTACGTAACAGTTACATAAACTACTATTTCTTTCTTTATTGTTAAGTATTGTCAATCGAAACAAATGAACACCTTTTTTTATGTTTTTGTTAAGAATTATCTAAAAATTATATATTTTTTCTTTTTTCAAACTGAGAGATTGTGATTGAAGGTCATTGGTACTCTTAAGAGCCCTTAACGTGTCCACTAGCGCCACTGGTAAGTAATTGTGATTATTTAAATTTAACGATATACATGTAAAAGGGGGCCGCTCACACAAATGCCGGTTCACATTAAAGGCAAAGTTTACAAGGCGGCTGTGCGTCCGGCAATGACATATTTTATTTGGCCTCTTAAAAAAGAACATGCCAACAAATTACACGCGGCGGAGATGAGGATGCTCAGATGGGCTGGCGGAGTAACTCTTTAAGACCATATTAAAAACATCCATGTCAGAGGCAGTTTCAGAGTGAGGCCAATCCAAGAAAAACTCACCGAAAGTCGACTTCGATGGTATGGCTACGTTATGAGGCGCCCACCAGACCACATGACGAGAAAAGTATTAGAGATGAGTGAGAAGGCTAGGGGGCGTAGGAGGCCCAAGATAACATGGATGGGGCTTGTACAAAAGGACCTTAATGAGGCAAAACTATCAGCCGAGACGACCCAGGATAGACGCTCCTGGCGACGCCGTATAAGGAGAGCCGACCCCAGATAAATGGGATAAAGCTAGGAAGAAGAAGAAGAAGGAGGAGATGTAAAAGGGGGCCGCTAAACATGTATCTACTGTAATTTGTATTTAAATACCCTTTGAATACTTAGGTCAAAATAGTTTTTACGTCGCTGGATTATACAGGATGAAACTAAAACTGTGGTGATCCGTTTCAGGGTAATATTGATATCGTATTGCGACTTAGAAAAAGTAGGAAGTTTTTTTTTGTTTGGGACATGTCATCCCACCCGGACGACCCTCCATATGAAACAATTTTTTTTATAGAAATAGAAAAGAAAACATTTATTCGCGACAACAACAAGATGCAAACAAACATACTTAATCAAGAATACATAAAATTATAATTAACGCATGAATATGATTGCCACGAAATGGTGCTAGCCTGGAAGGCCAGCGCTGGTCTTCCGCCGGGGCCACACGTGAGTGATGTCACGGAGCATGACGCAACAATGACAAATCACTTAATACAATAAAAATAGTTAAATAAGTAAACAGAGAGAGCATAAAAATTTAATAAAGATAGAAAAATAGCCACGAGTAATATTGCGCAATAATTTGGGCGCAATTTTTTCTTATCATGAATGCTACCGTAATTGTTAGCAACATTTATCGTTGGCACTGTTGACAGCGTCACAGCGCATCAGCGCAAGTATATTATAGGGGATAATCGTTTTCGCTTCAAGATGGCTGCATCTTCTTTGGAATAGTTTTTTGTTTTTTGCTCATTTACGTAGTTCAATGTGTAATATTGATAGCTTATTGTGCGGTGACCTAACGAACAAGTGTGCAGCTAATGAAAAATTAGTCCCAAAACGCGAGTAAGCACCCTTTAGTTGAACAAACGGTTATCCGGGGTCCCGGCCACCCACGTGTTTGTAAGGAGGCTATCACTTTACAATCAACAAGGCCTTAACCGAACAACGTTGCTTTTATTTTATTTTACGAAAATGAATAAAATCCTAAGTGTACCTTGACATTGGCAGAATTCACCTCGCTAAAATAGGCGAGGAGTAAAAGCCATTAATTAAAAGAAAAAAAAAAGTATATTATATTGTCTTTCTTTTTCTCATGAAAACAGTTTTTCCTTAGTTTTTCATAATTAGAATAAGATATCAATTATGCTTTAAACGGATTACTAGCAGTTTTGTTACAGCCTTTATGATCTATGAGCTACAAATAAAACGGCCGTTTTAAGTTTAGACACATAGATTGGGCTCTTAGGGATAACACAACAATGGCATCCTGAGTCATCCCAGGAAGTTAAGTTAGTGACGTTAGAGTAGGAAATGGGTATTTCAATTAAGATTACAGAGTTACTTGTGCATTAACGGATAACAATCAACGTAGAATCCACTTAAGTTTGACTTTACACAAATGGATATAATACGGTCCCTATCTGAATTTGAATCTTCAAACGGCTAGTTGACATCCTGCACGTCCGTAGAGTCCGTACTGATAATTTTGCCTTGGACGCTATTTGGGTCGAGTACGAGTACCTACCACAGATAACCTCAACCACTAGATAGATCATAAGTACAACTCGAGGTCACCACACGTCAGCGCTCCCGTACTAATTTAGTATGAGGCCGCGACCGCTTATTTCGTTTGAGTTAACGTTTTTGATCATTACTCATGTGAATTAAAAATATCCACAAAAATCAAGTTATAGGGACTAACCTGGATTGTTATACTACAAAATGGAGTAGAATACTATTGAGATGAGAGAGATTGCTGATCGAATCGTAGAAATTAACGAATAAAATTGCGCTTATGTGTGGTGCCCCGTGCTCCTTGTAAAAGCTTAATGATGAGTAGTCTGTATAGTCTGTGACGAGTACATAACAGATGTGACAAAAATACTGGGGTTCCGTTCAAGGGCATAATTGGTATTATTGCGAGTGGGAAAAGTAGGAGAAATTTGTATGGGACACGTCGTCTTCCCAGCCAGCCAACCCTCCATACAAAACCAATTTTTTTGCGCGAGATTTTTTCTCTACTTTTTTGGTAATTGGAATACGATGCCAATAATGCGATTCCCGTCACACCACCGCACCCTACGCGTACGGTAAAACTCACATTATGGCCAGATGGAGACGTAAAATTGTGTACTCACCACGGGCAGTAACAAAGAAAGCCCTCTATCGCATATTTACAACCCTCGCCTGCGGCTCGGATCACAAATACCTGCGATTTCGGGCTTTCTTTCTTTTACAGTCCTTGGTAAGTAATGTACTATTAAAGGTTCACCAGCATTTTTATTACACCTTGTATAGATATAGGACATTATATCTAGCGTTAGTATGCAGATGTAACGTAGCATTTATATTATATGCAAGCAAGATTTAGAAGACATGTTCAAAACCGCACCGCACTCGTATTGCATCATTTACAGTTTTAATCAATATACTCTTTTATTTATTATGAGTAAAATCTTTGAATGTAATTAGTCTGTAATTATTTAATGTAATCAGTCAACACACATTACAACAAAATACAACATTAATCAATATACTTATAAAAACTGGCAAATAAAACAGACAAGACTACAAATGGACTGAGAGCTGGCCACGTCAGATATGACACAATAATGAGAGCAACGAAACCCGTCTGGTTAGATTGACATATTAGATTTATTGCTAGATCCGTGAATCTGGCTGCTTTTAATGGGTGGAGGTCAGAATGACAGACTACCAAAATTTTTGAATTGGATAATAGGAATACCAAAATAGGTAAAAACTGCCGAAGATTTCTCAGTTATACAGGACAGGGACAGGGTTTATTACAAAAACTATTAAATCGGGGTATTTACCATATTGTGTATTTGTTTTATCGAGTTTTGTAATGTTAATGACCATGTTAGCTTAAAATCGTACTGTGCCCGACGCACCTTCTTGGCACATATTTTTACTTTTTATACTTTTTCTATTTTTTGATAGATTTTGTTTTATGCTTCTTTCTGGTCTTTTACTGTCATGTATCATAGTTTCTTTGCAAAATAATTACTATATTTAATGAACCAGTGCAGTTTTTATTATAACATTAACATTTGGTCCCTCGTGGATTAAAAAAGTAATTGATAGTATTCTAAAGAAGCTACATCGTTGCAATAAGAAAATGGTTGTTACGAGATCCGAAACAGCCATGGGTAAGAAGAGTGAAAAAGGTAAGACCGTTACGGGGAGTGAGGCAGGGCCGTCTAACGCGCCCTCAGCCCCTCCTGTCGATTCGACAACCGTACTCCCGGCGCCGTCTCATTCCTCCCGTGTAAGTACGTCATCTCGCTCTTCAGCCACAGTGTTGGCCAAAAAGTTAGCGGCAGAGGCGCAACACGCGCGCCGCCTCGCCGCGCTTGAGGCGGAACAAATAAGCCGCCGACGTGAGGCTGCTGATCGTGAAGCTGCCGACGCGGCCCGCCTTGCCGACCTGCAGCGTACAACCGCCAAGCTTGAGCTAAAAGCTGAAATCGCCGCCATCGAGGCAGACGCGAGTCAGCATAGCTCAAGAAGTAGCCATTTGGACGAGTGGTTTCGTAAGTCAGAGGCTGCATTTAACGATAAAAAAGCACTAAATATTGATTATGATTTCAGGGATTCTGAAATTAAAGCACCACGGATCCGTGTTGCGTCTCTTGCGCGGACAGTGACCGTGCCTCATGACTGCGGTGCCGCAATGTCAGCGGCCCCTCCCGCGCCTTCTGCGAGCGCGGAAGTCCCGCAGCTAGTGAAGAGCTTAGGTGTTTTAGTTGATAGTGTCAATAAAGGCATTGGCCACGCTATAAACCGCGTTCCGTTACCTAAGTTCGACGGGAAATCTTACCTAGACTGGCTCAGTCTGAAAAAAGCATTCGAAAATACGCAAGGGTCCTATACAGATGCAAATAATCTATCAAGATTGAATTCGGCGCTAACGGGCGCAGCGCGCGAGGCAGTGGCAGCGCTCCTGGTGTCGGCGCGCGAGCCCGGCGTTGTGGTGCGCGCGCTTGATGCGCGCTTCGGCCGCCCTGAGATCGTGGTAGCGCACGAAGTAGCCGCGGTGCGCGCATTGCCGCGCGTAAGCTCGGAAGGTAAGGATTTAGCTGTTTTTGCCTGTAAGGTTCGCAACTGTGTAGAAGTTATCCGTTTGCTAGGTCACACAGAATATTTAGCTTCTCCAGAACTATTCCAAGCTCTAATTTCGAAAATTTCCCCACTGCTGCGAACCAAATGGCTAGATTATGCCGTTCGTTATGAGGCTGCCGGCCTGTCGAAGCTCGAAAATCTGGCCGATTTTCTAGCTAACGAAGTCGACCTGCAGTCTCGCTTCGGCATACTCCCTGAGCCGACTACTGCGTCACACGCCGTAGATAGTAGGCGGGCCAGGGATAATGTGCATGTCGCCGCTGACGATCAATCCGTGAATTCAAATTCACCATCGCGAAATACCGCTAAATTGAATTCATCGACGACTGCACCTAAAAATAAATCTTGTGTTGTTTGTCAAAAACCGCATGAATTATTTGAGTGTGATAGATTTGCGTCAATGTCAATCGATGACAGATGGAATCTAACTAAAAAGAAAAAAGTCTGTCATCGATGCCTCAAAGTAGGTTGGCATAGGTTGAATTTTTGCAAGGCGAAGAAAACTTGTGACGTTGACGGATGTACGTTCCGTCACCATAGATTATTGCATAATGCGAATTATGACCGTTCTGCAGCCGCGCATGTAGAAGTAGAGGAAGACGAGCTGGTTGCGGGAACATCAGGCGCTGCGCCGCGGGGCCCTGCCCTCGCTCCGGCACCCGCTATCACGCACGACCCTGCTTCATACGATGTCGAAACCAAGGATACTCTTACCCACACGTCGACCTCTGTTGCTGTGGGCTTATCAGCTCAGCCATTGCCCCCTCCTCGACCATTGTTGAAGATCGTAGCCGTGACAGTATCCGGCCCATTAGGTTCCGTGAATACATACGCTATGTTAGATGACGGGGCCGCAGGATCTTTTATAGAACTAGAGATTGCTGCAAAGATAGGCGCTTGTGGATCCGAAAGACGTATGCGACTAGACTGCGTAGGCGGTTTAGGAAAAGATACGACAGTGCAGTATGTTGATTTTCAAATAAAAGGTAGTCGTGCTAACAAAACTTACGATGTTAGTAGAGCCCGGGCGATGAAAGGGTTAGGTCTCGCGTCACAGGCTGCTGATAAATCGAGTGTGTCCAAGTATTCTCATCTTGCAGATATTGCAGATGAGTTTTGTTACGGCCACGTGCAGCCGATGATTATAGTCGGTCTCGACAACTGGCATCTCACTATGCCTAGGGATTTGCGTGAGGGCACTAAGACACAACCGGTCGCAATTAAAACCGCTCTCGGTTGGGTTTTATTCGCTTTTGGGTGTAGCAAAACTGCGCCGCTTGAAACTGTCAACCACGCGATGGTTAATGAGTCCGAGGTCGCTTCGGTAGGCGATCGCACAGTATTAGAGCAATTAATTCGTGAGCAATACAGCATAGATTCAATCGGTATTTCCAAACGCGAAGCGCGCAGCGCTGATGACGAGCGCGCTATCCAAATTCTTGACCGTACAGCGCGTCGCCTGCCTAACGGGCATTACGAAGTCGGTTTGCTGTGGAAAGCAGATGATTAAACCGTGCCTGATAGTTTCAAGCTTGCGTTATCTAGATTTCTTAGTCTCGAAAGAAAAATGGCAAGAGATTTTCAATACGCAGAGCGTTACCGGGAAAATATAAACGGTATGATTGGGAAAGGTTATGCTGAACTGTGCACGGAAGAGCTGAGCGCCAAGTCACCTGTTTGGGTTTTACCACATTTCGGCGTAACCAATCCTAACAAGCCCAATAAATTAAGGGTTGTCCATGACGCTGCTACTAAAAGTAATGGAGTTTCACTAAACTCGCTTTTACTTACTGGGCCCGATTTACTGCAACCGCTGCTCGGAATCTTGTTGCGTTTTAGGGAGGGAAAGGTTGCTCTAACGGGAGATATTCGCGAAATGTTCCCTCAAATAAAAATACGAGCAGAGGACCAAGATGCGCAGAGATTTTTGTGGCGAGACAGCCCAAAAGAGCCCATAAGGACATACCGGATGTCATCTATGATTTTCGGTGCCGCTTCTAGTCCTTTCACTGCAATTTATATTAAAAACAAAAACGCAGAGGAATGGCAAGATCGCTATCCAGACGCTGCTCAAGCCATCATAGTCGATCACTACATGGATGATTGTATTGTGAGCTTAAATTCCGTTGACAAAGCCGCAAAACTTGCCGCTGACATCAACCTTATTCACCGACATGCTGGCTTCGAGATGCGTGCGTGGGTTTCAAACAATACCTCTGCTCTTGCTTTACTTCCAAAAGAGAGCCTGGTTGAAATGCCTGTAGCTAGCAATCACGTAGATGTTGATCTCGGTCACCTTTCTGCGCCCGTGCGTACACTTGGACTTATTTGGCAACCCGTTTCCGATACGATTGGGTTTAACATTGGGATAAAAAGAGAATGTTCGTTGCCAAATAAGCTCACCAAACGTGAAGTGTTGGCTCACGTGATGCGGGTTTTCGATCCACTCGGTATCCTGGCGCCAGTAGTGATCACGGGTCGCATCATGTTCCAAGATGCGTGGCGTAAGGGTCTCGATTGGGACGAGGCGCTGTCACAGAGTGATAGTGCAGCGTGGAGACTTTAGTTTGAAGATTTATTTGCCGTTTCAGGTTTACAGATTCCACGCTGCTACTGCCTTAGCGAATTGCAAGTTGAGAAAGCCGAGCTTCACCTCTTTTGCGACGCGAGCGAGTCAGCTTTCGCTGCGGTCGCGTATTGGCGTTTTGTCTTAGAAAATGGTGAAGTGAAGCTAGCACTTATATGTAGCAAAGTTCGTGTAGCTCCTTTGAAGCAAATTTCCATCAATCGTTTAGAGCTCCAAGGAGCTTTGGTTGCAGCTCGCCTCGCTTCTACGATTTGTGAAGCCCACAGGTTAAAGCCAGTAAACCGCATCTTTTGGTGTGATAGTATGACCGTTTTGGGATGGCTACGAAGCGAGGCGCGCTTTTTTAAGCCGTTTGTCTCTCACAGAGTAGCTGAGATTATGGAGGTAACTGACGTCAAAGAATGGCGATGGGTGCCAAGTCAGCTTAATGTTGCGGACGATGCTACCCGTATGAAGCGAGTCACGTTATCTCCAGAGTCACGTTGGATATCGGGTCCTGAATTTTTGCTCTCTTCAGAGTGGCCCAGCGAGCCTGCTACACCTGAGTATCCAGGTATAGACGAAGAAAGCAAACGTGCAGCTCGTTCTGACTTAGTTCATCTCATTAGTGACAGTGACAAGCATGAGCCAGTCTCAGCCGACCCTACTCGTTTCAGTTCTTGGCTAAGGTTGGTACGTGCAACAGCTACAGCGCATAAGTATCTTACATTATTGCGAATGCGTAGTCTAACTCGAAGGGGTCTGTGTGTAGATAATTTAGTCCGTATCGAGGGAGGGTTGTGTACCTTTATGTTTCAGCCTTCAAGCCAATGGCAACAGTACACCGACCCACGCTCTACGCGCGAAACATCTGCGGCACTGACTGCCGCAGACCTTCACCTAGCTGTGCTGCATATTTTGCACCGGTCACAGCTGGACACATTTCCTGACGAGATGATTCATTTTATAAATCATACTACCCAGCCGGTGCCACGTTCCAGCCGCTTATCCAAACTGACAGTTCATCTTGGAGATGACACGCTTATGCGTTTATCCGGCCGCATTGGAGCAGCGAGAAGCGTACAGAACTCAATGAAAAGCCCCATTGTACTAGACGGCAGACACCAAGCCGTACGCTTACTTGTTTCACACGTGCATCGCAGGGCCGCTCATGCAAACACAGAGACTGTAGTTAATGAGCTCCGGCAAGAATACCATCTGTTAAGTCTTCGGAGTACCATCCGCAAGGTGGCGTATACCTGCCAATTCTGCAGAATCCGGAATGCCAAGCAGTTTCAGCCTCCTACAGGAGACCTACCAGAGGCGCGCTTAGGTCATCACAAGCGACCGTTTACATTCACTGGGCTTGACTACTTCGGCCCTGTGCAAGTTTCCGTTGGACGAAGACGAGAAAAAAGATATGTCGCCCTATATACCTGCCTCGTAATTAGAGCCGGCCACCTGGAAGTCGTCGACAGCCTTTCCACTGACTCTGCAATTATGAGCCTCCGCCGCTTCATAGCCCGAAGAGGTACACCATCGGAGCTATGGTCGGACAATGGAACTGCGTTCGTAGGCGCCGACCGAGAGCTACGACGCTTATACGCCGATGCGACATCCCAATTCGCAGCAACGGAGCAGATCAATTGGCGTTTCATCCCTCCATCTGCTCCGTTTATGGGGGGCTCATGGGAGAGGCTCGTGAAAAGTATAAAGACAGCGCTCAAAGTGACGTTGACTGAACGAGCACCGAAAGATGAAGTCCTACGGACATTGCTGGCGGAGGCAGAGTATTTAGTGAATACTAGACCGCTGACGCATGTTTCAGTTGACCTTGTAAGTGAAGAATCGTTGACGCCAATGCATTTTTTACTGTCGTCATCTTCTGGACGTGCATTACCGGCGACACTGACCGATTCTGACCTAGTGTCACGAGCCAGCTGGCGTAAAGCCGTACGACTAGCTGACCATTTCTGGCGCCGCTGGATGAGGGAGTACCTCCCAACCCTGACTCCAAGACGTGGACGAGGAGAGGTTCCCCAAATTGTGATCGGCGACCTAGTGCTCATTGCGGACGGTAACACTCCTCGAGGAACCTGGCCCCGCGTACGGATTACAGCTGTTTTCCCAGGCCCTGATGGCATCGTCCGTGTAGCGGACGTGCGCACGCTGGCGGGCGTTTTGCGGCGGCCACTAAGGAAGCTGGTGAAGCTGGACGTGGCTGGATCCTCATGAAAAAAGGGAGGAAATGTGCCCGACGCACCTTCTTGGCACATATTTTTACTTTTTATACTTTTTCTATTTTTTGATAGATTTTGTTTTATGCTTCTTTCTGGTCTTTTACTGTCATGTATCATAGTTTCTTTGCAATATAATTACTATATTTAATTAACCAGTGCAGTTTTTATTATAACATTAACACGTACAGTGCCTATATTTTAACATTAGAATAAAAAACATTGCGTATTATTACAGTAGGCGACAAACTATGAATTACATTATACGTCGTTTGGCACTACTTTCCACCAACAGAAACTTTTGGCAATCATATAATATAATTATTTATATAATTTCTCATAATATCGCATCAAACCCAAAACTCTAGGACTGGTTTTTTTGAAGTGGTTTGCATTGTTTGCCCTCCATCACTTTGCAGCTGCCAGATGTCCAGATCTACAAATAAACATAGTATAGCAAACTGACTAGAGTGGTGTCGTTACTCTCAGTATTGTGTCATATCTGACGTGGCTAGCTCTCCGTCTATAATATTGTAGTGTTAGTCAGTACAATACGAACGTCGTGTAATATCCGTAACAGTGTTCTGCAGGAAGCGCTCGGAATAACGATTCCGAGAACGTTATTGTGTAATAATTACTTATACCGCACTTAGCTGCGTTCCGGTAGGGATAGAATGGAGGCGGACTATTTTCAAAATAAGTTATACTTTACCTATCAATGAATAAATTAATATAGAAATTGTTTATTTGGTGTTAAAATTTTTTTTTTTTCAAATTACTTGTATCTGAGAGCTGTCTAAAAAAAATTCCCGTGAGAATTCTCCGCGTCTTGGAAACCTCTACACTTTACATATAATTTTATATTCAAATAAAGTATATATTGAAGATATAACTGTCCCTTTACCAACCCACCTACTAACTGTAAGACATGGTGGTATCGTAAGCAGAAGTCACTGCTTTGAGCAAATTTTATAGAAACTGGAGGTCCTGACCAGTGCATCGGGTTTGCTTTGTTAGTAGCGTTTTATTGAGCCAGGTTTCGCACCGCAGTTACAACGAAAGTCCTGAAATCTTTTGTAAATCCTCTCAAATTGTTCGCTGGATCTTCTGGATTCTGGATCTTTTGGATGTCACTATGGAGATAAATATAATAAATAAATTTTACCTATAGGACAATCTTACGCAAACCGACCTAGTCCCACGGAAAGCTCAATAAGGCTCGTGTTGTGGGTACTAGACGACGATATATACATAGATAGATATAGATAAATACTTAAAAACATCCATAAATAAGGTAAAAATATCTGTGATAAACACACAAATAAATACCCTTGTAACACTTTGAGGGTGTCAATTTGTAGGTTTATAAATGTAAGTTAGATGGTGTTTGTATATGTTAGGAACTAAGAGATTTCCAGCGGACAGTTGGTATTTGTAGTGGTAAGTTGTTTGTTTATAGATAGGTATTGACCATCTACATTGAAATGTTGTGTACCGAAGGCCTAAAGACGTGAAAGATCGAAAATACTTACATTGTAGTCTGGTCGTTTGCTGTATTTGAAATTCCATTGTTTTGCATCACGGAGTATATGGAGACGGTATCAGTCGTAGTTTGTTCCAAAACCAGCGTAGCCGGCATTTACACGCACACATTCTCATTAAATTACGCACGAGGTGATACACACAAAGAAATGTCAGTCTCTCAATCGCTGTGTTAATGTGTGCGTACACTCAAAAATACGTAACCACTACCATTGCCTCGTGTCAGCCATGTTGCCCAGCAACGTGGCTGCCGATCGTGTGACGAGACTGACGAGCGACGTTCGTATTTCCAAATACATTGCGCGTCACTCGCGTAATCCTGCGACCGCCAGCAATAGCCAGCGAGCAATTGATGTGAATACTGTTGTACCATCAGATAATGGGTGAATGTCGTAATAAAAGCCTACAATTTTTGGAAAAAATGTGAAATACTCGGTTTTTATACTTACCGGTGGAAAGCAACTACTCCAGGGGCCTCTTTTAATTCGTTGCTTCGTATACGACACGACAAAATTGTACAACACGGCATTTTTACATGTTTTTTGGCACTAAATTCGTCACACGTGGTCGAACGACGACTGAACCGCGCGGCATGAGGTTTCGACAAGTTTATGCGTATCTGATCATAAACCATGTAACGCGCTCCCGGCCCATTACCGCGTCCATTAGTATTCATCTAGTCCGTGTTTTGCATGTACTCGATTGATTGCTCCATCGTCGTTGAGATAATGTCATCCAGCTAATTGTGTGGAAGGTTATAATTTAATATAATGGTGAGGATTTTGGGTTATGAAACGTTGTATTTCCATAGTCGGATCAATGAATAATCCTAGTTTGTTTCGTTGTTTTTAGCCTCGTTAGGCGTGGTAGCATTTTTGCTCGCCGAACAAATGTCGGACCACGAGTGGACACAACCATGTTCGGTAAGTTATTTTCGTGATTTATAAGTAAAGGATTGTGTAGGGAGTGGCTTTATTCATGTTTCGTAACCTAAAATATCTATTTTGTCTTAAACAGAAACCTGGGCATGTCTTTGTCGGCCTAACCTCTACGGGTCCCGCCACATGGCGCGTCACAGGCGCAAATAAAAGAAAACCCAGTTAATTCTGGTAAGTGGATTACAAGGCATCTTGTTTATCTTGGGCTTTATTGTGGAAGAAATTAGAAATTAATTAATATTTAAAGGATTTGATTTTTAACGGGAATATTTTAATTCCAGGGTTTTTTATTTCGGTTCCGGAATCGGCCCAGAGCGGATCACACCGGAATGGTAGGACGCGCCCCAGCCTTCCGGGGACATCCGTGGTTCCAGGAACACTACCAGTTAAAAGATATGTAGGGGAAATATCCATAGCTTTATTGCGGAAGACTGTAAGTAAATTTTCAGTTCCTTATAACTTATAACGAACCGTCCTTGTTTGAGCGTTGTGTTTCCTTCGTGAACGCACCATGTAAAAGATATACCTACATAATATGAAGATGGCTTAGGAGGTAGTTGATGCAGCGCCTGCCTCCATACAACATATATTTAATATGTAATAAGGGGTATGAAGAAAGGAGAGGAGCGCTACCTTTTGTTAGGTTGGATATTAAGTAATTTTGTTAAACATTTAGAATTTTTGACACGGTTATAGCCGATGATCATTTCTGGTTAAACCCCAGGTATTTGAACTGTCTTTATGATTCAGGAGAGATGTGAATGTTAAATTTATAGTTCCCTGAGGATAGTATTAATCACTGTTTGAGCATAATAAACAGTGATCGGAATAGGTAGTGCCATTTCGGGTGAATGACCTTAAACATTGTAAATAACATGGATAAGACTTGAGATTCTCCGACATATTTATCACAGAAAATTTTCTTCAAAACGCAAAAGTTAAAAAATGACATTATAAATACATCATTTATTTAAAATTACTTTTGTTTAACAGTTACAATTATTATTATTATTATAGCCTTTTTATTCCTTAATAAACAAACAGTATTTTTACATATTACTTCGTAATTATATAATTGTATAAAATTAAATTCTTATTTTATTTCATGCATTATTTTTTATATACTTAATATATTTTTCGCAATGAACAATAATACAATCATAAAATAAAACACGAAACATCAACATCATTATTTTAAATGAACATAATTAAATTATTAATTTCTTTGAAATTATAGTAGCAAACCATATTTTTTATCAATATTTTCTACTGTCAATCTATTTCTTTTGACGTTCGATTTGATGATATTTAACTGAAACCACATTTTTCATACTTACGTTAGGCATACGGTTCTTTAAAACATTTTTTAAACCTAACACAAACTTTAAATTTTCATATCGAATCCCGGGGTTAAAAACTGTATCCATACTAAACTTACGCACCGAAGTCCCGCGAAATGGCACTACCAATTCCGATCACTGATAATAAATAAAAATAAGTTGTGTAATGGTTTGTTTTATTTGAACATGTCATACGTTTGTCGAGGGTCTAGGATCTAGGGCGTCCTAATTTAAATACTGGACCTAGACGCCTTGCTCCAAGGGAGGCCTACCCGCGACCTTGTTAAAGTTTCATTTTTTGTAATATTTTTTTGTAGTAGGGGATAATTGGGGGTTCTAGACCAATTTTCTGAGGTTTGTGGTAAATTAATTTACCAACCATTTCCTCTTATTTAAACTCTCGTCGCACCCTCAGTCATCACAGTCCCAAGTTTTACACCCTTACCAGGATTCGAACGAAAATTCGAACTCAGTCATCATTTCTATGAGTCCATGTCCATAGTGAAATAGCCCAACAGCGTCGATAGACAAGCGTTCCCGGGCCGTTTTAAGACGCCCATAACTTCACACGTTCCTGCCGCAATAATCGCCTAACACATTGTTGTGCATCGCATTAAATTTAGTGTCTACGCTCCTGGCCGAAATAATACAGAAATGTCTATTTTCTTAATTATAAGCAAATCCAAAACGTCTATATACTTAGGTAGGTGGGAGCGATAGGTGTCCAAGTGAAGAAAAGGATAAAAGTGTCCTCATCACCAAAATAGTTTACATAGATTGAGGAGTTTAATGGACGTCAAAATTAATGGGCGCGCGCGAGTGCTCGTTTTCTGTAAGTCGGACTGAGACGTAGGTACCTACTTTTTTATGAATTTGAATAGATATAAATGAAAGAATAGTGTCCTCATTGCCTAAATAGTCGACATAGAAAAAGTTGGTGGGCTTCAATGTACATGGGCGAAACAAATTGTTGAACCGATGGCGATTGGGGTAGAAATATTTTGAAGTGATGGGCACCAAACAAGTTTGGCGGACGATCTGACGTTCGAAACAAAATCATAATGGTCAAGCGTAGATGTCATGGGAAAAATCTTAGAGTGTTAATGGTGGGGATTCCTTTAGGTGTAACTGGTGCTGGATTCTAATTTATTTATACAATACATTAAAAACAAAATCTTTCTCAAACATAACTCCAACATACAACAAATACATCCAATATTGAAGTTGTATTGGAGTTGCATCGGAATCATTTTCAAGCAAATTCTGATATTTCTGATTCAGACGTTTATTTTAGTTGTATTGCGTGGTTAATGCATTGGAGTTTTATTGAAGTTGGATCGTGTCTCAACGTGTTTTAAAGTTAGAATACGGCCCCTGGTGTGATCCTTAACTTCCGAAAGGTTTCTAGGAACCCTACACGACGATACATTTTCAAATTCGTACAAAACAAAAGATTGGTAGCAATGTTTTACTCTCCAGACTCCTTTACTAGACTAATAGTCATGATCTTAAAAAACAAAACCCCTTGCGAATCCGAACGGAAGGGTGCGTTCCAAATGATAACACAAAAGAAAAATACGGTTATTTTACACCAATGCGGTAGATTATCTTTTATGCTCAAAATCAACAGGAAGCATTCAAATGGGGCATGTAACCTACACTTATTATTGGCGTATATAGAGGGTGCATAAATTTCAAAAATAAACAGTGAAGGGTTGGAACGGTGGAAGTAATTTGCTGTTTTTTAGTAATTGGGAGCTGGCGCGTGGTTTTTGTACACGTGCTTGTCTTAGAATCAGAACGTCGTAAAAGTAAATAAAATTTAAAGCTGATGTTACTATCTAGATTTGGTTGGATATTCAAGGATGCTTTTTGGATATCAAAATGCTTTGTTGGACTTTTGTACAGTAGTACGTACTTCAATCAATACTCGTATGTTTGAGTATCTATCAAACTTGGTTGGTATTTGATTTTCGGTATATTATATATTTTTACTTAACAGTTTGCAGTTGGTATTCACAACAACACATTTAGAACTCATTTAGTTATAATACTTTTTCTACTCGTCGACTGTAATGCTTGAATTGTGATTGTATAGACCGAACTACTAGCGCATACTTTCCGATAGAGCTTTTATGGTCGTATATTGTGACATCACCAACGATGGTACAAAGGATTTTCATACCATGTTGTAACAGTGTTGCACGAGCCCGCGCGGCCACACCGCCGTAGCCGCGGGGGGACGGGCACGATCTGCCGGGAGATTCAAGTTACTCTATTATATAGAGGCAGCAGGTCTTTCGTCGAACTCAATTCTTACCGGCTTGCCTATATTAAGCACTCGTAGAAAAAGTTTTGTATAAAATAGTGACATAATCAAGCTTTTCAATCCCGTACCTTACTTAGGCCACTTAGCAAGCTTCGTGGCCTAAACACGGTACTCGACTGAAAAGCTCTTCATTATGTCACGATTGTATAAAATACTATTGTAGCTTTGGAGTTATGTGAATGCTCTATTTGCGTGTTGAAGTAAAAAAGGTCAACAATGGTTGAATTATGTTTGCCAGAAGTTTATCTTGAATGTCAGTCAAGACGAAAAAAACAAACAAATTGTCTGAACGTTTACAATTTCACATAGGACTGACCGGGATACGATATAGCAAAAAAAACTGAATAATCTTGCCGCGTCGCTAAAGTAAACCATAAATCGATGAAACCTCATCAATTTCGGAACAACCACTATCAGCTTAATAGAAAATTTAAATATTAGTCACCGACAACGCTAAAAAATTGTGTATGCTCCAGACAGCCATAGAGTTAGGAAAAAAACGAGTAGTCACTTCTACGCGTACTATGGTCGAGAAAAACGAGTAGTCACTTCTACGCGTACTATGGTCGAGAGTTAATTTCACGCGGTTGTTTACATAGTGATGTTGACTTAGTAGTCAAGTTGGGACTGTTATGAAAAATCCAGAACAATCATATGACGGTCGTATTTGTACTTGGTATTGTTTAAGCGATATTGTTGACTTTGTCTTATATGTAGTTGTCTAGAAATGCTGGGGAATGAAACAAAACTGGATAAGCAAGCTTCATATGTATTATTTTGATAAACTTATAGAAAATTAAGTATGGTCACAGTAAAAAATGGATAATATAATAGTAGGTACCTACCTACCTACCGACATTTTGATGCAAGCGGGAAAAGTACGTGGCTTTTAAGTAAATAAAACTACTAATAAGCTATTTTTTGGGCAAGGGTATGAAAAATAACATTTTATTATTTGTTTAGTTATTCTATGAACAAAATACTTAGGTCAATTCGAGCTGAATATTTAGTGTTATTAGATATATAGATTGTTAATCTAAACTTCAACTTAAATAGGTAGAATAAACTACGTATTTGAATAACAATGCAATTAGTCTTTGAACTAGTATTAAACAATTATGTAAATTCCCCGCCACCCCATCCACTTTGGACTAAAATCGCCTAAGTGAGTTAGTTAACACCTAAATATACTTACATACATTATGGAGTCTGCAGGCAATGACAGTTTGTACCTAATACGATTTTTGACAATAACTGTGCCAT
Source organism: Pammene aurita (assembly GCA_947086415.1). Taxonomy (NCBI): domain Eukaryota; kingdom Metazoa; phylum Arthropoda; class Insecta; order Lepidoptera; family Tortricidae; genus Pammene; species Pammene aurita. The sequence goes on from OX352301.1 coordinate 4,205,525, forward strand.
TAACAGTTTGTCTTTCCAATGCTTAGCCATGATATTGTGCGAGGTAGGTTACACTCAACAACTTTTATTGATTATTGGTATCATAATAACTTCAAAAATGGCGAAAAAAATTTTAGATGTTTCGTATATTTTGATCGATCAGATGTCGACGCTTTTAATGGGCTTCAAGCAACAATGTGTAAACGAGGTACAGACTCAAAAAATATTTACTGAAAATATAGCTTACGAAAATTTGTAACCGGCCAGTCCTGTACCGTAATAAGACTGTCAAAGAAAGTACCGCACGAGTCGTTCTTTCGGTACTGTTGTGGGGCCCTTTTTATGGGCTGATTGTGTATCCCTAGTATTATTTGATTTGTGTTTATGGGCCACCTTTTTTTGTGGGGATTGGTGACCATAGAGAAATAGGTACTTATTTACCTATGGTACGAGTATGACATACCTAATCATAATCACCGTGCCTAGGGCTTTAAAAAACTCCCGGTATACCTAAATCCATTTCTTTTTACATTTAAGAAGTTTGCTGCCGCCGATTATGACGGATCTATTAGTTCCCAAATTGAAACATTACACTAAAGGTAACGTTTTTGCCTTCAGAAACATGCCGTTCTGTTTACCAACCTCCCGACCGGGAGCCAAGGACGGAAACGTCAATTTGTAACTTTTTATTTGTCTAACGTCACCCTTGGCTTAAGATAGATTAAAAAAAGACACCAAATGTGATGCTCTTGGGAGTTTTTGTGATGACATATTCGTGATTGTAGTTAGCGAGCTTGAGTCTCCATAATGTGAAGATGTGAAAGTAATCATGGCTAGTGGGGCGTAAAGTTTATGAACAGAAAACCTATGATTCAAGATAACATAGGTACACAATACCTATACATTAGAATACATAAAATAATATAACCAATCACTGCAAGCTGAAGTTTTCTTTTTCTCTAGACGGGTACGAAGGGTAATTTTATTAAGTATATCTTTCATCCTTTGATAGGTTGTTTTTATTTTGACGTGATAACGTCTTATCAATCGATGAACACTGGTAGCATGCACGAAAAAGTGTCACGTTGTGGACAGATCTGCATGGTAACGTTGTGGACAGATCTCCATGGTAACGTTACGGTTCATCAATGTTTTCTTATGACGTTATCACGCAAAATTATCATCCGTAAACCGACTTTACAAACAACCATATTATTTTGATTTCTTCCCTTGCATTACAGCTATCACATACTAAATGAAAAATAAATATATTACAATTTGGCATAAATATACGTAGGACTGCTAGACGATCTGGCCACAGCATCGGCATATGGTTGTTATCCGAATGAGCAAACAAGACCATGTTAGTTAGTATGGCTTACCTACTATTGTTATTACTAGATCCAGGATTATCTAAGTAATAAAAAAACCTCAGGATGGGAGCTTTGAAAACGTACTTCATAATACATTTTATAATCAACCACTAAAGGCCTTATATGGACGCCACATCATTACTATGTTGGTACATGAAAATTTCATGCCGGCTTTTTAAGTCAAATATCACGAAAAATTTAACACTTAACGTAATTACGCGTGTAAATAAATTTAATACTCGATAAGACTCAGTTTTCATACAAACAGATAATATTTAAAAAATGTACCAGTTTTGAGGAATCACGGTTCAAAGTTTAAACCCCCATTACTTGCTCAACTTTCACTTAAAAGACGTCTAAATCATGACCAGATAACATTTGCTAAAAAACAACAATTTGTCACAACTGCTCCAAAACCAAATCTTACCCATATGCGACTATCGGGACACACGCCACATGTTAAGTATTAGAATAAAGTCCACCGATCATAATATACAATGCGCTGGATTAACTAGGATTTCGCTGCTTTAGTATGCTGGTGGTCGGGCCCTCGAGAGCTGTGTGACATGTGCCTAAGAGGGTGCTACGTACATCTGTTGGGGTCGCAGTTTTTTTGATACAAGATTTGATTTATAGTTTCGATGTTCAATTTACTTAAACTTCCTGTTTCAAATATTTGGTAGCAAGAATTTGTGAAGTATGTGAATGTTTTCTAAGTAAATGCTCATAAATAAAACATAATTTTGATGATCAAAGTAAAGATATTTCATGCTAATACGGCTACTTTGGTAAACATGTTAAAAATACATTCTGTGCTAGGTTTTCCTTACTTACCTGTGTAAAAGGTTAATGCCATACTAAACATTTGAATGATAAATTTTGCCTGCATCGTGGTATAAGAAACTAGCTTTTTCCCGCGGCTTCGCTCGCGTTAAATTCGGGGTAACAAACCATACAAACTTCCACCCCCATTTTAGGGAAGTGGGGGGTTAGAAAAAGACAAAAAGTAGCCTATGTCACTCTCCATCCCTTCAACTATCTCCACTTAAAAAATCACGTCAATTCGTTTCCCCGTTTTGCCGTGAAAGACGGACAAACAAACAAATACATACATACACTTTCCCATTTATAATATTAGTATGGATATTAAGACCAGCAATTAAATGATCACCCCCATTAAAATTTTAAAAATCCGTTAACATTCTGCATATAATATAATGGAACAGTGGCTTACGTTTTGTAAAGCTAAGATTGTGCAAACGCCATCGCCAACAATATTTAGGCGACACTTTGCAAGCTTGCAATTGATGCATACCTTGAGCTACAGCTTAGGTGACATAAAAGTGTTTAAAAGAATTATCTATTGCTTGTCCGAGTCACATTACCCACACTTAAGCCCAAACGGCAACTCTTTAATTCTCACCCCTTTATAGCTAATGCTCCATGTTCATTCATGAAGGGTTGCATTGTTAAAAGCGAAATTAGTACAGAAAGGTGTGACACAAGCACTCGATGTGTATTTATGAGAATATGAACCGGTTGTGATTTTGGGGTTATGGAGTATTATGATCCCATGGAGTGGCCATATTGCGTAGAGTGGCGAGGGCCAGCGAAGCGCGTGGTTTGGAATTATTTTATAGGTCGTTATATTTTGATAATAGGTATTATTAAGTAGCTAAGGAGGAAACTTGTTATTATAAACTGGTTTTTTTAATGATTGCAATAAGTACCTAAAGGGAAACAGTACGTACTTGTTTACATTCTCAAAAGTTCTAAAAGACTGCTTATACAATCTTTGAGTGGTGAAAGTAAAGTATAGTAAAGATTTTAATATCATTTTGAAGGTATCTATGTCATGTGTACGTTGCATTTTATTTTCAATAAAAACTACGTAACAACATTGCGAACTATCAGAGTACCAGAACTAAAGCAATACTTACAAAACCATTAACAAATTGTTTTGCACCTTGGAAAAGAATGACAACTAATTCACATTAAATATTCGTACTATTTACAATAGCAAACACTTATCATAACAATTAACAGACAGCTAACACGTCGATAAAACTTAATGGGCAAATTCACACTCAGGCGGTGTAAATGCTAAATTAATATGCAGCAACGTTGCAGCATTTACATACGGATTGCTTGCTTTAACTTACAACAGAGATAACAGAATAATAGACTGTTGATCTGTTTACAAAAACGCAGCGCTTGTCAAAGTTATAGGTGAAGTCAAAGCTAATAATAATTGTCTTCGAACTAAATTCTTCTTGATAAAATTAAAGAAACATAATGAAATATAAAATCCCTAAAAACGGTATGTAATATTAAAGTGTATATTTTGCACAGCGCTTTGACCTCTCCTCTATATCTAATCTTGAATCAATCAATATTATTTATTTGTTAAACATAGGTACATATGTAGGTGCTACAGATTATTTTATATAGTCCCACTATGTCTTACAAAATTTAAAAGTTTGCATGCATCATACTTATATTATATTTGCTTACTTACAAATAATTACTAAAATATTCTAATTATATAGCATTTATATCTTGTACAGTCGCCATCAGACATATTGGAGCGACGAAGGTCGTCAAAGATATTTGAACAACGCCTCTGTTGTCAAGGCGATAAAGTGCATCTTCAGATATTTTTGAGTACCTTGACAACAACAATTCCAACGAAAATATTATAATGCATGCCCACAACTATCTTTTTATTTAAATTCCGTGTATCATTCACAAATCAAAATATTTCACGAAACAAGGACATGATTGAACAGATATATCAATATTTCAAACTCGTTAATAACGTAACGCCAACTATAACAACAATTATGTACAATCTTTAATATCAACGTGTCTCTTCTCATAATAACTGTCACTTTACACCCCATGACGCAAATGGGAGTTTTGCATGGGGAATTTGCTGTTAGTTTCCAGATCGCTTAGGCTAAATGTCCGGCCGTCTGAGACTTGTTAATGAAAACCGTGAATGTTTCAGGCTATTGTTCCAAGTTTTCGCAGAATTGATCTTCCAAATGTTTAGTTGTGCCCGAGGGGTTCGTAACTTTGTTGATGAAAATAGTTAGATGATGATAAAATTCATTATCAGCACAATAATTGTGTAATAATACTCAATTTTCATCAAAAATGTATCAGTTTTGAGGAATTACGGTTCAAACTTTAAAACCCCATAACTTTTGCTCAACTTTCTGTAGATTGGTTCCTTTTCCTTAAAAGACGTCCAATTATTGTATGTATGGTATTATACTTATTTGGTGTTCAACAGTACGCTGCTATTACTTGTAGTCCCCGAAACCTTAAAGAAATGTTTAGGACGTCTTATGCAATGCACCTAGCCGAAAAAACAAATGAGAATCTATCGTGAAAATAGCTATAGAAAGTTTCCAAAATATCTAGACACGCGGCAGCGTGTCAAGCCAAGTTCAAGCAAAGGAACTGGCTAGCCAGCGCAGAGTGTATATTACACGAACCACTTGGTGCCACTTTTGACCCTTCTATAACTCAAAACCCCGTTAACGTAAACACATAAAACTACGTGTGTTTAATTATATCCATAATGACATCTAGAAGCCCAAATTTCATGAAGCTAGCTCAAACGGTTATCAAGATATGAAGGTCAAAAAGTAGTAAATTTTAGCACTGACTGACATATAGTAGCTAAATCTAACCTACTTCCAGATGACCTAGAAGGATGAAATTTGGAATCCAGCTCGGTAATTGTGTGTAAGCGTAGGAAAAAATCTAAAAATAAAAAAAAGTTAAAAAATAGGGGGGGGGTCCCCATACAAAAAATATATTTTTTAATTGTATTGTTGGAACCGTTACTAGCAGATATTTGAAACTATCCCAATATATGTATTATTATATTTGCTATAAAACAGAAATATAAAAATAAAGTTAAGTCAAAAAATAAATCTCAATACCTGCCTAGTTTTCTTTACAAGCAGTAATGATATCCCACCAAAAACATAAATGTAAAAAAGGAGAGCCAAGTTCAATGGTTTATGCTTGGCTGTGGGCTTGGCCGCAAAAAGAATGGAGATCTAAATGAGTGCCAAGTTCTATGCAAAATCCAAATATGTATTTATAGGAACAAAATAACATTATGAACAAATATTAAACTCTATTTCATTGCTTTATTGGATACCTATAACAATTGCTGTTATTTAAAAATGTGAGATATTGAAGTAGGTTAGACTTGACTTGGCCAGTTATTATCAGAATTAAAAAAAATATATATATGTTGAATAACTTTATAAAATGACTGATGTAATAAAAACTGGCCAAGTCAAATCTAACCTACTTTAAGATCTCACATTTTTAAATAACAGCAATTGTTATAGGTATCCAATAAAGCAAAGAAATAGAGTTTAATACTTGTTCATAATCTTGAAGCAAATCAAATTATTTTGTTCAATATTTTTTGATTTGCAATTTTTAAGTAGTTACACTACTATATATAAACTGAAAATAGATGTCATATACTTCAGAAAAAGTGACCAAACCCTCCGGTGTCCGAGGCCAGATAGATAGAGTTTGGTCACTTTTTTTGAAGTATATGACATTTATTTTCAGTTTTTTACTTCTTCATAATGTTATTTTGTTCCTGTAAATACATATTTGGATTTTGCATAGAACTTGGCACTCATTTAGATCTCCATTCTTTTTGCGGCGAAGTCCACAGCCAAGCATAATTTTTGTATTGAACTTGGCTCTCCTTTTTTACATTTATGTTTTTGGTGGGATATATTATACAGTATGCATTGCCATCATCATTATTTTAGTCAAAATATATATATTGCTTAATGAATCCCTCGGGACTTCATTAACGAGCGGTCGTCCGATTAATCAAGGCTTCTCCGAAATTTTTGCAAATGGACGGACTACCTGTTGGCCCTTCAAAATGAAGTAAAAAAACTCCCTGCTAATTTTCTTAGAATCGGAATGGTCGCGCTCTGTACGGTTTTAGATTCATTTCATTTCCTTCCGCGTACATTAGCTATGTGTAGTGTAGTCGTATTCTCGAGGGTGTTCAGTACGGGGCTTTTCAAATTTAAGACGGCGTTTAGGTACATTTTTTAGTCTCGCCATCACGCATGTAGCACTTTGTGGCGTCCGTTGGCTACGGTTGCCGCATACCATTCACTCCACAATATTTATATTATGGCAGCACCAACTGTTTGTAAATAAATGTCAATGACAATTTCAACAAAGGCCGATTTTTTAATACATTCTCGGACCACTTCACGTGCTTTCAGGTACTACCTGAACTAGCTGGTCATTATCTTAGCTGGTTTATCTGCATAGCTTATGCATACATCCCGCTTAAATAAATATTCGGTATGTAACGAGGTCTGACTGACTGTCTGAGGTGGAGGGCTGACTTGAATCGTTGGAGAAAGGGGTAAAAGTCGGCATGAAAAGGAGGCTGCATCAACTGGCCTTGGTTGGACGGAGCTGAAGGAGGCCTCACAGGACCGTGATCAATGGAAATCCCTTCTGAGAGCCCTATGTCCTTGATGAAGGACAACAGGATACCATCATCATTATGTAACGAGGTATACCTACTCAGCTGCAATTCCGCATTGGACAATTTCATGAATGTGTAAGGTTATCTGTATTGAAACAACGACATATTGGAAGTGTCTTTATTCATGATCTGCTATCTCATTCTTACATTGGTATTTTAACTATGTCTATCTTTATTACTCTAACGGTGTGATTCCATATCGAATGAGAGTATTACGGTTCGACCTAAATATCGACTTTGCCCTTACAAATGTATTTATTTATACTATGGCCATGCACTCATATCATCTCATGCATGTCTGCATTTCTGATCCAGACGTTTACGTCTGGATCAGAAATGTCAGGATTTTCTTAAAAATTATTCCGATGCAACTCGAAGACAACTTCAATATTAGTTGATTATTTGTTGTGTGTTGTACTTATGTTTGAGATTGTGTTCAATGTAGTGTTTATATATTTTAAAATCAGAAACGGAACCTGGTGGCAGTTCACTCTTAGTATATCGAACACACTTTACGCTAAGCGTTAGCTTCCGAGTCATCTTCTTAATTAAAACCCTGAATGCTTCAGACTAGACTGTTTAAGTCCCGCCGATGCGATGACCATCGAGTCTAAACGTTTAATGAAAATCGGTTTCGTCGCTATATGCATATAGAGAGGCAATTTACTGAAACGGTCGACCGACTAATGCTATCGCAATCCACTGCCAAGCAAATATAATCTCTATTCAGTCAGGTTAAGAGTGGCGGAGTAGATGCATTCAAGACTTAATGATTATGCAAACTCTAGCCCTTGGAGAGTTTAGGTCCGATATCTTCCGAGTGATAAATTGATAATGCAAACATGTTTGTGTATTTATTGTTGAATAACATGACAAAGAACATATTTTACCGATCGTTATACAAATTGAGATGGATATGATAGTAAATATTGCTTTTTAGGGTTCCGTAGTCAACTAGGAACCCTTATAGTTTCGCCATGTCTGCCCGTCCGTCCGTCCGTCCGTCCGCGGATAATCTCAGTGACCGTTAGCACTAGAAAGCTGAAATTTGGTACTAATATGTATATCAATCACGCCGACAAAGTGGTAAAATAAAAAGTGGAAATTATTTTTTTATTAGGGTACCTCCCCTATACGTAAAGTGGGAAGTGATTTTTTTTTTCATTTCAACCCTAACGTGTGATATATTATTGGATAGGTATTTAAAAATGAATAGGGGTTTCCTAAAATCATTTTTCAATAATGTAAATATTTTCGGAAATAATCGCTCCAGAAGTAAAAAAATATGCGTCCCCCCCCCCTCTAACTTTTGAACCATAAGTTTTAAAAATATGAAAAAAATCTCAAAAGTATAACTTTATAAAAACTTTCTAGGAAAATTATTTTGAACTTGATAGGATGAATAGTTTTTGAAAAAAAAATACAAAATAATTTCTGAACTAAGTTTGTAATTTAACCGTATAAGCAGGTGTTTATTGTACCTGTAATTTCTACAAAATTACAATGAAATGACGTGCTTTCAAATAAAGTAAAAACGGTGAAAATCGGTTTACGCAATAAAGAATTATCCCATAAAAATCATCTTCCATACTTTATGCTCGCGCGCTAGTTTACTTAATTTGCCGATAGATGTCGCTGTACGTGGAACGCTCATATAATATCCTACATGGCGGTGTTATTTTAACTCTTAAGTGGGGACACTTACTGTGACGGACGGAAAACTACGGAACCCTACAGTGAGCGTGGCCCGACACGCTCTTGGCCTGTTTTTATGAGTGATTTCTGTCAGTCAGTCAAAGGTTAAATCTCTTAAAACCGAAATATTTTTAGCTGTTCGTAACAGGTCAAGCAGCTTTTGATATTCGTTTAGGAATTTTAAGTAATGACTTTAATGACGTAGTGGAATGTGCATACGTGCATATAAATGAATATTATGGAGCCGTTGGAACAATCTGCTTGCATGAAATTAAGCGGCTTGCACGCCTAGTAACTCATTAGGGTTTCTGTGGTACATTCCGGGCAAATGCATTTTTAGCATGAGACGGTATGGTGGGAATGCGGCTCCGTTACTGACTTTCGTGGTGTAATTTATACTAGAATGTTTAGTATTTGAATTCTAGGTGTGTAATGTAAAATCGATGCTTATTAATATCGTTTAATTGTAAGTCTTCGAGCAGCTATGTACATAAAGGAGGTACAATTTCAGTGAAAATTTGTAACCGGCCAGTCTTATACCGTAATAAGACTGTCAAAGACCGCCCGAGTCGTTCTTGCGGTACTATTGTGGGGCCATTTTTTGGCTGATTGTGTATCCCTAGTATAATCTGATCGGTGCAGTTAGTACATTATATTGTAAAAGTTACAGAATCGTTGCTGATAGTCACTTACAAGGAAGGGTACCCAAGTGTCCGGCTCCGATTGGATTTATGTTTATATATGTTATAGAGTAGTCAAAAATAGCTGACACATAATTTATTATAGATGAAACCGCCAAATGTTTTTTTTTTTTTTTTTTTTCAGGACCATGAACCATGACATGGACCAAACAGTTTCAAGCTAAACAAATAACCAAAGGGAAAGTGAGTGAAACGATGAAAAGTATGGAACTTTGAAGTGTGTGTGTTTTTTTTTAAATATGAGTTTTTAGCAGAAATAGCAAAACACGTGTCTATTATTTTTTCATGTTCTCCAACATATATCAAAACTAGTCATAACAACGCAGTTTGCTTGAACAAAACTCTCTACAGAAGTTAGAGGGTTTCGTCACTTTTCAGTATTTTGGAGGACCATTTGTCCCAACAGGTTGAAATTGGGGAGCTAAAAAAATTACGTGTCAGCTATTTTTGACTACTCTATAACATATATAGAAATAAATCCAATCGGAGCCGGACAGTTGGGTACCCTTACGTTAAATTAGTTTGGTGTTATTTTTACCTAAACTAGCTTAAGGTACTCCTGAGAAGTTCCAACAAAATACTATGATTATGTTTAAAAAAATTACGATTTTGACGATTTGTATAGGTTTACTCATAAAAGTCGTAATATACTTATTATCAAAATGCAAATTCGAATGGTCGAATTGACTGAACATGTTAATTTAATTGTTAATTATCGAAGCAAAGACTTTCACTCAAAAAAAAAAAAAATTACGCGAAACGCTATCATACGCTTTAAACACTATTCTATAAAAAATGTGGCACGCATAGTTTGAATCCGAATTACTTTTTAACAAATTTTATTTCGGCTCTTCGATGTAGGTAAACTTAATTCATTTGACTTCTCACCCCACTTACTCAAGTTTGACAGAAACCAAATTATGTATTTATTCAAATTCACCTCGATTCAATACTTACCATATTTGTATTAAATTGATAATATTTTACGATACTTAAACGTCACATTGGTCGTTCAGTAGCCGCTACCCAGCCCAGAGAGGTAATAAAGTACGTCATATATTGACATGGTTTCATAAAACCGTATACACAATGATTTGATTCTTTTATTAAACAACACTAACAGCCTTATTCATAAAAAGTTACAACCTCCTTCAAACCTACTTGAAGTCCGGAAGCCCAAAAACGTTATTTATAAACGTTATTTATCTCTAAAAAGCTCTACAAACCTATTGCAAATGTTCGAAAAGTTACATGACCCAGGACCCTTCTTTATCTCCTCGATAAGGATCAAAATGGCCGCCATAATATTGTCAGCTGATTTTGACACTAGCGACACCGAACACAAATCAGAAGATTTCTTTCTACTGAATGGAAGCTACCTATCGTTAAAATTTTTATGTTTTGTGAAAAATATTATTGTTTATGTAATAAATTAAAAACCTATCTTTTAAAGTGACTGAACTTTTGAAGTGTAATTGTTGCTATAAAATGCCAATTCAGGCAATGGAGCATGTGAATAGGTACAACTACGAAAGCCGATTTTGGAATATGTATCATAACATAAGGTAAGAAAGAAGTATTGGTGAGCATATTTGTCATTTACTATCAACTTGTCGTAATATTATATACTTTACACTGCTCAAGGTCAGGGGTCGCCCTGACGAAGTGGTATTTGTAATACAAGTATTAAAGCGGCAATCAATGCACATACATTACTGATGTTGTTCATTACAATTCAACCACAGAGGTATAGTTTGTCCGGACAAACTATAATATAATTATTGCAACATAAATGTTATTACCAAAAGGTTATCATCATCATCATCAGTCGTTCCCTCAGAGCTGAGGATCGTGACATCATGTCCTTCTGCTGAAGACCAGGTTTCTCCATAGGCTAAGATTAAGCTCTTGAATAATAATATGCCACTAAATAAACAGATTCTCCCAGAGAGAGAAGCATTAAAAATCATTACAAAAGCTTCATGAAATAAAATAATTTTATTTAGCAAAATTAAACATACAATTCAATAATAAAACAAAGCTAAAGAGTGTGAGAGTATTATGGGGTCAGAACCAGTAGTTTGATCAAAATCAGGCTATGTAGCTTCTTATTTTTCTTTTTTATGTTTCAGTTGATTGCCTTGCCGCTGAGGACTGCTTGGCTTCGAATATGTCCGGGGCCAGTAGACTTTTCCTGGATTTGTGTGGATTCTTAACCTGGTCGCCCTTTCCAGGCAGTGGATGATGACGGCTGATGATAAGTGCTGATCTGAAAAGAATGCAACAAATTTAATTAAATTAATTTTATGTTATTCAATCAAATACAAACACTGAAAACATTGAAAAAATAATCAACCCAGCAGGATTAGAACCTCGCATCGATACGCCTTACCGGGGCTCGATCGCTTTACCAATTAAGCTATGGGTTCAGTTACTGAGTTGACGAAATTCTCAATGCCTTCAATCATCTTTTTGCATTTATTTTTATATCGACTTTATAGCAGCCGTAAGCGACATCTAGGTGCTAACTACTAGAGTTAGATACCCTTCCCGCCGACCCTTTTACAAGTGTCACAACGGAAATAATAGATGGCGCTGCTATCAACTCATAATTATTTTACATGTTTTTTTAAAGTGGGGCATTCCACTCATACAATAGTATGTTATTCAATCAAATACAAACACTGAAAACATTGAAAAAATAATCAACCCAGCAGGATTAGAACCTCGCATCGATACGCCTTACCGGGGCTCGATCGCTTTACCAATTAAGCTATGGGTTCAGTTACTGAGTTGACGAAATTCTCAATGCCTTCAATCATCTTTTTGCATTTATTTTTATATCGACTTTATAGCAGCCGTAAGCGACATCTAGGTGCTAACTACTAGAGTTAGATACCCTTCCCGCCGACCCTTTTACAAGTGTCACAACGGAAATAATAGATGGCGCTGCTATCAACTCATAATTATTTTACATGTTTTTTTAAAGTGGGGCATTCCACTCATACAATAGTATGTTATTCAATCAAATACAAACACTGAAAACATTGAAAAAATAATCAACCCAGCAGGATTAGAACCTCGCATCGATACGCCTTACCGGGGCTCGATCGCTTTACCAATTAAGCTATGGGTTCAGTTACTGAGTTGACGAAATTCTCAATGCCTTCAATCATCTTTTTGCATTTATTTTTATATCGACTTTATAGCAGCCGTAAGCGACATCTAGGTGCTAACTACTAGAGTTAGATACCCTTCCCGCCGACCCTTTTACAAGTGTCACAACGGAAATAATAGATGGCGCTGCTATCAACTCATAATTATTTTACATGTTTTTTTAAAGTGGGGCATTCCACTCATACAATAGTATGTTATTCAATCAAATACAAACACTGAAAACATTGAAAAAATAATCAACCCAGCAGGATTAGAACCTCGCATCGATACGCCTTACCGGGGCTCGATCGCTTTACCAATTAAGCTATGGGTTCAGTTACTGAGTTGACGAAATTCTCAATGCCTTCAATCATCTTTTTGCATTTATTTTTATATCGACTTTATAGCAGCCGTAAGCGACATCTAGGTGCTAACTACTAGAGTTAGATACCCTTCCCGCCGACCCTTTTACAAGTGTCACAACGGAAATAATAGATGGCGCTGCTATCAACTCATAATTATTTTACATGTTTTTTTAAAGTGGGGCATTCCACTCATACAATAGTATGTTATTCAATCAAATACAAACACTGAAAACATTGAAAAAATAATCAACCCAGCAGGATTAGAACCTCGCATCGATACGCCTTACCGGGGCTCGATCGCTTTACCAATTAAGCTATGGGTTCAGTTACTGAGTTGACGAAATTCTCAATGCCTTCAATCATCTTTTTGCATTTATTTTTATATCGACTTTATAGCAGCCGTAAGCGACATCTAGGTGCTAACTACTAGAGTTAGATACCCTTCCCGCCGACCCTTTTACAAGTGTCACAACGGAAATAATAGATGGCGCTGCTATCAACTCATAATTATTTTACATGTTTTTTTAAAGTGGGGCATTCCACTCATACAATAGTATGTTATTCAATCAAATACAAACACTGAAAACATTGAAAAAATAATCAACCCAGCAGGATTAGAACCTCGCATCGATACGCCTTACCGGGGCTCGATCGCTTTACCAATTAAGCTATGGGTTCAGTTACTGAGTTGACGAAATTCTCAATGCCTTCAATCATCTTTTTGCATTTATTTTTATATCGACTTTATAGCAGCCGTAAGCGACATCTAGGTGCTAACTACTAGAGTTAGATACCCTTCCCGCCGAACCTTTTACAAGTGTCACAACGGAAATAATAGATGGCGCTGCTATCAACTCATAATTATTTTACATGTTTTTTTAAAGTGGGGCATTCCACTCATACAATAGTATGTTATTCAATCAAATACAAACACTGAAAACATTGAAAAAATAATCAACCCAGCAGGATTAGAACCTCGCATCGATACGCCTTACCGGGGCTCGATCGCTTTACCAATTAAGCTATGGGTTCAGTTACTGAGTTGACGAAATTCTCAATGCCTTCAATCATCTTTTTGCATTTATTTTTATATCGACTTTATAGCAGCCGTAAGCGACATCTAGGTGCTAACTACTAGAGTTAGATACCCTTTCCGCCGACCCTTTTACAAGTGTCACAACGGAAATAATAGATGGCGCTGCTATCAACTCATAATTATTTTACATGTTTTTTTAAAGTGGGGCATTCCACTCATACAATAGTATGTTATTCAATCAAATACAAACACTGAAAACATTGAAAAAATAATCAACCCAGCAGGATTAGAACCTCGCATCGATACGCCTTACCGGGGCTCGATCGCTTTACCAATTAAGCTATGGGTTCAGTTACTGAGTTGACGAAATTCTCAATGCCTTCAATCATCTTTTTGCATTTATTTTTATATCGACTTTATAGCAGCCGTAAGCGACATCTAGGTGCTAACTACTAGAGTTAGATACCCTTCCCGCCGACCCTTTTACAAGTGTCACAACGGAAATAATAGATGGCGCTGCTATCAACTCATAATTATTTTACATGTTTTTTTAAAGTGGGGCATTCCACTCATACAATAGTATGTTATTCAATCAAATACAAACACTGAAAACATTGAAAAAATAATCAACCCAGCAGGATTAGAACCTCGCATCGATACGCCTTACCGGGGCTCGATCGCTTTACCAATTAAGCTATGGGTTCAGTTACTGAGTTGACGAAATTCTCAATGCCTTCAATCATCTTTTTGCATTTATTTTTATATCGACTTTATAGCAGCCGTAAGCGACATCTAGGTGCTAACTACTAGAGTTAGATACCCTTCCCGCCGACCCTTTTACAAGTGTCACAACGGAAATAATAGATGCCGCTGCTATCAACTCATAATTATTTTACATGTTTTTTTAATGTGGGGCATTCCACTCATACAATAGTATGTTATTCAATCAAATACAAACACTGAAAACATTGAAAAAATAATCAACCCAGCAGGATTAGAACCTCGCATCGATACGCCTTACCGGGGCTCGATCGCTTTACCAATTAAGCTATGGGTTCAGTTACTGAGTTGACGAAATTCTCAATGCCTTCAATCATCTTTTTGCATTTATTTTTATATCGACTTTATAGCAGCCGTAAGCGACATCTAGGTGCTAACTACTAGAGTTAGATACCCTTCCCGCCGACCCTTTTACAAGTGTCACAACGGAAATAATAGATGGCGCTGCTATCAACTCATAATTATTTTACATGTTTTTTTAAAGTGGGGCATTCCACTCATACAATAGTATGTTATTCAATCAAATACAAACACTGAAAACATTGAAAAAATAATCAACCCAGCAGGATTAGAACCTCGCATCGATACGCCTTACCGGGGCTCGATCGCTTTACCAATTAAGCTATGGGTTCAGTTACTGAGTTGACGAAATTCTCAATGCCTTCAATCATCTTTTTGCATTTATTTTTATATCGACTTTATAGCAGCCGTAAGCGACATCTAGGTGCTAACTACTAGAGTTAGATACCCTTCCCGCCGACCCTTTTACAAGTGTCACAACGGAAATAATAGATGGCGCTGCTATCAACTCATAATTATTTTACATGTTTTTTTAAAGTGGGGCATTCCACTCATACAATAGTATGTTATTCAATCAAATACAAACACTGAAAACATTGAAAAAATAATCAACCCAGCAGGATTAGAACCTCGCATCGATACGCCTTACCGGGGCTCGATCGCTTTACCAATTAAGCTATGGGTTCAGTTACTGAGTTGACGAAATTCTCAATGCCTTCAATCATCTTTTTGCATTTATTTTTATATCGACTTTATAGCAGCCGTAAGCGACATCTAGGTGCTAACTACTAGAGTTAGATACCCTTCCCGCCGACCCTTTTACAAGTGTCACAACGGAAATAATAGATGGCGCTGCTATCAACTCATAATTATTTTACATGTTTTTTTAAAGTGGGGCATTCCACTCATACAATAGTATGTTATTCAATCAAATACAAACACTGAAAACATTGAAAAAATAATCAACCCAGCAGGATTAGAACCTCGCATCGATACGCCTTACCGGGGCTCGATCGCTTTACCAATTAAGCTATGGGTTCAGTTACTGAGTTGACGAAATTCTCAATGCCTTCAATCATCTTTTTGCATTTATTTTTATATCGACTTTATAGCAGCCGTAAGCGACATCTAGGTGCTAACTACTAGAGTTAGATACCCTTCCCGCCGACCCTTTTACAAGTGTCACAACGGAAATAATAGATGGCGCTGCTATCAACTCATAATTATTTTACATGTTTTTTTAAAGTGGGGCATTCCACTCATACAATAGTATGTTATTCAATCAAATACAAACACTGAAAACATTGAAAAAATAATCAACCCAGCAGGATTAGAACCTCGCATCGATACGCCTTACCGGGGCTCGATCGCTTTACCAATTAAGCTATGGGTTCAGTTACTGAGTTGACGAAATTCTCAATGCCTTCAATCATCTTTTTGCATTTATTTTTATATCGACTTTATAGCAGCCGTAAGCGACATCTAGGTGCTAACTACTAGAGTTAGATACCCTTCCCGCCGACCCTTTTACAAGTGTCACAACGGAAATAACATACATACACACATACTATTGTATGAGTGGAATGCCCCACTTTAAAAAAACATGTAAAATAATTATGAGTTGATAGCAGCGCCATCTATTATTTCCGTTGTGACACTTGTAAAAGGGTCGGCGGGAAGGGTATCTAACTCTAGTAGTTAGCACCCAGATGTCGCTTACGGCTGCTATAAAGTCGATATAAAAATAAATGCAAAAAGATGATTGAAGGCATTGAGAATTTCGTCAACTCAGTAACTGAACCCATAGCTTAATTGGTAAAGCGATCGAGCCCCGGTAAGGCGTATCGATGCGAGGTTCTAATCCTGCTGGGTTGATTATTTTTTCAATGTTTTCAGTGTTTGTATTTGATTGAATAACATACTATTGTATGAGTGGAATGCCCCACTTTAAAAAAACATGTAAAATAATTATGAGTTGATAGCAGCGCCATCTATTATTTCCGTTGTGACACTTGTAAAAGGGTCGGCGGGAAGGGTATCTAACTCTAGTAGTTAGCACCTAGATGTCGCTTACGGCTGCTATAAAGTCGATATAAAAATAAATGCAAAAAGATGATTGAAGGCATTGAGAATTTCGTCAACTCAGTAACTGAACCCATAGCTTAATTGGTAAAGCGATCGAGCCCCGGTAAGGCGTATCGATGCGAGGTTCTAATCCTGCTGGGTTGATTATTTTTTCAATGTTTTCAGTGTTTGTATTTGATTGAATAACATACTATTGTATGAGTGGAATGCCCCACTTTAAAAAAACATGTAAAATAATTATGAGTTGATAGCAGCGCCATCTATTATTTCCGTTGTGACACTTGTAAAAGGGTCGGCGGGAAGGGTATCTAACTCTAGTAGTTAGCACCTAGATGTCGCTTACGGCTGCTATAAAGTCGATATAAAAATAAATGCAAAAAGATGATTGAAGGCATTGAGAATTTCGTCAACTCAGTAACTGAACCCATAGCTTAATTGGTAAAGCGATCGAGCCCCGGTAAGGCGTATCGATGCGAGGTTCTAATCCTGCTGGGTTGATTATTTTTTCAATGTTTTCAGTGTTTGTATTTGATTGAATAACATACTATTGTATGAGTGGAATGCCCCACTTTAAAAAAACATGTAAAATAATTATGAGTTGATAGCAGCGCCATCTATTATTTCCGTTGTGACACTTGTAAAAGGGTCGGCGGGAAGGGTATCTAACTCTAGTAGTTAGCACCTAGATGTCGCTTACGGCTGCTATAAAGTCGATATAAAAATAAATGCAAAAAGATGATTGAAGGCATTGAGAATTTCGTCAACTCAGTAACTGAACCCATAGCTTAATTGGTAAAGCGATCGAGCCCCGGTAAGGCGTATCGATGCGAGGTTCTAATCCTGCTGGGTTGATTATTTTTTCAATGTTTTCAGTGTTTGTATTTGATTGAATAACATACTATTGTATGAGTGGAATGCCCCACTTTAAAAAAACATGTAAAATAATTATGAGTTGATAGCAGCGCCATCTATTATTTCCGTTGTGACACTTGTAAAAGGGTCGGCGGGAAGGGTATCTAACTCTAGTAGTTAGCACCTAGATGTCGCTTACGGCTGCTATAAAGTCGATATAAAAATAAATGCAAAAAGATGATTGAAGGCATTGAGAATTTCGTCAACTCAGTAACTGAACCCATAGCTTAATTGGTAAAGCGATCGAGCCCCGGTAAGGCGTATCGATGCGAGGTTCTAATCCTGCTGGGTTGATTATTTTTTCAATGTTTTCAGTGTTTGTATTTGATTGAATAACATACTATTGTATGAGTGGAATGCCCCACTTTAAAAAAACATGTAAAATAATTATGAGTTGATAGCAGCGCCATCTATTATTTCCGTTGTGACACTTGTAAAAGGGTCGGCGGGAAGGGTATCTAACTCTAGTAGTTAGCACCTAGATGTCGCTTACGGCTGCTATAAAGTCGATATAAAAATAAATGCAAAAAGATGATTGAAGGCATTGAGAATTTCGTCAACTCAGTAACTGAACCCATAGCTTAATTGGTAAAGCGATCGAGCCCCGGTAAGGCGTATCGATGCGAGGTTCTAATCCTGCTGGGTTGATTATTTTTTCAATGTTTTCAGTGTTTGTATTTGATTGAATAACATACTATTGTATGAGTGGAATGCCCCACTTTAAAAAAACATGTAAAATAATTATGAGTTGATAGCAGCGCCATCTATTATTTCCGTTGTGACACTTGTAAAAGGGTCGGCGGGAAGGGTATCTAACTCTAGTAGTTAGCACCTAGATGTCGCTTACGGCTGCTATAAAGTCGATATAAAAATAAATGCAAAAAGATGATTGAAGGCATTGAGAATTTCGTCAACTCAGTAACTGAACCCATAGCTTAATTGGTAAAGCGATCGAGCCCCGGTAAGGCGTATCGATGCGAGGTTCTAATCCTGCTGGGTTGATTATTTTTTCAATGTTTTCAGTGTTTGTATTTGATTGAATAACATACTATTGTATGAGTGGAATGCCCCACTTTAAAAAAACATGTAAAATAATTATGAGTTGATAGCAGCGCCATCTATTATTTCCGTTGTGACACTTATAAAAGGGTCGGCGGGAAGGGTATCTAACTCTAGTAGTTAGCACCTAGATGTCGCTTACGGCTGCTATAAAGTCGATATAAAAATAAATGCAAAAAGATGATTGAAGGCATTGAGAATTTCGTCAACTCAGTAACTGAACCCATAGCTTAATTGGTAAAGCGATCGAGCCCCGGTAAGGCGTATCGATGCGAGGTTCTAATCCTGCTGGGTTGATTATTTTTTCAATGTTTTCAGTGTTTGTATTTGATTGAATAACATACTATTGTATGAGTGGAATGCCCCACTTTAAAAAAACATGTAAAATAATTATGAGTTGATAGCAGCGCCATCTATTATTTCCGTTGTGACACTTGTAAAAGGGTCGGCGGGAAGGGTATCTAACTCTAGTAGTTAGCACCTAGATGTCGCTTACGGCTGCTATAAAGTCGATATAAAAATAAATGCAAAAAGATGATTGAAGGCATTGAGAATTTCGTCAACTCAGTAACTGAACCCATAGCTTAATTGGTAAAGCGATCGAGCCCCGGTAAGGCGTATCGATGCGAGGTTCTAATCCTGCTGGGTTGATTATTTTTTCAATGTTTTCAGTGTTTGTATTTGATTGAATAACATACTATTGTATGAGTGGAATGCCCCACTTTAAAAAAAAACATGTAAAATAATTATGAGTTGATAGCAGCGCCATCTATTATTTCCGTTGTGACACTTGTAAAAGGGTCGGCGGGAAGGGTATCTAACTCTAGTAGTTAGCACCTAGATGTCGCTTACGGCTGCTATAAAGTCGATATAAAAATAAATGCAAAAAGATGATTGAAGGCATTGAGAATTTCGTCAACTCAGTAACTGAACCCATAGCTTAATTGGTAAAGCGATCGAGCCCCGGTAAGGCGTATCGATGCGAGGTTCTAATCCTGCTGGGTTGATTATTTTTTCAATGTTTTCAGTGTTTGTATTTGATTGAATAACATACTATTGTATGAGTGGAATGCCCCACTTTAAAAAAACATGTAAAATAATTATGAGTTGATAGCAGCGCCATCTATTATTTCCGTTGTGACACTTGTAAAAGGGTCGGCGGGAAGGGTATCTAACTCTAGTAGTTAGCACCTAGATGTCGCTTACGGCTGCTATAAAGTCGATATAAAAATAAATGCAAAAAGATGATTGAAGGCATTGAGAATTTCGTCAACTCAGTAACTGAACCCATAGCTTAATTGGTAAAGCGATCGAGCCCCGGTAAGGCGTATCGATGCGAGGTTCTAATCCTGCTGGGTTGATTATTTTTTCAATGTTTTCAGTGTTTGTATTTGATTGAATAACATACTATTGTATGAGTGGAATGCCCCACTTTAAAAAAACATGTAAAATAATTATGAGTTGATAGCAGCGCCATCTATTATTTCCGTTGTGACACTTGTAAAAGGGTCGGCGGGAAGGGTATCTAACTCTAGTAGTTAGCACCTAGATGTCGCTTACGGCTGCTATAAAGTCGATATAAAAATAAATGCAAAAAGATGATTGAAGGCATTGAGAATTTCGTCAACTCAGTAACTGAACCCATAGCTTAATTGGTAAAGCGATCGAGCCCCGGTAAGGCGTATCGATGCGAGGTTCTAATCCTGCTGGGTTGATTATTTTTTCAATGTTTTCAGTGTTTGTATTTGATTGAATAACATACTATTGTATGAGTGGAATGCCCCACTTTAAAAAAACATGTAAAATAATTATGAGTTGATAGCAGCGCCATCTATTATTTCCGTTGTGACACTTGTAAAAGGGTCGGCGGGAAGGGTATCTAACTCTAGTAGTTAGCACCTAGATGTCGCTTACGGCTGCTATAAAGTCGATATAAAAATAAATGCAAAAAGATGATTGAAGGCATTGAGAATTTCGTCAACTCAGTAACTGAACCCATAGCTTAATTGGTAAAGCGATCGAGCCCCGGTAAGGCGTATCGATGCGAGGTTCTAATCCTGCTGGGTTGATTATTTTTTCAATGTTTTCAGTGTTTGTATTTGATTGAATAACATACTATTGTATGAGTGGAATGCCCCACTTTAAAAAAACATGTAAAATAATTATGAGTTGATAGCAGCGCCATCTATTATTTCCGTTGTGACACTTGTAAAAGGGTCGGCGGGAAGGGTATCTAACTCTAGTAGTTAGCACCTAGATGTCGCTTACGGCTGCTATAAAGTCGATATAAAAATAAATGCAAAAAGATGATTGAAGGCATTGAGAATTTCGTCAACTCAGTAACTGAACCCATAGCTTAATTGGTAAAGCGATCGAGCCCCGGTAAGGCGTATCGATGCGAGGTTCTAATCCTGCTGGGTTGATTATTTTTTCAATGTTTTCAGTGTTTGTATTTGATTGAATAACATACTATTGTATGAGTGGAATGCCCCACTTTAAAAAAACATGTAAAATAATTATGAGTTGATAGCAGCGCCATCTATTATTTCCGTTGTGACACTTGTAAAAGGGTCGGCGGGAAGGGTATCTAACTCTAGTAGTTTGCACCTAGATGTCGCTTACGGCTGCTATAAAGTCGATATAAAAATAAATGCAAAAAGATGATTGAAGGCATTGAGAATTTCGTCAACTCAGTAACTGAACCCATAGCTTAATTGGTAAAGCGATCGAGCCCCGGTAAGGCGTATCGATGCGAGGTTCTAATCCTGCTGGGTTGATTATTTTTTCAATGTTTTCAGTGTTTGTATTTGATTGAATAACATACTATTGTATGAGTGGAATGCCCCACTTTAAAAAAACATGTAAAATAATTATGAGTTGATAGCAGCGCCATCTATTATTTCCGTTGTGACACTTGTAAAAGGGTCGGCGGGAAGGGTATCTTACTCTAGTAGTTAGCACCTAGATGTCGCTTACGGCTGCTATAAAGTCGATATAAAAATAAATGCAAAAAGATGATTGAAGGCATTGAGAATTTCGTCAACTCAGTAACTGAACCCATAGCTTAATTGGTAAAGCGATCGAGCCCCGGTAAGGCGTATCGATGCGAGGTTCTAATCCTGCTGGGTTGATTATTTTTTCAATGTTTTCAGTGTTTGTATTTGATTGAATAACATACTATTGTATGAGTGGAATGCCCCACTTTAAAAAAACATGTAAAATAATTATGAGTTGATAGCAGCGCCATCTATTATTTCCGTTGTGACACTTGTAAAAGGGTCGGCGGGAAGGGTATCTAACTCTAGTAGTTAGCACCTAGATGTCGCTTACGGCTGCTATAAAGTCGATATAAAAATAAATGCAAAAAGATGATTGAAGGCATTGAGAATTTCGTCAACTCAGTAACTGAACCCATAGCTTAATTGGTAAAGCGATCGAGCCCCGGTAAGGCGTATCGATGCGAGGTTCTAATCCTGCTGGGTTGATTATTTTTTCAATGTTTTCAGTGTTTGTATTTGATTGAATAACATACTATTGTATGAGTGGAATGCCCCACTTTAAAAAAACATGTAAAATAATTATGAGTTGATAGCAGCGCCATCTATTATTTCCGTTGTGACACTTGTAAAAGGGTCGGCGGGAAGGGTATCTAACTCTAGTAGTTAGCACCTAGATGTCGCTTACGGCTGCTATAAAGTCGATATAAAAATAAATGCAAAAAGATGATTGAAGGCATTGAGAATTTCGTCAACTCAGTAACTGAACCCATAGCTTAATTGGTAAAGCGATCGAGCCCCGGTAAGGCGTATCGATGCGAGGTTCTAATCCTGCTGGGTTGATTATTTTTTCAATGTTTTCAGTGTTTGTATTTGATTGAATAACATACTATTGTATGAGTGGAATGCCCCACTTTAAAAAAACATGTAAAATAATTATGAGTTGATAGCAGCGCCATCTATTATTTCCGTTGTGACACTTGTAAAAGGGTCGGCGGGAAGGGTATCTAACTCTAGTAGTTAGCACCTAGATGTCGCTTACGGCTGCTATAAAGTCGATATAAAAATAAATGCAAAAAGATGATTGAAGGCATTGAGAATTTCGTCAACTCAGTAACTGAACCCATAGCTTAATTGGTAAAGCGATCGAGCCCCGGTAAGGCGTATCGATGCGAGGTTCTAATCCTGCTGGGTTGATTATTTTTTCAATGTTTTCAGTGTTTGTATTTGATTGAATAACATACTATTGTATGAGTGGAATGCCCCACTTTAAAAAAACATGTAAAATAATTATAAATTAATTTTAAACAAACACTTTTTTTATTTTTAGCTTTCATATATATTGTTCCATATACCAGGATATGGAAGTTTTCTATAAAATAGGCAGAAATCGATGTGACTACATACATATTATAACCATACATTTACATTTAATTGAGAACGACCAACATCCTAATCTCTATCTATCACCACTGCTTATTAGTAGTTATTACATAAGTATGTAGTCAAATTTTCCTGACAATAAATGACACTAATGTACATACATCTGCTTGATGCCTTTTATTGTCAGCATCTGACTGATTGACTGAATAATATAGTCATTTACAGACATTACAGCATCACAATGTGGAATACCTACTTATATTCTGCAATTATGGTGATATTAATAAAATTCTACCTGACTAATGCATATGTTTCAATACATTTTGCACATTATCTAACCATTGATTTTTCACTACTTTAATATCATCCTTCTGGGTATAGTTAGTACATGATTATTTCACTGCATTCACTGTAGGCGATATCAGACAGATATAACTGGTTTACAATAAGTATACCTAATGTTATTAGTTGTAGGCACTGGTATAGAATTATTACTGTGAAAATGTCTGACTTGGGCACTTGGGCAGGTATTGTACTTACTTGCAAAAGGTCAATCTTAAAGGCGTTGGTGTTTGTATCCAGTATTTTTTTTTATATTTTGCTCTTGTAGTAATACCTGAGGAGGATATATCAATGATTAGATTCATTAAAAACATTAAAGGTAAGCAAGAATCAACTTCACATAACCTAATTATAAGTAAATGAATTGGTATTCTTACCTTGTATTGTTGCATGACGTGCACACAGTTGACGTGTAATTATTACTCCCTTTTTTTGTTGCATCGATTCGTCTTTTCAATGCAAAGGCTTATTTGATTTAAATTAGATTTATCTAAACTAGTATTTGCATTTATTCGATTCTATTTCGCCGATTTCCCGGTCATTACTGACATTCGCTGTCAAACTTTTTTTTTAAATTGCGACTGGGATACGATTTTGTCTATGATTTTGCCAAGAGTGCCAACATAACGAGTCGAATCAATGAAATTACTATTGTCGGCTTATGGAGAGATTATAAATCACACATTTCTTAAAACGTCATTTAGGCTTATATAGCGTTTTAACTATATGATGGTTAAAACCTCATTTAAGGATTTTTTATGAATAAGGCTGTTAGTAAACAGTTGTCGTAAAATATTTTCCATAGATTTGTTCGCTTTCTTGATATTTAAAGTTACGTAGGCGTTAGTAAAAAGTTATGTTTTGAGTTTATGTTACGATTATATTTAAATACATAAGTACAATTATTATGGCGTTTAGAACTTTGAACTTTTGAAAGAATTGAAACTTAATTGACATACATAAATTAAAAACATAATTGATAAATATATGATTTACTGATCTGATCAAGTTTTTTATTTTAGTAGTTATACTATTTAAATATGAATCTTTCACGAAAATACTCTAAAAAACTCAATCACAAATTCAGTTATAATTGTCTTCAGTTGCCGCGATAGTTATTCATGAAATAAAACAATTAAAAACGGATTTTATCGCGTGTACTGAGCTTAAATTACATCGTCAGTCGACCCGTTGACCACGAACGCTGTGAAGTGTTCGAAACGTCGGGATGTAATTTAAGCTCAGTACACGCGATAAAATCCGTTTTTAGTTGTTTTATTTCACAAATTCAGTTGTTGTTTTTCTTATTACTTCAACTAGCCTAGTCGGTAGTGACCCTGCCTATGAGGCAGGAGGTCCCGAGTCCAAATCCTGGTTATTTGTTTGTGTCTTTATCACGGATATTTGTTACTGAGTTATGGATGTTTTCTATGTATTTAAGTATTTTCCTATATCTATCTATTATATATATCGTCGTCTAGTAAAGCCTGACCAGAAATATATGATTATTGTCAAGAGGGCGCTATTATTCTCATTTATATGGCAACAGTCATAGAGCGTGTTATTCTTTGTGGTATAGTGACATCTTGATTTGTCACTGATTTGTTTACCTGTCAGCTCTGATGTTAATTTGAAAATGTTTCACAGCGAAATAGTATCATTTTCCGAGCATATTATTTACATCAGTTTATTATATACACTATTTACAATGTTTCGCTCTTGACTATGGATAATTTTGGGAATTTTTTGTGGTTTATTATTTAATATTCAACACTTTATTTTTATTCAAGTAAACCGCCTCAATGACACTTGACAACAGTGACAGCCTATCACATGCACTCACACATGCATATCATTCTGTCATTAAAATTATTGCCAGTGTTAGAAATTACTTCCAATGAAATTCCGCAACATGGCGCATGATCATATATTTCTGGTCAGGCTTTACTTACAACACAAGTCTTATTGAGCTACTGTGGGACTAGGTTGACTTGTAAGATTGTCCCATAATATTTATAATAAACTCTTTCTCAGTTAGTCACAAACTTGCATAAACATTAAAGAATTTTCAAACCACTTAGTCCTTTCGAAACTTCACAAAACTATCACTAGTCACGCACAATAAAGTTAGACAAATTGCCAGCCAATTTCGCTGGAACTTGGCCAATTCGCTTGTCAAATGTCTTAATGACATTAATTAAAGTTTCTTGAAAATGTCATCGGTAAACAGTTCGAGGGGACTAGATTATAGTCCACTCAACAAGGAAGTTTTGACACAACAGTTGAAATTAAATATTTACTTAAATAATTAACCAAGGTTTGCTGAAAGAAATGTGTACATTTTTGTCGCCTTTGGAGATTTTGACTTGCATTTTACAAGCATTTGCGTGCAGGCTCTGTACGGATACGGAAGTATGGTCAACTTTAGCATTTCACAATTACAAGGGTACAGTCGAGGACAAAGAGATGTATACACTTTTGGACCTTATTGCGTTGTAATAAGGTCCAAAAGTGTATACATCTCTTTGTCCTCGACTGTACCTCTTTTAATTCGATACTTGCCTCTATATACTATTTCCTTATAAGTTTATTTTATGCTCTAAAAGATACGCCAAAGGTATATGTCTAAATTGTAGATACTTTTAGATTTCTAATTATTTAAAAACATAATTTTATCTAAAAACAGATCAGTTGTGTATCGATCGTTGTTTCAGTTCTAATAAAAATCGCCCAACAAAACAATAGTATTAATGTACATAATAATCATTTATTTATGCCGACTGGAGATGTCTCAGTATATGAGTAAAAATGATCTCCATCAGTCGGAGCATTCAGGCGTTCAGACAACGGCGTCAAAATCCATTTACTTTATTAGATAAGACTAGCTGTGTGCCGGTTTAATTAGAGACGTCCGATGAAAGTAATACGATACTCGTTGACGAATCGGTCCGGAGTATTCTAACTTCTAAAATATACATTTAAATCAATGAAATAATTAATTATTTTTATGTATCTACATACCTAAAATGTAATTGTACTTACCTCAAGTTACCTAAGGAAGAGCGGTGTCTCCAAACACAGGCATTTATTTTGTTCATAAGGAGTTTCCATCCCTTGGCTCATGTTTTACGTGTTTTTGTTAAATGCATATTTATTTATTTTTTATTTATTTTGATATTGAATTTACTCACTCTGCATCTCGCTTACATTAATACTAGTGTCCAAGATGCATATCGAGAGAAACCAAATCAAGATTAGATTGTTGAAGTTCGAACTGCTTCAGGTGAGTGCGAGACAACACGTGCGAGAATCAGTTTAGTTGAAAAACTATTTGTAGTGATCCACGTGTTTTGTTATTGGTTTACGTGTTTGGTACCTATATCATTATGATCATCAGCTCATACATTTACAGTCAGCAGTACATATACCTAGTTTTACTGCTGCTAATGGCGTTAGCTCATTGTACAAGAAGGTTATGGTCCTCATTTTTGAATACCTTCGTAAATTATCAATCATTTATTAAAAATATGATTATTTGTTTAAATTTTTGACGTGATAACGTCTTATAAATCGATGAACACCGGTAGCATGCACGAAAAAACGTCACGTCAGGTCAGATCTCCATGGTAACGTTACGGCTCATCAATGTTTTCTTGTGACGTTATCACGCAAAATTATCGTCCGTAAACCCATTTTACAACCATTTTTTTTCTGTTCATCTCACCATGGTCAGCATTGGCAGAGAAATAATAAGCACGTTAATGTCAATTTTTTTTAAGAAAATAACTTAAAACAATTTGACCTGGTTCCCAAAATCTATAACGAATTACCGTCAGAGTTGAAGAACACATGCATAACAAAACAAACCTTCAAAATGAAACTAAGCAGCGTTCTATTAAGTAAACTAAAAAATGCGATACAACCATTATAAGTATACATATTGCACTTCTCATGTGATACTCGAATGTCCTAAGTAGATTAAGATTTAATATAGATGCAGTGAATGAACGCGTTCAAAATTCATAGAAGTACCTAATCATTATTATTATTAGTATACACGTTTGATCTATAAAACTCTCGTGAGACTAACATATTAAAAATATTTAAAAAAGGGTAACCAAACCTTCATTTTACTGCATCTGTATTAACATTAACATTAAATTTACATATTGTAAAGAAATAGTTATATGTGTGACCGTTTCTGGACCTTATTACACTGGGATAGGGTCTATCAATGGTCAGTCGGGTGTTACTGTTTTGTTGGTGGTGGTGGAAATATAATGTAATATTATATTTAGCTTACTATAGAATTTGTAAACTGGAGCCTCGTGGTTTGGCAGAAGAACTGTTGTAATAAAATTGTAAGCCGTTTCGTGAATAAACATTTATTTATTTTTTATTTCATTTATTTAATTAAACAGATATCAATCACAAACATGTCAACATTACATTTCGTGGCAACCATATAATTAGTTATTATCCTTAGATTAAGTATGTTTGTTTGCATGTGGTTGTTGTCGCGAATAAATGTTTTCTATTTCTATTTCTAATATTAGCATGGTACCTCAGCTAGCAGCGGCAAACCATACTAACCACTTTGATTATGTAAGTATGTATATTTCCGTATAAGAATGTTCCCAGGGCCCCTTTACCCCTTTGTGACATTTATAAGACACCTGTCTCCGTCAGTAAAAAAAACTTTTTACTATTCACAAATACATCGTCCAGAAACAAATTCAGACACCCGACACCGTTCTCGTTCTAAATAAACATTCCTTTAACATCCGAAATAACATTATAAATCATCTTCCCTTTAGTTTTTGTACTAGAATTCGTTAGTTGGCATGTTCCGCTATTTGCTTTACTTTTACAAACATATGGGAGAATCGCATCATTTAAAAATATTAATTTTGTAAAGTGACAGCAAAGGTGTTGTTGGTTAACAGTTTTGCATTCCTGTGCAAGGTATGCAGAAAGTTAGAATATGGTGAAGTCAAAATATTTTTCGATTTAGTAATTTTTTTGGGGTAAGAATTGGGGTTCTTACATAAATTTTCCATGATAAAAATACCATCATTTATGTTCTTCTATACGAGCGTTTTCATTAGCGAGCATCCAGCGGAGCTATCGGTGGCGCGTGCATCGTTTACTGAGGTCATTCGCATACATTAGTAACATTTTGATATTACATTTGGTTAATAATCATTCTTAGCCGTGGCACCATGACATTAAAAAAATATGAATATTTTCAATATCAATACTATTATGTTTTGATTACACCTACCGAGTACAGTGGCGAGTCAATGCTCTCGACAGAGTGCTCGCTGAGTGTAAACATATAGCCGAGTACAGAAAATGACCGAGACAGCCACTCGCTCCCCAATAGTTTTACTAGGCCGAGTGTCCACCCCCGGCTGTCCGCACTGACTCGCCGACTCACTCGCCACTGTAAATGCTCTGCTCACCGACCTGCGCTTGATTCTGTTCTACCCATCATTTGATTTTATGTTCATGATAATTATTCATTATGAAAAGGGCTCTAAATTCACTGCTACAATTCTTTAATTGCAAATACTTAAATACAGTACAGAACTCGCAGCACCAAGATCAGGATCCCCTCAGAATTCTCAGGACTTCTCGTACTAAACGACCCTACTTCTTCAATTATTGATTGTACATATTCCTATTTTACGAAAAAAAATCAGTATAGTTTGAAACTATTTCTTTGCTATTTACAGTGGAGTAAGTTAAGCTTCGGCGAACGATGTTAATTAACAAACTGACTGACTTGCCACAAAATTGAAAAGTGCGTGTAAACAGTTACTCGGCCACTTTACTGCCTCAGCCGAGTTGCATATTAATGTCTCGCCACTGTACTCGGTAGGTGTAATCAAGGCATTACTACTTCGATGCCTTCTAGCAATGCCTTATACCTACCATTAACGCTGACATTCCCTCGGCATTCGTATCTCTAAATTACTCTTCAGACATTGCAGTCACGGAGCAGCAACCCCTAATTTTTACTTCTTCTGCAATTGCCCCGTTTCACCTGGTAATTTGTTCATATTTCCCCTAAACCTTACGAGTAGCTGACCCCAGCGATTATCAATTAAGGACTTTCAGTTTGTGAAAGCCCTTTATCAGCTGGTTTTTAAATACGATGGAGGACTTGGATGTTTGGTATATTTAGGTACTTACATACATCTATTTGTATCATGAAGAAAGTTTACGGATAGAACAATCTTTTATCTTTACTACTGTTTCAAACGATAGAGATAAAAAAAGGAGACGTAATCCCACAAGGATAAAATTGTGATTCCATAATAAGCCGCCGTCTCGTTGCACACACACTCACTTTTGACGTTTGAACCAATCACCGCTCGTCCACGAGTTGTTTATGTGTGCGTGTCGCGCGTAAACACAAAGAAATCGGCTTATTATGGAATCACAGTTTTGTCTTCACGGCGTTGCCTCTTCTTATTTTCTATTATGTTTAAAACGGGGTATTTATGTCCTATGTTTTTTTGTGTTTCCAAGTTCCCGATATTTACTTACCTAGTAATATTAGTTTACCATTTTAGCTTTTGAAATTGTAACCTTTCATGGTACATTATTCTCGTAGCGTGTCTCCCGGCTTTTTGCGCAATTTTACGCAAGCAACTGCCATCTATCTATCTGACCTTCCAACCCAGAGGGGAAACTAGTCTTACCTCCAGGCCACCAGCGCTTATTGTAACCTTTCATGTAATCACCAGTAAATTGTCAGCATCCTTCTTTTAGACGCCGTAGTGGCGGCGCGTCAAAAATATTAGCAAGCAAGCCGTTCATTAAAATAACGAAATTACTTGTTAATCGCAACATTATCGAAATTAATATTTAACTCGCATGACTGACCAGTCATGGACCCTGCAACAACTATACTAGGGCCAGGGCGGGGCCAGACTTGACAGTAATTAGGAATTCGGGCCACTTGAGACGGGCACTAAGCCTGCACAGTATACGGAATAAAGACAGTAAACCTCCTAATGCCGTAACTGGTTAGTCACGGACAGTGTAACTATACTAGGGCCAAGGCAAGGCCAGACTTACCAGTAATTAGGGATTTGGGTGCACTTGAGACGGGCGCTAAGCCTGCACAGTATAAGGAATAAAGACGGTAAACATCCTAATACCGTAACTGGTCAGTCACGGACAGTGTAACTATACTAGGGCCAAAACAAGGCCAGACTTGCCAGTAATTAGGGATTCGGGTCCACTTGAGACGGGCGCTAAGCGCCTACACAAGTCACAGTATAATGACTAAAATCAGTAACCTATCTCTGCTATCTGCGATGCCGGGGCACTAACGATAAGCGTATTAACAAAACCGATGCTAAATAAGGGATTCAGGGTTATTTGAGACTGGCGGTAAGCACAATATGAAGATTGAAGTGACCTGTCTAATGGGTAAGTGATGACAAAGTAAGACTAGATATGTCTAGACTAGGGAATTTTCGTCTTTTTAATCCAGCCAGGATCAAAACATACTTACTCTATATACCTATTATTTTTTCCGCTTTAGAATAAAGCAAAAGGTTATTCACATATTTTTTTAAGATATTAAAAGTCGTTTGTGGAAGATGGATTACTCTATGAAAAAACTATTTACTCTGACTAAGTTAACGGCAGGAAGTTGAGTTAACGAGTGATTGATCATGTAATCATGATGAGATAATTTTGATGATAGTTAAATTTATCTAAAGTAACAAGAAGCTTTTTAAAATAGCTCCTAACGAATTTATGGAAAAAAGGGTCACGTTTTTACCATTTTAGCTGTGGCACTCTAAAGAAAAGAGAATAAGGGCCTGTTTCACAATCTCCAGATAAACCTATCTGCCAGTTAAAATTATTGCTATCCTTTTCTCCAGTCAATAAAAGAAAAGGACAGCAAACATTTATCTGACAGATATGCTTTAACTGGAGATTGTGAAACAGGCCATAAGTGTGGTAAAACATACTAATAAAATGCACTGACATATGTTAGAATACGAGTAGTAACAAATGACAGAATCAATTTTACGGCAATGTTCATGGCAAATATTTGCCCCAGTTTTGTATAATTTCATACTTTACACATTTGCTTTCATCACATTCTTAACACTCTCACGCTAATTAACACAATAAAACCGTGAAATAAGCGTTAAAAATTGACGGAACACACTTTAGTCAATATTGTAAAATAAATTACGTTTTTTCTTAGACTAAGCCGAGCTTAGGGAAACACGTGTAAATGTGTTTTGGAGATTAGATGTTTAAAAATATCTGTTGAAATAAATATTGTGTTCTTTCGGATAGTTTTAAGTGAGATATATTTAGATTTGTATTGAACAGTCTAGGTCTATTATATTATTTTCTTAAGATACGATATAGAATAATAATAAGGAAAGCCGGAGAAAATTGGATCACAATAGCCAAGGAGCAAAATGGAGGAGACCTTTACCCGATCCAGGTCCATATTGAATATTCAGTTTATTAAAATTAATAATTAAAATAAAAACATATAAGTATAATTTTACATTTATTTTTTATTATTTTTTTTATACCACGACGGTGGCAAACAAGCATACGGCCCGCCTGATGGTAAGCAGCTACCGTAACCTATCATCATCATCATCAGCCTATTTTAGTCCACTGCTGGACATAGGCCTCCCCCAATGAGCGCCATAGCGCCCTGTCTTCAGCTTGCCGCATCCAGCATCTGCCTGCAGTCTTTCGCAGATCGTCATCCCACCTTGCCAGAGGGCGTCCTACACTACGTTTGCCGAGTCGCGGTCTCCACTCAAGAACACGTTTACCCCAGCGGTTGTCGGTTCTTCGCGAGATATGGCCGGCCCACTGCCACTTCAGCTTGCTAATTCTTTGAGCTATGTCGATAACTTTGGTTCTCTGTCGGATGTATTCGTTACGAATCTTATCCTTCAGAGAAACTCCGAGCATAGCTCTTTCCATAGCTCGCTGAGCGACTTTGAACTGGTGGACCAGCCCTACCGTGAGTGTCCACGTCTCAGCTCCGTAGGTCATTACGGGTAGGACGCACTGATTAAAAACTTTCGTTTTCAAGCATTGCGGTATGGATGACGAGAAGACTCGGCGTAGTTTCCCAAATGCTGCCCAGCCTAGCTGGATCCTCCTTTTGGCCTCCTTCTCGAAATTGTTTTTACCTAACTGCAGGATCTGCCCAAGGTAGGTGTACTCAGAAACAATTTCAAGAAGGTGGCCATGTACGACGACCGGTCCTGGATCAATGTGGCCATTGATCATGACTTTGGTTTTATCCAAATTCATGCCAAGACCGATGCGTCGCGAGGCTGAAGCTAGGCCGTCCAGCATCCGGGTCAGCTCCTCTAGCGACTCCGCCATTACGACTATGTCATCAGCGAATCGCAGGTGTGAGATGTAATCGCCGTTTATGTTTATGCCCTTACCTTTCCAGTCCAGCGTCTTAAACATGTCTTCCAATGCGCTTGTGAACAGTTTCGGGGATATGACATCCCCCTGTCTCACCCCTCTGCGCAATTGGATGGGTTTAGACTGCTGGCCCTGTACTTGGACACTCATAGTGGCGGCTTCGGAGAGACATCTCAGCACCTTGATATAACGATAGTCTACTTGGCATCGCTGTAAGGATTCCAGAACAGCCCAAGTTTCCACGGAGTCAAAGGCCTTCTCATAGTCCACAAAAGCGAGACACAGGGGCTGATTATACTCTTCGGACTTCTGTATAATCTGCCTCACTGTGTGAATGTGGTCTATGGTGCCATATCCTCCGCGGAATCCAGCCTGTTCCGGTGGCTGGAACTCGTCGAGTCTTCTGGCAAGACGATTCGTGACCACTCGTGAGAAAAGCTTATAGACGTGGCTCAGAAGTGTGATGGGTCTGTAGTTTTTAAGGAGGGTTTTATCACCCTTCTTAAAAAAGAGCACCACCAAACTCCCGCTCCACGCCTTAGGAGTTCTCCCACTGTGAAGGACGGTATTGAAGAGGTTCTGCAGCTCCTGTATAACAGGAGCTCCTCCTGCCTTCAGAAGCTCTGAAGTAATACCATCCTCACCGGGGGCTTTTCCATTTTTAAGCTGCCTCAGAGCTAACACGATCTCGTCTTGACTGATGTCTGGCAGTTCGTCGGTATAGTGGCGTGTCAGGGTGGCTCTTGAATCATGGTCGTCTCGTCGGGAGTGGGGGGCATGTGCAGAGTACAGCCGGCCATAAAAATCCTCTATCTCGGCGGAGATCTCCGGCTTCGACAACACGGTCCTCCCGTCGTGCGTTTTTAGCTTCGTCAGGTGGCTCCTGCTAAGCTGCTGAGTGAATACTTTGGACCCTCGGTTTCGCTCTATCGCCTCTTCAATAAGGCGTGTGTTGGAGCTCCGAAGGTCGCGCCGTACCATCTTCGCAATTCGCTTATTCAGGTCTGACCTCTCTGACGAAGTCGCTTGGGTAGTCTCCCGTCTTCTTGTCATCAGCCCCAGAGTCTCATCCGAGAGTTTGGACTTCTTGCCAGTACGCTGTTTTCTGCAGAACTTGATACCCTCGTCCCTCAGCGTTTCGACCAGATTGTGTAGGGTCTCGTCGGCGTCATCAGTGGATTCCAAGGCAACAAATCTATTCCCGAGAAGCTGCTGAAACTCCTCGGTGCCCGCGACGATTTGGATTTGGTTAGGCCGGAGCGTGGACTTCATCAGACGGTTTCTTTCAAGCTTCAAGTTGATATTCAGAGAGCCTCGGAGCAGTCGGTGATCAGATCCGGTATTGAACCTGTTGATCACTGAGACATCTCTGAATATGTGCTTGCTATCCGTCAAGATGAAGTCGATCTCATTTTTTGTCACAGTGTCGGGGCTCTGCCATGTCCACTTCCTTTGAGGCTGTTTCTTAAAGAAGGAGTTCATTAAGAATAGCTCCTCTTTCTCAAGGAAGTTGACAAGCATTTGCCCCCTGTGATTCCTGACTCCATAACCATGCGGGCCTATTCGGGATTCGTTGCCAGTCCGGATTCCCACCTTGCCGTTAAAGTCCCCCATAACAACGTTGAAGTGAGCCTTTGTGGTGTTGTGCAAGGCTTTGGATATGTCTTCATACATATCCTCCACTTCATCATCCGAGTGTGCCGAGGTCGGTGCGTAAACCTGAACTACCTTCACGCTATACCGCTTGGAAAGCCGAAGGATCAGGTACGCTACCCTGTTCGACACACTGGAGATTTCTTGAACGTTGCTAGAGAGGGCCTTATTGACGAGAAAACCTACGCCACCCTGGGATGTTTTATCACCCTCGCGAAAGTAGAGAAGATGGCCTGAGTCTAGGGTTACGGTGTCCTCTCCCTCTCTACGGACTTCACATAACCCAAGAACATGCCATTTAATGTTCTCTAACTCCACTTCCAACTGCGCTAGATGATGGTCAAGCCTCAGAGTGCGTCCGTTGAACGTAGCCAGGGTCAATTTAGGAAGTGTGTGGTAGCCTGTTGTAGCCGTAACCTATGGACGCCTGCAACTCCAAAGGAGTCACATGCGCGTTGCCGACCCTTTACAAAAAGGAGGATTCACTGTGTTGACGACTAAAGGAACAAGAATGTCCCTCATCGTCAACACACTGGGTCCTCTTTGAGCTCTTTGGCAACCTTACTCACCAGCAGGAACACAACACTATGAGTAGGGTCTAGTGCTATTTGGCTGTGGTTTTCTGTAAGGTGGAGGTACTTCCCCAGTCGGGCTCTGCTCCAGATTTGAGCGATGACATTCGCTGAACGTGCCCTACCACACTTAGCGAGATGCCATTCGCAGTGCCCATACCTCTCTTTTTGGCGTAGTTTAAGGACATACCCAGGTCCGGACGTAGTTTAAGGACATACCCCGGGTCCAAAACATTGCATTAAGAAAATCTAATTTATTAATGCAATGTAAAATTCTTTTTTTTTTTAAATCTCAATTTAATAATCAGCGTGATAACGCCGCGAGCATTATGGGCATTTTTGGACTGGAAGCGATAAGGAGAGGCTATGACTAGTTACTGTGTGTAATTATTTGAAAAAATTGTTTTGTATTAAGACTTTATGTATTGAATACAATTAAAATCTTTCTTCATTATAAATTATAAACATAAAAATAAAGAATTTAATAATTATTGTAAAACTAAATATTTTTGCATGCAAATAAACTGAAAGTTTTAATTTCATTCATTATGACACGTGATCCAGTAAGTTTATACAATCATCGTGTGCGTCAAATCCGGTAGATCTGATTTTTTGCAGACTTGTTTGTAATGTTGGCCCAATAAATAAACCAAGTTTGTGACCTCGAGCGCCGAACGCAAATTTGTCAAAAAACGAATAATCATTTTTAGGGTTCCGTAGTCAACTAGGAACCCTTATAGTTTCGCCATGTCTGCCCGTCCGTCCGTCCGTCCGTCCGCGGATAATCTCAGTGACCGTTAGCACTAGAAAGCTGAAATTTGGTACTAATATGTATATCAATCACGCCGACAAAGTGGTAAAATAAAAAGTGAAAATTTTTTTTTTATTAGGGTACCTCCCCTATACGTAAAGTGGGGAGTGATTTTTTTTTTCATTTCAACCCTAACGTGTGATATATTATTGGATAGGTATTTAAAAATGAATTGGGGTTTTTTAAAATCATTTTTCGATAATGTAAATATTTTCGGAAATAATCGCTCCAGAAGTAAAAAAATATGCGTCCCCCCCCCTCTAACTTTTGAACCATAAGTTTTAAAAATATGAAAAAAAATCTCAAAAGTAGAACTTTATAAAAACTTTCTTGGAAAATTATTTTGAACTTGATAGGATGAATAGTTTTTGGAAAAAAATTACAAAATAATTTCTGAACTAAGTTTGTAATTTAACCGTATAAGCAGGTGTTTATTGTACCTGTAATTTCTACAAAATTACAATGAAATGACGTGCTTTCAAATAAAGTAAAAACGGTGAAAATCGGTTCACGCAATAAAGAATTATCCCATAAAAATCATCTTCCATACTTTATGCTCGCGCGCAATAGTTTACTCAATTTGCCGATAGATGTCGCTGTACATGGAACTCTCATATCATATCCTACATGGCGGTGTTGTTAACTCTTAAGTGGGGACACTTACTGTGACGGACGGAAAACTACGGAACCCTACAGTGAGCGTGGCCCGACACGCTCTTGGCCGGTTTTTTTATATAATTTTGGCGATTATAATCCCTAAAGACTAGTTGACAGTACCTTTTCAAGACATTTTAAAAGTAGACTAATTTTGCTACAATATACGACTTGAATTGTCTCTGTAGACCCAATAGTTTCCGAGATAAAGCTTTACCCTTCCCCTTCTCTTCAAAAAAAAAACGGTTTTATTTTGAAAAGTTTATCTCGGAAACTATTGGGTCTACAGAGACATATCTAGTCTAATATTGTATAAAATTTAGTCTTTTTTAAAAAACTCCTGAGAAGGCACTATCGAAAAACAGTCCTTTGGGGTCATAATCGCCAAAGTCTGAAAAAAACGATTTTTCGATTTTTGACAAAGTTGCGTTCTGCGCTTGAGGTCACAATCTTGAATTAGTCATTGGGCCCAACCATAAACAAGTCTGCAAAAAATCAGAACTACCGGATTGTACGCACAGTACCCCGTACTTTTAGGCGACAAGGAAAGAGGCAATATCCGCTTAGTGTATTGAATTCATTAAATTGTCGAAAGGGCCTCTGCGCGTTGGCATATGCCTCCCAAATGTCCGGAATACCATTGTTCCGTGGTTGGAAATTCTACCCCGTCTATATGTACGAAGATCTAGTTAAGAAAAAACTTTGTAAAGCACCCTTGGGACCAAATTTGTTAGCAATGCCGTCTTGACTTGCCTCCAAAAGAAAAAGTCCCGAAACAAATTGTTGGCAAACGGAAAAGTGTCCAAGAGCGAAAATATGTTGATTGAATAAAGAAAAACTATTAAAAGTTTCTCCAAGTTTCTGGTTCAGTTGCCACAGACAATGAGCTCGATGCGTCGACGGCTCGCTTACCTAAGGGTTAAATATAGTTGCAAAGGAAAAAAGATTCCTAAGAAATAGTGAGATGAATAGTGTCGTGAAGATGATCTAATGTATTGTGCAACATTACGTGAAGGATGAAATTAAAGTGATACTCGCGTACCTAGTATTAACTAGATATCTGCCGGTAATTTTAATATTATGAAACCAGATATGATGGACTAAACTAATTGCTCTGTCTAGGAAAAGAAATAAATAAAGAAATAGAGAAAGAGATAATAAATAAAATATATTACAATTTTACTCAATAACTAAAACTATTTAATCCCACAGCAAGCTCAACAAGACTTGTGTTGTAAGTTAAACATAATTATAGAAAACGTCCATAATAGAGAAACAAATATAGGATTCAAACCCGGAACCTCCTGCTTTGTAGACAATCACTACCGACTAGGCTAGGAGGCCGTTAAATAATTTTTCTCAAACATGCAATGAAATATTCTCTTTACGTTCCTTATTCCTTCCGGCGCAGCATCTCGAGGCGGCCTGAAATGGGATTTCATACAACTTTTCAGGCCTAGGCCTGCAAAGTAACTTTTTTTTTTTGTTTCAACTTCCAACCTCATTCAGACAGCGTCAAAGATGGCGGCAGGTTTTATGAACAGCTGATTTTAACTTTTTAATTTTTACTTCATGGTCGCTTTTTAGATTGAATAAAACATTGTCCTTTTGGTTTTTTATTTTATTTTATTTCATTGCATGTTTGAGAAAATTACTATACATGCCTCGGCGTGAAAACGGATTCCCGGCCTCGTATCTATCCTGTATCTATCTGTCTATATCAACTTGGCCGGAAATCCGTGTTTTCCCGGCCTCTGATGTAATGTTACTATTACTAATACTTAATGATGTTGTATTTTTATTAATCGTTTTAAGTACTTAGTGTTTCCTTGGCGATTTTTTTGAGTCATTATACTTAAGCATATTTTGATATTGTTTTTAAACAGAGTATTTCAAATACTCACTAAACCAATAGAAAAAAACATACCTACGTTCTACGAAGCAAACACGAGAGATGATGTGAAATGTGTCGCAAACGTGGCAATGGATATATTTATTATACGAAAGTTCATATGAAATATACTAACGCGTTTAAAATACAACATGTTTTAATAGTAACGCATGTCCCCAAGAGAAAATTCACCTAAAACAATGTCCCAAACCCGTAATGTCTGTCGCGTCTAGACTCGCAAACTTAATTTCCCCTCATTTTTCTACGCCAGAAAACGATGGTTTACCGGCTCATTTCACGACACTTTATCTTTCTCGAAGCTGTTTTTACGGCGTTGTAAAGTTTTCTTACAAGTTCTAAAGGCTTCAATGTTCTGAGGTTTAAAGACTGGAGGATAATATAGTGATCCTATGATGGCGGAGTTTTTCTCAAAGAATGTAGGTATTGTTTCTTACCATGCAAATTGAAATTCATGTTATAATTGAAAGAGTTTTTGTATCGATTGACCGAAAGGTATTTGTAACAGTTGTGAAAGTTTTGGTGATACAACACACAGTAGTGTTAGGTCACCGTGTATCAAAAAAAAGTCATAACAATAATCAAATGTTCTTTTGTTGTACGCTATGTTGATTTGCGTGAATAAGGCGAATAATGATCATCA
The DNA here is from genome assembly GCA_947086415.1 of Pammene aurita. Lineage (NCBI taxonomy): Eukaryota > Metazoa > Arthropoda > Insecta > Lepidoptera > Tortricidae > Pammene > Pammene aurita. The sequence continues at coordinate 4,244,939 of OX352301.1, forward strand.
TCACCAAGTATTTATCAGTCTACAGAAAAAAAAAAGAAATTAGAATTTAGTTGAAGCAATAGCACGAGAGGTAACTACATGACTCGCGGTATTTAAGCTCCCTACGTGTTGTGGAACCAGCCTGTGTAACCCAAACTGACCCACGTTGGACTTTGTCTTTCATCTCCCCCCCAACCCTCATTTTCCGGCTTCCAACTCTGACGGATCGATAACCGACCAGCCTGTGTAGATGGCAATTTGCATGCTCGATCTTCATCACATACATGTACTAGAAATTGAGGGGGGAGGATGAAAAACAAAATCCAACGTGGGTCAGTTCGAGTTGCACGGAGTAGTTCCGCAACATGTTCCCAACATGGGAGCTTAAATACCGCGAGCCATCCGGTTGCCTCGAAACTGAAACTACCCGTCATTGCTCTGATAATTATTTTAACTCCTAAAACTGGGTAATATGTAAAGGTTTCCTCATAAAAATCCTCGAGAATTGAGTTTCAACTCTCTAGTTCTTGTAGCAAAGTTAGCAAGGATCATGTCCTCAAGTGTCTCTAAACAAGATAGTGTGTTCCGGAATAATTTCCGCGTCGCCAAAGCAAACACGTGAAACTTATCATTGCCGTAAAACTTCTCGGACGTAATATCACGACGCGCATTCCCATCGCTTAGTAAGTCGAACTTCTGTAGACCTATTATAACTATGGGCTTAATATCTGTACCAACGACGTGCAATCAAAGAGCATACTTATATTGGGTTGATGAAGAGTTATAATCGCTTGTGGTCGGGGTAATGTTGGAATACTCTAGAGGCCAAGTAAGTTTGCCCACGCTTAAGATTCCTATAACTTTCTTAATACCTCCAAGAGATTACCCACTCGGCCGTATGCTCTCAGATATCCGAATAATAATAAAAACTACAATCCCCTTTTATTTGTTTCAGGAACTACCTAAGTAATATATATGGATATTAATTCCGCTCAATAAATACGAATTATTGTATCGGTTTTATGAGAAATGTGTTTTCGATATGGGGAGGCAAAGTTTGTCAGTCATTGGTTTATGGTGACTCATAGGTACTTGTCTTTAACCAATTCCTACTAAAAGTTTGGATTTTACGCCTTTGGATCACGTCAAAAAATAAGTATTTTTTTTATACCACGACGGTGGCATACAATCATACGGCCCGCCTGATAGTAAGCAGCTACCGTAACCTATGGACGCCTGCAACTCCAAAGGAGTCACATGCGCGTTGCCGACCCTATACAAAAAGGAGGATTCACTGTGTTGATGGCTAAAGGAACAAGAAGGTCCCTCATCGTCAACACACTGGGTCCTCTTTGAGCACTTTGCTCTTTGGCAACCTTACTCACCAGCAGGAACACAACACTATGAGTAGGGTCTAGTTCTATTTGGCTGTGGTTTTCTGTAAGGTGGAGGTACTTCCCCAGTCGGGCTCCAGATTTGGGCGAGATGACATTCGCTGAACGTGCCCTACCACACTTAGCGAGATGCCATTCGCAGTGCCCATACCTCTCTTTTTGGCGTAGTTTAAGGACATACCCAAGTCCGGACGTGTCTTTATGTTTTCATTTAAACAGTAACCATATGATTCCTAATGTCTTTAGGATATTTGGACCTCCTTAACGCAACTTCACAGCTATATGGATTTGAAGGTAGATTATAACCTAGAGTTGAATATTTACCATCACCAAATTCATTCCATAAGGAATAATTAACTATTTTTTTATCTGTAGCTATCTAATGCTGTTTTAAATAATTATTTCAATTGCGGCTTAAATTTTATTTTCTTCTTTTGTTTTAAATTACTTTTACTAAAATATAGATTCGACTTACACACATTTAACGTCAGCAGTCTCCGGCAGTATTTATGGCCAGACCTAATGATTCCCCCAGCCCCATGACTAAACTCTATTAATAATCTTTATGGGATCGTGTGAAACTTAACGATACCAATCTTAACCGAAAAAAAGATAAAACGGTAGCCGTTCTGGGCTCCGAACTGTCAATTTGAATTATTTGCATACCACGACACGAGCTCAGTCCAAATATTTCCCATTCCGGTAGCCTTCCAAATAATTCACCGAGCTAAGGGTCCTTTTTTAAACGTCCGTCGTCAATTAAAATAACGTCGTCTATTTTTTTCGGGATAAAAAACTCGACGGCGTGGGCTTTTGAATCTTTCCGTGAGATAGGACATTCTACAGGTGCTAAGTCGGGTGGTCACCGCGTCAACCGAAAACGACAAAGACAAATTCGCTCTTCAAGTATTTAGAATTATGGAAAATAAAACCTTATCTCTTGGTAATAAGAAGTAATTTTATGAAGCAGATCGTTTTGAAGCGTAAAAAAGTGGGAATAGCTTTCCTAATGATCCTTATCTAGTTTATCTTGCGATGTGTTGGGAATAAAGCTTTTGATTATTTTTCATTGTTAAGTTTATTAAGTGCCAGTTTTACAGAAATTTAATCTTCTTGGAGTGTAAAAAAGCTAACAGTGCTCCGTTATTAAAACGAGAGGCAAGTAAAGGAGGTAATAAAATTAAAAAAAGAGGGATAACTCTTAAACTCCGCGGTGTTGTATAAAAATATTAATTTCCCTTGGGAACAATGACTGGTTTGCTTATTAATTTTTAAATACTTAATCGATTATTTTCCTGGAGACGTAAGACAGTAGAATCCATTAAATAGATAAGTTATAAGAATCCTGGTGGTGTGGGACGCTACTTGCGCTGATACGTTGGCAGTGTCCTACTTGCCAGCCACGTCCAAACAAGCTGGGGCAGCGGCGGATGCCCGAGAGCGATCCAAGGTCGGGAAGTATAGCTGTCTCGGCGCCCAGTACGATTTTGTTGCATTTGGCGTCGAGACACTCGGCCCTTGGGGAAAAAGCGCGCGTGGGCTCTACAAGGAGATAAGTAAGCGGTTGAGGGACGCAACGGGTGACCCTCGCGCGGGCAGCTTTCTCGCTCAAAGAATAGCGATTGCTATTCAGCGCGGGAATGCTGCCTGCGTGATGGGCACCCTGGCTAAAGGGCAAAGTTTTGATACGTATCTATAATTAATTAATGATATATTTGTCATTTTATTTTTTAAGTAGTTTTAAATCTAATGACTTGTTTTCGAATAAAGTGTGTAAATTCAGTTAACCCTAATATAATAATTAATTTAATTTAATTTATTTATTTAGAATCCTTTGATCTCCTTAAATCCATCTAGCTTAGTGCAATTTTCATTCAAAATATCTATGTTTTTGCTGAGCTAATGGCTAGACGCAGATTTATCTAGATTTCATAATGAGATAAAATCAGATTGAAAATTTATAAAGGCTCTTTGCTCGAACTGTTTACTCGCCAATTATTAATTAAAATTAACGAATCCTATTAAAAAAGTATCTTGTTAATAAGTAGGGGCAAAAGCACACTAACGAACTCAACTGTCCTTAAATTGACAGCCAAGGATTAAAAATGGTCACATCACATGTCACTGCGCATTCATAATTCAATTAACAAGCCATATTGGATTTCACAAGGGTCCACAATTTACATACGCAAAAACCTATATTTAGATAATATATTATTAATGTCTAATTTACTTTATTAGCTCCGGTTCCCCTCGCTCGGGGCTCGGGGGATTTGCGCGAGAGCGAAATTTAAATTTGAATGACCCCTTCAGAGGATGCTATTGTTTTCCGCACTTAAGCGTGCTGAATAAAGTATCGTGTAACTTATATTTGTGATTAATTGGCTTGTGTGTGGAATATTTACCGTTGTTTAAAATTACACTTCCTGGCCGCGTTGCGTTAAGACAAAACAAAGAAGCATGTATGATTTCCTTATTTTAATGGACGGCGATTCACACCTAAACTTTAAGAAATTGTTTCAATTGCATAATTGATATATTCTTGATAAGCATAGATTATGTCGTTAGAAGTAGAAGGCCTTTCCTCTTTTTATATTACCAAATTGAAACATTCCCCATAAAAAAGGCGGAAACTTTCGTAAACGTGCTCACTACTACCATCATAAACCGAAACATTTTAATGGTCTTTTAAACAGAAGTTAAAAAAAAAACAGTATAATATAGTAAACATTCAAATAATAACGGAATTGAATGGAATTGGACTTCAAATATGTACTTTTTCTGAGTGATAGGCAAAAACCTAATCTTCATAAGCTTAGCTTGTAAAAGTTACGGTATTAAAACAAAAATGAACGGTATTAAAACAAAAATGAACGGTATTAAAACATAATAATATATAAAAGTGTAGGTATTTGTGAGGCTTGACACAATTTTTATTTTTCTATCTTATTAACATAATCAGCTTTCCCACGCAAATTCGTCCTACAAGGCTCCATTAGTTAGCCGCTAGGCCTAAAATCCAGTGGCCTAGGCCAGTAAAATGCATCGCAAGTAATTAATAGCCAGCGTATGCAATTCAAAAGAGGCGAGTCGTGCAGCCCGGATTGGGCTCTGCCAAAAAGATAGCAGAAAACCGCATGCATAGGGTTACCGGGTTTTAGCACTTGGCTTGAAATTTTGGAAGCTTTGGGCTTGTTTTCGCAAAGATGTGTGGAACGTTACGTTTTGTCGTAACAGTAGCACATTGTCTACATCTGGACATGGAAATAGTAGATTGTACAACAAGAGCTTAAAACAACCCATTTCATCCGAGGCCATAGGGTTACCAGGTTTTAGCATTTGGCGTAAAAAAATGAGTTTTAGTTCAATCATAACAGATCAGACGCGTGTTGGTCAAATAGATACGAGTGGAGAAAAGCCTAAGTAAGTCAGGTAAAATACGCCATTTAGTACCCTTGTGTATAAAATTGATCTAAAGTAACACAAATAACTTTTATGTGATTTCTTTAATATTTACTTAAATAATAAAATTAAAATAATGGGGAAAAACTTACACAGATCGAATTAGCCCCCAGCCCCATTCTAAGGCAACGATATACCTATTTATATGCATTGGTATAGAAAACATACATAACTCGGAAACAAAATGTAAGCACACAAATAAAGTAACATGGGTCACAGCTGATATTTTCTATACCTATCATGTGTACGGGAAGTACTCTAATAAAAAAACGAGTTTTTATTTTATAGTTTTGTCGGCGTGATTAATACACGTACTCATACCAAATATCAGCTTTCTAGTGCTAACGACCACTAAGCTTAGCCGCGGACAGACAGACGAGCGGACATGGCAAAACTATAAGGGTTCCTAGTTGACTGAAGGGTTGACTACGGAACCCCTAAAAAACATTTACAAAATGACAAAGAAAATTGTTATTTTTTTCGAAACTGCATAATATCAAAGGAGATACATATATATAAGTTTGTTATGTAAGCCTCATAAAGAATAAAGCAAAATGGGTGTTGAGTCGACGCGCCCCAATAAAATTATAACTATATTTTTGGCAGCATTGGTAACCCTAATTCTGAATGAATAGTCAAACATGCACTTAGCAGTAACCGTCGCCGAAATGCAGATTCGTTACGCCAACTTTAACATGAACTTTTGGTTTGATATCACTAGGATGTGATCACAAAGTCACGATACTGAAGTGAGTCGTCGCTATGATGTCATTTCCCGATACACTACATATCTAGTAGTAATATACAGAGGTCACACTGAGACGTCGCCTATCATGTTGTCCCTTTTTAACACATGACAAAGTTCTCTTTCTCACTTAGGAAAATACCGGGTACTAAATATGTTGTCAAACTCAAGTCCCCTAGATAACTGTGTCTCGTTTTGACTAAGGAGGTAATGACGTTATCAGACAATCAAAATGCTTTAGTCGGTAATAAGGTTCAACTGTGGTTAGGGAAAAAGTTAGAAATTAGATCCACTTCATATAAATCCATGATTCAGTTATCTGGTTTGACCAGGTTTGACACATTCACCCATGAGAGAGTGTCATATAAATTGGCTGCTTTCCTAAAAAAATATATTTAGTACGTCATTAGATTATCAAAAAATATTGGACACGTATTTTTTATTTTGTCAATCAAACAAAAATTGGTGAAGATATAGCCCGTTAAAGTTCCGCGTGACAGTGGATCCTCGTTGAGCTCTGGCAACTTTACTCATGGGCAGGAACACAACACTATGAGTAGTGTCTAGAGCTACTTGGTTGTGGTTTTCTGTAAGGTGGAGGTGAATCTTCCCCAGTCGCTCAAATATAGCTTGATACAGCATTAATGTCAAGAAAAAAAGAACGTCCCATGATAATTTTTAATATCTTGCCCGCTTAGCCACTTTTGGTGTTGACTGTACAGTCGCCATCGAATATATCGGAGCGGCCAAGGTACTTAAAAATATCTGAACATGCACTTTCTCACCTCGACAATATTAAAGAGGCGTTGTTCAGATGTTTGTGACCACCTTGGCCGCTCCGATATATGTGATGGCGACTGTACAAGCTTCTATACAAGCATAATATTACGAGTAATCTTCTGAACATCATTAGTAAGTTATCCACGGTTTTAACTCAGACATTATTAGGTATGTTAAAAAGTCAGATTTACAGGTAAATAAATAAGCTGAAGGAAACGCTGGTGGCCTGGCGGTAAAACTTTGAATCCGGAGGTCTCGGGTTCAAATCCCGCCTAGTACCACTGAGTTTTTCGGAACTCATGTATAAAATATCATTTTATATTTACCAGTAGCTTTTCGGTGAAGGAAAACATTGTGAGGAAATGTGACCAAAAAAGCTTAGGTTAGTTTCCCCTCTGGGTTGGACGGTCAGGTGGTATTAGTAGCTTTCGTTAAAACTAGTGATTACGCCAATTCATGGGATTAGGCTACCGAGCGGACCCCAGGCTAAATAGACCCGTGGCAAACGGGAGGAGGACAGGTAAATAAATAAGCTGAAAAATCTTTCATATATTTTTTTTATAATCGAATACTTTTCCACCAAAAATCCAACCCTAATTCCCTAAAACAATAGGCAACATTAAAAACAAACTCTTTGTACATTTTTGGTGGAATATTGTAATCCGTACACTTCAAAAGGCAACTCATTAAGTGGCGGGTAAAGAAATGTTCGGTAATCAGCTCGCTGGCGGCGATTAAGACGCACAAACAAAGTTGAGCCGGCCCCGAGACAACGTCCATGAGTTACGGTTGCTGGATGTGTCTTTCAAAAACCTATGGTGCTTTGTTACCTTCCTGAGTGAGCTGTTTTAACAATACGTCTTTACTCACACACATTTTTTTAGTTTTGGAACCGGGCATGTCCTTAAACTACGTCCGGACACGGGTATGTCCTTAAATTACGTCCAAAAGAGAGGTATGGGTATTGCAAATCATCTCGCTATGTGTGGTAGGGCACAGCACAGCGAATGTCATCTCGCTCAAATCTGGAGCGGAGCCCGACTGGGTAAGTACCTCCACCTTGCAGAAAACCACAGCCAAATAGGACTAGATCCTACTCATAGTGTTGTGTTCCTTCTGGCGAGTAAGGCTGCCAAAGAGCTCACAGAGGACCCAGTGTGTTGACGACGAAGGGCTCTCTTGTTCCTTTAGCCGTAAACACAGTGAATCCTCCTTTTTGTAACCTTTTGTGTCCTTTTTGTGGTCGGCAACGCTCATGTCACACCTCTGGAATTGTAAGCTACGATAGCTGCTTACCATTAGGTGGGCCCTATGCTTGTTAGCCACCGTCATGGTATAAAAAAAAAACCGGCCAAGTGCGAGTCCAACTCGCGCACCGAGGGTTCCGTAAACACCTATAACAAGCAAAAACCTCTACGCGTTTACGAGGAAAAAGGTAGTAAGTTAACAATTTAAAAAAAATATTTTTTGTATGATTTTACTAAAAATGTCTACTTTTCGTAATTTTTCCTTTGTCTGTGCTATATGAAGTTTCTTCGTGCCAAGTTTCAAGTTTCTGAGTTTACGGAAAGTACCCTTTAGGTTTTGAGTTTCTTGCGAGTACTCAGTTTCAAAATATGCGACTTAAATTGCTATTTCTTTTGATTGCGTTGACATAAAAGTTTGGTTTTGCTACATCTGAAAGGTTCTATTGCCCTGAGTATTTGACATGAATTTCAATTTAATACCTCCACGTGTGAGATATAAAGACTGTGAGATAAATAATGGCCAAAACGTACAGTTTCATCACTTCCAGTATCGAATCTACATCTAAAGTAATCCATAAGTTGAAATCTAAGAAATTGAAATTGTAAGGTAGACGTAAGTTTTCAAATACCGCAACTACCTTTAATGTATTGTTATGTGACCGTGACTGCCAGAATGCAAATAATGCAACTATCGAATTATATCAGAGATAATTGCAGTTTGATTTCTATTCTTTTCCGTTAATCCTTATTAGATTATTTGGATTGAAATTAGTAAATATGCTTGCTAACTTAAATATTACGTATCTGGATATCCTGTATTCAATTATTATAGTCGAGTTGACAATAATCGAATAATTGTACAAGTAAATAATCTCGTCAAGTGTAATAATTTAGCATTGCTAATTATTATTCACTTGAAGTTATTTACAAGGAGTAAATATATTACTTGAACCTTTACGTATTTTGCGAAGCGGATATCCTGTATTGCTGTCACATTATGATTAAGTAAACGATACTAAATATTGATGGTTTAGTAAATAATAACTTATTATCATTTTTAAATTATATTTTCATCTATTTTGAACTAAGCAAATATATTTACTATTATACTATTTCCAATTATTTCGATAACCGGATGTGCCGGTAATATAGAATTCTTGTCCTGCCAGGTAGTAGAAGGGGTAATGGGTAAGCCCTTATAAACAAGTGTCTGGCAGTTGTGGGACACATTGGTGATTGGAGAGCTAACCAGCAAGAACCAAGTTAAGTGTAATATTGATTACTCACCTCTAAATAATATCGAGGGTTAATTGAATAAAATGTATTGGTGTGTACCTTGTTACCGTGTACCTAATAATGTATTCAAATATATAAACGTGTAATACTGTATTTCAAGTTGGTGCATGGTACAACGTACACACCAACCTTATATTGGAAATAATTTAGCCTTTCTGATTACATGAGATTATATATATATATTACTCTGTTTTTGCTACAAGTGTTGAATATATTATGTGCAGAATATTATGATTAATGGCCTTACGGGATACTTGTAGTAATGGTTGGGGAATTAGAATGGATTTAAGATCCTTTGTTTTATATCTTGACTTACTTAGTGGTGATGGCAGTATTGCAACATTGATTAAATTATTCGGAATTATTATAAGTAATATTCTTTAATAAACATCATTGCATTTACCATGGTCGTTCTTAAAATTTTATATTAATAAAATGGACTCTCACCTTTAATCTATTCAATGTTGAATAAATGAAATAAATTATATTTTGTCTTTTATTAACTACATCTGACACACGCGTTTACGAGGAAAAAGGTAGTAAGTTTAAAATTAAAAAAATATTTTTTTGTATGATTTTACTAAAAATGTCTGCTTTTTGTAATTTTTCCATTGTCTACGCTATATGACGTTGCTTCGTGCCAAATTTCAAGTTTCTGAGTTCACGGGAAGTACCCCGTAGGTTTTGCGAGTGCCGAAAAACTCTAAAATTTGCTGCATAAACGACTGTATCTTTTGATTGAGTTGGTTTTTAAGTTTGATTTTTTCACAGCTCCAAGGGACAATTGACTTGAGTATTTGATATAAATTTCAGCTTAATACCTCCACGCGTTCCTGAGAAAAATGGTCTTGACAGACAGACAGACAGACAGACGGACAACAAAGTGATCCTATAAGGGTTCCGTTTTTTCCTTTCGAGGTACGGAACCCTAAAAACACGTTTTGTTATACCACGAGGGTGGCAAACAAGCATACCGCCTGATGGTAAGTAGCTACCATAGCCCCTGGACACCTGTAACTCCAGATGCGCGTTGCCGACCCTTTAATATAAAGGAGGGTTCACTGTGTTGACGGCTAAAGGGACAAGAAGGTCCCCCGTTGTCAATATACTGCAACCACTTCGAGTCTCCTCTTTCCTTCATCCCCTCTTTGATTACTAGTATGATTACAAAAGCTTGCCCAATTTTCATCAAGGTAGTGCTGCTCACATGCAAGTGCTCTGATTCAACTTGCCAGTGCAGCTAAGGCCGCACTGGCAAGGTCGCCATGTGATGCGGGACAGACGTAGAGAGAAACACTGACCTTGGAGTATTGTTCATGCTGCCTATAAAGGTTACATGTGAGATTGTATGCGTGTCGTCAAAGCGGTAGTGTTCGCTTTGAGTGTAAATGATGAACGTTTACCTTGTTTCATTGATACTTGGTGTTAAGGAAATACACATACTGCCATATCTAGTCTTCGCGACTTGATCCGTCATTGTCGTCCCCTTCTATTTACCGAAAACTTTTCCGTCGTACCTAATTTATTTTCCGACTAAATCTTATAAATTCGAGCGCACGACCGTCCGCACGCGATTTCACTCAAACGTCGACTTTCTGATAAAGGCATTCGTAGTTTACCATTGCTTCAATTCATTTTATCCGCTTTTTATTCGTGAGTGTTTCTTTGAAACTACGCTCTGTTTCTGGTTTTACGGGCCTTGAACTTAGTGGAATATGACTTTCTGTGATGCATGTGCAATTAAAAGTAATGTATAAAGGAAGTTATTTTAAGTTATTTTAGTTACTTTTGATGCTCTTGCAATTATATATAAGTATAAGTTATGTAACTTACTCATTAAGCGAAATGTAAATTTCTTTTGAATAATAAAGTTCTTTAAACCTAATTTTGTGGTTATTCTACATTTACTATATTGACAGATGGCTCTTCAGCGATGAGGCCTTCTTTTGCTTTCTCTGTAGTAGAGGTATATTTATATTAATAGTATCTACCTCATCATTTATATAGATTTCCATACTTTTTTTTAATTTATTTATATCATAAGGAAATACAGAAAATAAACCTTAACTAAGATGCGCCACTGAAACCTGTTAAGGTTTATGCGTGGTGCAAATGCATCGCATCGCTTGCAACAATTTAAATACATTATGACAGCGTCATCACCCATCATACAACGTCATCCTTTCTGTAAACAAATACTTTCTTAAATGCATTTGAATCTATTTGAGATATGCGAAAATTTATGGATTTAAGTAATCGTTAATCTGGCACGGTCAAGAATATTATACTAACTTAATTTTCTTTAAAAAATTGAATGTACAAGGTCGGTAACGTCCATGTTCCACCCCGGAGTTTTGCCGACGTCTATTGACTATGATTACCACTTACCAAGCAAGTCTAGATAGTTTGCTACCAACATGTTATAAAAATCGTTTGAACATAAACACTGCCATAAGTAATAAACCAGCAATATCGCTTCGAACTCCAGCGACCCGATTCCGCACTCTCCGTAGAACGGAATGGAAAAATAACAGCAAGCTAATTGGAGTACTCCTGTTAAACCCTTTCATTCAGTTTTCAAGTTATCGGGCCTAATTTAAATGGTTTGCTCCGACGGTGGAACTTTTTGTTGGACTGAAGACGGAGTTGGTTCTTGTTTAGGTTTAGTAGTCACTTTGTGAATTGAGAAGTAGGTAGGTATGATGTAACCTATTGATGTTTTATATATAATAGCCTTTTCCCGCGGCTTCGCCCGCGTACTATAAGTACTCAAAAAGGGTACAATACCCATGTTGATTTTCAGACTTTGTGACCACATTTGCCCCTTTTGGGGGTTGAATTTCAAAAAACCTGAAACACGTGTTTACTCATTTATCGTTAGGAATACTCCTGTGAAGTTTCGAATAAAATAGTCTATCAAATCTTGTTTCGCCATACAAACTTTGGACCCCCATTTTACCCCCTTAGGGGGTGAATTTTGAAAAATCCTTTCTTAGTGATCCCCTAGACCTTATAAGGAACCTATGTGCCAAATTTGAAATCTATAGACCCAGCGGTTTGGGCTGTGCGTTGATATGTCAGTCAGTCAGTCAGTCAGTTTCTTCTTTTATATATATATAGAAGTCAGGTGACTATTAAAAGACTTCTTACGATCATGTTTTCTTGTAAGAAAGTTCTTATTAAGTACAATAATTAATCCAGTATTTGGGTAGTAAAGTAATTTAGTAATTTAATCAGTGTTTAGGTAATAAAGGTATTTTCCTCCGTTTTTGATCGGGGTAAAATTGATGTAATATATACACATGTAGATATTAAATAACTACGATATTATCACTTAATGTTTAGTTTAGCTCTTGTGTTTTGTATATATATATTTTTTGTGTCTAGTATGGCAACACCGCGCTGCAGTAGATTTTTGAAATGACCGGTTTTCCAGTCAGTTGACGAACGAACGTGTGTCGAACCATACGCTATCCGTAGCCACAATTCTCGTTTTCGCGCTCTTTCCTAAAGCACCACTATCGACTCTCTCGCAGCATTATCATAACCAGTGCAGTGTATTCGGAGCCAGCTGACGACAACCATGCGTAAACCAAGGTCTAAGTCAGACGACTGGAGGTAACGGTTTTAAGGTTTACTCTAGCGAACGACAGGACACTTTTCAACTAGCACCAACAGTATCCGATAGCGACCAGCGGTTCTTTTTTTTTTTTTTTTTTTTTTATTATGGGACTGACCAGCGATTGGCCCTAATCTCACCTGATGGAAAGTGAAGACAGGGCCTAAGATGGAGCTCACCGGTTCAGTAATAGCCTATTCACTCTTGCTTTAAAAATGCCGAGATCGTATTTATCAGGGAATACAGATGGCGGGAGCGCATTCCATTCCTTGGCAGTCCGCACCAAAAAAGATGAAGCAAATCTGCCGAAGCAGCCACGGCGTTCGAAGGTAAGCTCCCTATTTACACCGAACACTTAACGTAGACCGATAAATAAGTTAATAACAACCTCCTCACTTCACCCACCTTCACCTTCACCACTTCTCGCATATTTCGCAAAGTTATAGCAAAGTACAGTCCACCTCTTCGGAACCCAACATTTTTGGTCCTTCGAGCCGGATAATTTGATAGGTGACCTTTGGTTTTGTCATTTCTTTTCGCAAAGTCACTTGTATTGTCGAAATTCGTTTTGTCATCGACAAGTTTTTAAGTAAGGTAGTTATTAAAATTGTTGAGGGTAGGGTAAGACGTAAGAAGGTTGTTTGCATAGTGGTGCTTTAAACTGTCGTTGGAATCATTCGTTCGTCTGTTATTGTCTTTAATACCGCTGGCAACATTGTTATAGCTGTCAGGTGTCACTGTCAGCTGTCTAATCAGTATTGTTATTGTTTGGTTTGAGGTTAATTTTAGTTTAATTTCGTGTTTTCCCTTAATTCCCTTGTGAATAATTACATTGTAGTGATTATTTCCTTTGTTTACAAAATGGGACACGGGGATAAGTCGTCGGACTCTGGGGCGGACGCGGATCCGCTGTTAGTTGCACGAAATTATGAGGTCATGCGGATAGAACATTTGCAGATGTTGTCTAACGAAGATCTAGCGTTATGCACAGAGGCTGAATTATCTTCCATAGCTAAGGGCTTTCACGAAGCACCAGTAAGGATTTTGAGTAGCGCTCCACCAAGCGACCACCGCGAGATATGCTCTTACACGTCGATGTTTGACGCGAAGTTAAGAGCAGTAAGAGCTCGTTTGTTATCGATTTCCAAGCCTGTCGTTGGAAGTTCTGGCATTTCGGCAGCGCCCCTACCGGTCTTACCTAAGTTACCGAAGATACAAATAAGGCCGTTTGACTCAAAAGTAGAGAATTGGATATCATTTATCCAATTGTTCAACTCTTTGGTGCATAAGCGAAGTGATATAGCCCCTGTAGAGAAACTTCATTACTTGTTGTCTAGCGTTCAAAATGAAGCCTATGACCTGATTAAAAATTATCCTATCACTGATGATAATTATTTGGTAGCATATAATATACTGTACAAACAGTACAATAAAACTAGAATGATAGCGACTACCTACTATGATAAGCTTGTGCAGTGTGAGCCAGTGAAAGCGTCTCGGGCTAGTGACCTCCTCAGGGTACAACGGGTCTTTAATGAAAATTTGTCCATTTTGACATTGTCCATTTTTGGCTTGTCCAACTGCTGTGGTCAAAGTTAGATGAATGCACAAAGGAGCAGTTTGAGTTGGAGCATAACTCTGATAGTATTCCGGAGCTTGATAAATTGCAAGACTTTATTGAAAGAAGGCATCGGGCTTTGGAGGCTGCAGCATTTGTTAGTGATAGAACCCAACCTAGTAGCAGTAAGTCTGCTAGTAATGCTAGTAAGTCCAAAATCGCTTTGGTTGTAGCTGGGTCAGTATGTGTATTGTGTAGGGAAGCTGATGGCATTGCTTCTTGTCCGATCTTCTTGAGCTATGACCCCACTACTCGTTTCAAGTGTGTCAAGGAGAACAAGTTGTGCATTTTGTGTTTGTCCGGCGGTCACCTGGTGAAATCCTGCAAATCAAAGCAGCGGTGTGAACACTATAAGTTCTCACATCACTCGCTACTGCATTTTGAGAGTGCAAGTACACCCATGATTACCGCCATAGATGTAGATAATTCGAAAGGTCAATTAGATTCTCCGAACCCACTGGTTATGGTGGCGAATAACATAGCGGCTCCTTCATTGTTTAAGACAGCTAGAGTGCTGATGAAAGATGCCCAAGGGGACTTCGTTCCAGTTAGGGCTTTGCTCGATGGCGCTAGTGCTTGTAATTTTGTGAGTGAGGCATGTGCTAAGAAGCTTGGTCTTCATGTAGATTATGGGGAACATGCAGTGACTGGCATTGGTGAGTCCCTGTCTCAGCCAGGTGGAAATTTGTCCATTAATGTTGTGCCTAAGAGTGGAGATCCTAGCGGTACCTTCGCGTTAGAGGCTTACCTGCTTCCAAAGATTTGTCCGGATACACCCTCCGAGCTTTTTGACGAGTCTTCATGGCACCATATTGGGGATTTGGATTTAGCTGACCCCTCGTGGCACACTCCGGGGCCGGTAGACCTGCTTCTTAGCGTTAACGTTGTCGCCTCATCGTTGCGTCACGTTGTGGTTTGGTCCACGGGGATCCAGGGCAAGCTACTGCCCTCAATACCGTGTTTGGTTGGGTCCTGATGGGTGATGCTGGCGCGTCGACGGCAGACGATTACCGCTTCTCTTGTCGCTCTCACCCTAGCTACTGCCCTCTCGCACAACCTATCGTCTCCAGTTCTCAACCCCGCTCCTACTCTCGCTAACCTTCTCGTTCTCGCCTCGACTCTCGTTCTCGCCATCGTTCTGACTCTCTCTCTCGTTCTGCCTCTCGCTCTCGTTCTGACTCTCGCTCTCGCTCCGATTCTCGCTCCCGTCCTCGCCCTCAGCCTAGCGATGGCTATCGTTCTCGTTCTCGCTCGCCTTCAAATTCAAACTTTGTTCTCGCTCCCGCTCTCGCTCTCACTATCGTCCTCGCGCTCGTTCCCACTCTCGTGTTCGCTCTCATCGTCACTCTCACTCTCGTTCCCATTTTCGTTCTCATACTCCTCTCGTCCTTTCCATTTTTACATCTTCGCTCTACATTTAGTTATCGCTATCGGCCTGATTGCTGCCCAGACTCCCGTCACCGTAGCAACACTCGTTCTCGCTCTCGTGATGGGTCATTTGAGGGCGGGCAGACGCCTCACTCGAGCTTCTCTCGATTGAAATAGCTCAATTTCTAGCTCTCCACTATGACCGTGTCGTCCAGTTTTCGCTTACTTTAAATTTTATCGACATTCGTGTTCCTATTTTCTCGTCTAATCAAAATACTAACGTATTTTGGGCTGGCAGAATGTTTAGTTTAGCTCTTGTGTTTTGTATATATATTTTTTGTGTCTAGTATGGCAACACCACGTTGCAGTAGATTTTTGAAATGACCGGTTTTCCAGTCAGTTGACGAACGAACGTGTGTCGAACCATACGCTATCCGTAGCCACAATTCTCGTTTTCGCGCTCTTTCGTAAAGCACCACTATCGACTCTCTCGCAGCATTATCATAACCAGTGTAGTGTATTCGGAGCCAGCTGACGACAACCGTGCATAAACCAAGGTCTAAGTCGGACGACTGGAGGTAACGGTTTTAAGGTTTACTCTAGCGAACAGTATCCGATAGCGACCAGCGGTTTTGCCGAAGCAGCCACGGCGTTCGAAGGTAAGCTCCCTATTTACACCGAACACTTAACGTAGACCGATAAATAAGTTAATAACAACCTCCTCACTTCACCCACCACTTCTCGCATATTTCGCAAACTTATAGCAAAGTACAGTCCACCTCTTCGGAACCGAACACTTAACAAACTAGTATAAAAGGAAAGAAACAAAACCACCGAACGCTCCACATTGCTAGACGAAATTAATTAAATTAATTAACTAAATAAATAGATAAATAGGTATCATTTTAAATCTCTAAAGTGTCATAGGTTTTAGTTATAATGTTTATTGCTAATATGTAATAAAAATTGAGTGCGACCAGTGAATGAGATGTTTCCCCTTAACTAGCTTTTTATTTTTTTTAATCTGTATAAGCCAAGAGACAGGCGCGGGCTGAAAAACAGCGCTGTGCAGCCGACCGAGCTCGCGGCAAATGCTGAGCTCCGAGCCTATTGTCGCGAAATTTAGTTTAGTTTTTAAGTTGTGTGTTACTTGTATTTTTTTTCCTTTCCCTTCTTGTGTATTGTTTTATGTTTTTTTGTTTACTTCGGTGTATGTCTACGTGTCTGTATTTCTTTTCGTATTTTTTATTTATTTCTGCGACAATAAATGCTTTTTTATTTTAAATAAACAACTTAGTCTAAAACTTTTAAAGATTTTATATACCAGTGATTAAATTAAGATCTACTTCCAGGTTAGCATGAAATGGATATTTCATGCTAACCTGGAATATAAAATATTTCATGTGAATAGTAACGTTTCCGGATATTGGGTAGAAATACAGCACCAACTAACCGAATATAAAAATCTAACACCAATTCCACATAAATGTGTCCACAAAATTGAAGCGGTTCAAATAATAACCAAGCACTCAAATCCAAACCCACTCAACCAAGCCAACAAAGGTTTGAAGTAAGAATTCCATCGAAGCACACTTTGGGAAGCAAACAAAATGATAGATTAGCCCAACAGTTATACAAATTTGCTCTACTGATGGCCATCCTTTGGTTGACCCACTTTCAAGTGATTAATCTATGGGCAATTAATTGAAGTGTTTTCTTGTAATTTACAGTGAGGTCTCTGTTTTCGTTAAATTTGCAAAACCTGTTTCTGAAACTGTTTAGCTTTGTGAGTTGATTGGAGTTACAATGAGAATTTTAATAAAAAGATCCACTGGCGTAGGTAATCAATAATAATAAATAAAAGGTTAGCAACGTTCTTGAGGTAGGTAATCAATAGTTTCAAATAGCTTCTATTTAGAATTTCTCAACAGTTATAAATTACAGCTGATTATCCAAAAAGTATATTAAGTAAAATAGAGTATACGTCAGAGCACTGAACACTCTCCTAACATGTTAAATGTTGTTCTTATTGAATAAATAAATAAATACATACTTGTCATCCATAAACTTCAATTAAAATGCATGATAACTTTGAAAAAAAAAATCATAAGTTTATTATAAGATAATTGTGTTATTTTATCGAACAAGCCACGCAAAGTTACATACCGGGTGTCCAGTAAATAATGGATAACCTTCTAACCACCAATAGGCCACCTTAGGCTGGTCCAGAAAATCCACTTTAGGGTTTAGTAAAAGTCCCCTGGTTTTCGAGATTTTCACACTTTTCATAATTTTAAGTTTTGGATTCCTTATTTGACTGTCATCATCGTGGTAACGAGAAATGTAAAGATTTTTCCGTTCTGTTTTTTGAAAAATTGTCTCAAATAGTGCAAACTAACTGATATTAAAGTGTCTTCATAATCATACAGATTTTTTTGAAATTAGGCCTTAATTGATGATAACAGTCAAATAAGGAACCGAAAACTTAAAATTATGAAAAGTGTGAAAATCTCGAAAACCAGGGGACTTTTACTAAACCCTAAAGTGGATTTTCTGGACCAGCCTAAGGTGGCCTATTGGTGGTTAGAGGGTATCCATTATTTACTGGACACCCGGTATAATATATACTTTTTACGATATAGCTTTTATCGTATAAATATACCGTAGTTTTTTTCTTAATTGAGTCACCTTTCGTATGCCACGCACATTCGAAAAAACCTTTTTAATAAACAAAGCGAAAGTGTTTGTTAATTCTTTGTGACACTAATACGCCACGCAACCGCCACCCGAAACCAAAAGGCAGTATCTCAATATTAAGTACTTTTTAAATACTGCTTTTTAGTTCAGAAGTAGAATGGATTGATAAGGGTGTGAGGACTTTATCTTTAGTAATTAAATCACCCTTCTATGAATAATTTACACCTTTAAAACATTGGCGTTTTTGTTAATGAAGCGTGTTTGGTTTTTAATACGTGACAAATGTTTGACAGACGGATTGATCGGTGTATTTACAAGCCCGTTTAAATTTTCTTTTTAAATACTTGTGCTATAATGAAAACTTTAGCACAGAATATTTAAATAAACAAAGTAGGGTATTTTTCATTTCTACCATTAAATACAAATTAAATAACAAAAAAAGATATTAATAAAAACGTACCTCCTCCAAGCGTTTGTCCCGGCGTTTGTACCGTTTGAATTGGCGTAGGCACAAGTTTTTACGAAAGCGAATTACCATCTGACCTTCCAACCCTAAGGGTAAACTAGGCCTTATTGGGATTAGGTCCGGTTTCCTCACGATGTTTTACTTTACCGAAAAGCGACTGGTAAATATCAAATGATATTGCGTACGTAAGTTTTGAAAAATTTAGTGGTACATATTAATCAAAACGTACTTATATATAACAAGCCTTTTCCCGCGGCCTCGCCCGCGTACTATAAGTACTCAAAAAGGATACGATACCCATGTTGATTTTCAGACTTTGTGACCACATTTGCCCCTTTTAGGGGTTGAATTTTCAAAAAACCTGAAACACGTGTTTACTCAATTATCGTTAAGAATACTCCTGAGAAGTTTCGAATAAAATAGTCTAACAAATCTTGATTCGCCATAAAAGTTTTTGACCGCCGTTTTACCCCCTTAGGGGGTGAATTTTGAAAAATCCTTTCTTAGTGCATCCCTAGACCTTATAAGGAACCTACGTGCCAAATTTGGAATCTCTAGAACCAGCGGTTTGGGCTGTGCGTTGATATGTCAGTCAGTCAGTCAATCAGTCAGTCAGTCAGTTTCTTCTTTTATATTAGGTTATTAGATTTTTAAATTTTAACTAGGTAGTACTTACGCCAATTTGCTAAAAATATATGCTATTGAATTTGTAAAGGTTAATAATGACTCAAAGCAATATCTTGTAGGATGTTGTTCTTGTTCTCTAAATGTTTCCACACAATATATTTATTAATGATAATAAAATATATTAAAAGCCCTCGCCAATGAAACTTAAAAACAAAAGAAAATACTGAAGTATATTTTTCCCCGTGGATGAACAATATAAGTAATGAGCTAGGTGTGCGGCTGGCGACAGTTGTATGACGCCTTTTCTGTCATTCCCAATCACTTACAGAGTATTTCTATCAAGTAAACCAGCGTTATATGATCGTGAAATTCGCAAAAAGTGTGTGTAATCGTAGTTTATATTTTAATTAATAGTGAGGCGCGTGGCTAGACGATGGATTATTAGCAAACCATGTCATTCCTATTCTTGAGTTCAAAACTACTAATGTTAATACCTCGTTGTCCGATGACACAACAATTATTTGGATAGCGAGGATGGATGGAGCGTTCTCGTGGTTTAGCGGTAACGTCTAACGACTTCAAGACTCAAGGTATGGACCCGGCTCTATGGCCCAAATATACTATTTTACCAGATGCTTATCGATAAAACGAAAATTCACTCAAACAGTTATTTTTCTTCTTCCTTGCCACTTCCCATTATTTGACATAGACATAGACAGAATTTTTTTATTTAACATCACATGGAATTACAATTTTACAGATAATGCTACAAAACTAAAAAGACCTTAAAACTAGAATTTAAAAGTACAAAGAATGAGTTTTACATGTAGATGAAAGTATAAATATGTATGATGTTAAAAAGGAGCTTGCCTCAGCATGATATTGTAGCGAGCTTGGCTTACTACAACGCTGGTTTTCAGGCAGACCCTTGGTACATTAACCATTGCTTGCTGTTTGTCGAAAACTGAAAGGCTTGGGGTTCTTTTACATGTGTAAATAAATGTGTAATGTAAATATATATGTAAGTATAATCGTGTGTTGAATAAGTAATATAAGAATGACTGTAGTTAAGTATAATATTTAAATTTAGGGACATAAATATCTATAGGTATGGTATAACTTACAGGGACGTTTACGTATTATTTCGTGTGTATAAAATAAATAAAGTTTAACGGAAAAAGACACAAGGGGTATATAGACGATTATGACCATTATAAATATGAGGGCTTCACTCTGGTACCAGGAGGTAGTATGCTTTGTCTTGCCATAAGATGTCGTTTAAGCTGTAATTTGAAACTTTTAATTGTATTTAATTGTTTGATTGGTGGAGGTATGTCATTCCAGCATTTAGTTGCTGTATATTTAAAGCTACCTCGGAACGCAGCTGTATGTTGACGTGGAAGCAACAATTCTTTGCAAACCGATCTGATTCCATACAAGCTTGACCTGCTATTGCGCCATTTGAACTTATTGAATAGATATTCTGGTTCTGAAGTTTTCATAACGCCAAACAACAATGACGAGAGGTGCAGTTCTCTACGAAGTGCCATTTTGAGAATACCTGCTGAGTTCAAATAAGGCGTCACGTGCCTTCGTGGAGGAATTCCAAAACAGTAACGTGCACATGCATTCTGCACCCTCTGCACCATACGATCCGTGCTAGCTAATAAACGTGGACCATAAACTACATCCGCATAATCAAATTTAGAAAGTACTAACGAATTACATAGCATAACACGTAGATCAGCACTGAGAAAATCACGTATCCGATAAAGTATTTTAAGTCTATAAAATGCGTTTTTTGTAATCTCTGCTATATGACCCTCAAAACGTAATGACTCATCCATTAAAATTCCCAAGTTTCGTGCTTCTGGTACACGTTCTACCTCATCTCCCGAGATAATAACGACTGGTTTATAGGATTCTACTTGCTTCATTTGTTTTTTGGAGCCGAAAACCATAACTTTAGATTTACTTGGATTTAACACCAAACAGTTCGACTCTGACCAAACCGTAATATTCTCAAGATCCTGATTTAATTTCTTAACAGCGTGACTAGTATTAGTTGGATCAAATGATATGTATATTTGGATATCATCAGCGTAAAGATGAAAGTTACAGTGCTTAATTACACTACGGACATCTGCAGTATAGAGAATAAAAAGAAGCGGACCCAAGATAGAACCCTGTGGTACACCTCTGGAGACAATTGATGGCTTTGACTTTGCACATGACCCCGTGTTATTTCGAAGCTGCACTACTTGTGTGCAGCCACTAAGATAACTGGTAAACCATGCCAATGTCTCTGACTCAAAACCGTAATATTTCATTTTGGATAATAATAACTGAGTATTTATGGAATCAAAAGCACGAGAAAAGTCTAGAAGTGCCATCATCGTGCCATGACCTATATTTTGTGCAGACAAAATATTATCAACTACATCGGCGAGTGCCGTTGTTGTACTACGGGACTTGCGGAAACCAGACTGTAGGACTGGGAGCACTCTATTTTTATCAAGAAAAGCCGACAATTGCATGTATACTACGCGCTCAAGTATTTTGGACAAACATGGAAGGATACTTATAGGTCTCAGATCTTTTATGCTAGTAATATTCGTTTTTTTTGGAAGAGGTGTCACCAATGCAACCTTCCAGGCATCTGGAAAAACTGAGGATGAAATAGATTTATTTATTATTGCAGTGATTGCACTTAGAGAATGGGGAAGAGTAAGAAGCAACATGTCTAAAGAAATGCCGTCATCTTCCAGAGCAGCAGATTTTAGAGTCTCAATTACTTTAAGTATAAGGGTTTCTCCCACTGGCTCTAACCTAAACGAAGAGTCATGGAAGCGTTCGGTTTCAAATTTAGCGAGATATGATTGTGATGCTACAGTGCTACCAGCAACGTCTAGAAAATGCGCATTGATCAGGTCGGGGTCGCGTAAATGTGGTGGTAGTTAGTTAGTTAGTTATACTGGGCGTTTTTCCGCAAGTCGACATCCAGCGTGCCTATTTTGCGTGAAACGGGGGTAGCACTATTATTCCAACCACCCCAGTTCCTCAACGAAGCCCAGCAGAGCTTTCAGGTTGCCTGCCGTCTCGCGCAAGGTGCCTGGGGTCCCTAGGTGTTTATTTCTGTATACTTCTACCTGTTTGCAATCTAGCAGAATGTGTTTTGTTGTTTCATCCGCCTCCATGCATGCTCTGCACATGGGGCTGTCTGTCCTACCTATTGTGAAGAGGTGTTTGTTTAGTGTGTTATGTCCTGTTATCAGTCCCACTAGTTTGCGTAGCTGGGGTCTTCTTGTTCTCAAAAGTGTTTTGGTAAGTTTGTGATTGTATTCAGTTACTATTTCTTTGGTTTGTCTACAAGTGTCCATTTCTTTCCAGTATGTTTGATGTAGTTGTTTGTAGTGTTGGTCAAGTTGGTTGTTTATGTGCGAATATGGTAAGGGTACGATGGGTTCGGGTCCATATGCCGGTGTATCTGAGCCCTTACGGGCTAGCTCATCCGCAGCATCGTTCCCTCTCGAGTTACTGTGTCCCTTGATCCATTGCAGTGTCACCTTATTGCCATCTTCGCATACCTCTGAGAGGCTTTGATGGCATTCGTGTATGAGTCCAGATGTAATTCTGTCGCAACCTAGCGCTTGTAGTACTGACTTGCTGTCTGATAGTCAGTGATCGGAATTGGTAGTGCCATTTCGCGGGACTTCGGTGCGTAAGCTTAGTATGGATACAGTTTTTAACCCCGGGATTCGATATGAAAATTTAAAGTTTGTGTTAGGTTTAAAAAATGTTTTAAAGAACCGTATGCCTAACGTAAGTATGAAAAATGTGGTTTCAGTTAAATATCGAACGTCAAAAGAAATAGATTGACAGTAGAAAATATTGATAAAAAATATGGTTACTACTATAATTTCAAAGAAATTAATAATTTAATTATGTTCATTTAAAATAATGATGTTGATGTTTCGTGTTTTATTTTATGATTGTATTATTGTTAATTGCGAGAAATATATTAAGTATATAAAAAATAATGCATGAAATGAAATAATAATTTAATTTTATACAATTATGTAATTACGAACTAATATGTAAATATACTGTTTGTTTATTAAGGAATAAAAAGGCTATAATAATAATAATAATTGTTAATTGTAACTGTTAAACAAAAGTAATTTTAAATAAATGATGTATTTATAATTTTTTAACTTTTGCTTTTTGAAGAAAATTTTCTGTGAGAAATATGTCGGAGAATCTCAAGTCTTATCCATGTTATTTACAATGTTTAAGGTCATTCACCCGAAATGGCACTACCTATTCCGATCACTGCTGATAGTATACATATGTTTTCGTGTTTTAGCTGTCGTCGTTTCACTGCATTGCAAGCTTCTATTATTCCCAAACATTCTGCTTGGAATACTGTGTTATGTGCTCCGAGTGGTTTAGAGATGTGAATATTCAGGTCCTCCGAGAAGACACCACAACCTGTTCCTCCGTTGGTTTTTGATCCATCCGTGAAGATTCTTAGTTCTGTTTGATTTAGTGCTTCTTTTGAATCTTCTGTTAGCGATATAGCATACTCTTTCCAGAAGATCGTATTTTTGGGTATTCTGTCGATTACCATAAGTAGCATAAATGTGGTGGTATTTCTGATTGCTGTGATTTTTTTGTTATTTTGAAAGTACGCTTAAGATTATTCCAAAGAGCACGACCGTTACTGGCATTACGATTGATATTTTGATTAAAATAACTTTCAAATCAAAATAACTTTCTGAGGCGCATACGCGTCAAGCAGAGACAAAATAACACAATTAAAGGTATTGACCATGTCGCTAACAGTCATTAATGAGGATATGTATTCCCATTCAATGGATTCAACTGATTGCCTGAATAAAACCTGGTCAATGTCCTTAAGTGGTCTAAAAATTATTTTTTGTGGTGCAGGTTTAATTTTTTTTACATTTAATACACAAGACAAGAATGCATGGTGACTCAGAGTTGGAATGTAATCTACTTGAGTACTTGCAACGGGACTATTACTACATATTACGTCAATTAAAGAACTGCTATTGTTAGTAAAGTGCGTAGGTACGTCAACATGCTGTTTTAAGTCAAAATAAGTCAATAATTGTTTAAGTTTAGAGACGTTCCTGTCGTTATTTAATAAATTTATATTAAAATCTCCCATTAACACAATTTGGTCATAATTAGAGAACGAGCATATGGTATCGGTCATTGCATCCAAAAAAGTATCAATACTTAACCAGGGCGGTCGGTATGCCGTTCCAATCAACAAAGTTAAACCACGAATTGATAATTTAAGCCACATTTGTTCAACTCCTAAGTCGGGCGGGTGAGCGCAGCGTCGAACCGTAACGTCCATTCTTTACGTAGAAGCCAACGCCACCGCCGCGCGCGCGCACAGAGCGCGGCCGCGGGATGTGGCGCAGGCGATAGTTGGGTACGACTGGCGCCCTCCCCTCCTCCCCCTCATGTAGCCAGGATTCATTGATGGCCATGATGTCAACGTTACGTTGTTCGACAACAACTAGTTCCGACTTGCAGCAAGTAGTTGTGACTAGTTCCGAGAGAACCTGCATTAAGAAAGCCTAATTTCAAATTATACTGCTTAGCCGCGCCTATAACAAATTAATAGATTACTGTAGGAATACTGAAGTATGAACTTGAAAATATACAAAATAGGAAATTGCAAGTACACTCGGAGTACTCATTTTAATTCGCCATAGATACATTAGCTGTCCAGAGCTAGTTACATATATTATTTTAATTTTTTTCATAAAATATTTAATTGAGATATGTATATACTTATAAATACAACGTATTAATTTCGTAAAAAATATAGTGTAATTAGTGTAGTCTGTGTAGGTGTATATTATGAGTATGATGATTGTGACATATGGTACCAGGGTTTTACAGACCGATTGCGCGAAATTGTGTAGTTGAAAAGTAGCGTAACAATATTGCATTAAGCATTCAAAGTAGTAGTAGATGGTTTCAATACCTAAAACCGCAACATGTAAGAAATTGGTAATAAACGGAATTAGTAAGCATACATATTTTAGATTGCAATAATTAAATCGTGCACACACATATTTTATGGTTACTGCTAAATAAAACAACCGTATTAAAATGAAAGTCACAGAGAAACGACCTAGTCCGTTATAGATAAGCATTAGGATCAAACAGATGGAACACCAAAAATCTTTACGAGATCTTCTTCAGAGCGCACTCTATAAGACTGAGTGTTCGGCTGGCGCCTAGCGTATATTCGACCGTCGCGGGTCCAGATGTACCTCCAATTCAGGCGAGATCCTTCATGGCGCGCTTTATAAAATAGCTGTCGGTTGGTACGCGTAAGCCGTTCGTTAACGTAGAATCTACGTGGTGAGCCAGGCAGGTCGAAACCGGAAGTGTCCGCGCCACGGGCACGGCGGGCTGCGCGCAGCAGATCGTCCCTGTGGACACGCCGCGTCAGCCGCACCGTCAGCGCCCGGGGCCGCCCGGCTGAACCGTCGCCGCCGTCGCCGACGCTCGGCGCGCGCCTTACACGCCTTACACGCTCCGCACTAACCACGTCTCGCGGCTCCAGTTCAACACCCAGCTTCTGTGCCACCATCACCGCCAAATGAACTGGGCTCTCGTTATTTGTTTCTAATAGGCCCGTTATTTCCAACTCGGTAGATAGGAGCTCCTGGTCCCGGTCATTGAGTTCGAGCTTAAGGCGGTCAACGGTGTCCATCAGATCCCTGATGTCTTCTGGCACGCCGGTTGGCTGTGCACGCTGCTCCTCCAATACCTGAACCCTCTGTTCGAGGTTAGATATACGGTCATCCAAACCATTGACTGTGCATGAAAGCTTTTCCAAATTCATGTTTATGGCACTTAATTCCTGACGTACCCCTGCTATTTCCAGTCGAAATAACTGTAGTTCACGAGCGAGGCTGTTTTCAATTTCGTCCGACACGTCACCCTGTGGAGTTTTGGACTCTGAAGTCGACGGTGATTGCGGTGCCAGTGGTTCTACAGGTTTTTGTAGCTGTTGTTGTGTACCCTTTTTTTGTACTGTTATGTTATCGCCTTGTTGAGTACGAATGGGAGTTGTGGAGTTATCACCTCCTTTCTTCATTGCCGCTTTGCAGTCGGGGCAGGTCCAGTTCGACTTTTCAGTTTTTTTTTTTATACAACGACGGTGGCAAACAAGCATACGGTCCGCCTGATGGTAAGCAGCTACCGTAACCTATGGACGCCTGCAACTCCAAAGGAGTCACATGCGCGTTGCCGACCCTTTACAAAAAGGAGGATTCACTGTGTTGACGACTAAAGGAACTAACAAACAACAACCTGTCAACCTGCCACAGTTGTTGACAGGTTGTTTGAAGTAATACACAGCCTATGAAAAACCTTCTGGCACGTCTCCGACTTGCACCGTAACACATCTTTCATGCTTGTGATATGGTCTTTGCAACCAGCTGAGCAAAATAATACTTTATTATTTGTAAGGTTCGACATGACTCGGTAACTTTGTAAACACCTTGTACCAAGAGATCACTTTCCGCGACGATAGCCGGCTGATATGGTATGGCGAGCGATATCGCACAGCTATTCCGGCACTTGCGTAGTACGGGGGCGCAAAGTTAGATCTACCGCGCACTGCACTTATTGTGAACAATATCCAGGCGAACCTTTTACGCTCGATTATTTGGTTAATAACTGTTAACTTGTCAAACACTTATGTTAAATATGACTTATGTTTAAAGTACGTGATGTTTTAGTAGGAATAGCACTAATACGAGTATCTTTTATATTTTTACGGATTAAGGTAACGGGGAGCCGATGTTAACGACAACAGCGCGGTGTTGCCAAATTTTCATTTGGGGTCTTTTCGGCTCTTCTCGTTCTAAGGCGGCAAGATGGTCTGTCCTGGGTTGTCGCATTAGTTAGTTGGGAAAATTCAGTCAAAAACTAGACTAATAAAAATAACAGAGGGAAAGGCCCTTGGTTAGACGGCAAACAGTTTTGTAAGAAGCAATATCAACTACGATTAGCAAGCAATATCACGTTTGACGAGCTATCGTCAAACGTGAAACCTGGAATTTAGGACACAGGCAGAAGAAAGATGGAGAATTCAGGAGAAAGGATTTACAGAACATGTTTATTTTGATAAAAACGAGACTTAATCGCGTACACTTACTTTCATTATTTTCCTGACGTCTCGAGCGTGCCGTTAACTCCCTTTATATCAAAATAATGAGTAAAAATCGTGTGAGTTTAAATCAGTCTACGTAACACTGGTTAGACTGAACACATGACTCTTTTGAGCTCGACCAATGGTAATTCGTAGCGTAGCCTTATCTGCGGCGCACGCGATGTGTTTACTCCAGTCGACTTATTAGCTAAGCTTTGCAGGTTTTCAGTTTCAGTTCAAATAACTAATGTTATAATAAAGACGTTAAGTAACTATGAGTCATTTGCCCTTGAAATACTGCGCATTTGTTTTTGTTTATTGTGAATATAAGAGTCCCAAAGTGGTACCTTGCGGCACTCTAAAAATAATATAGAACCAGTACTGCCACCAACCACAATTACTCGTGTTGAAACTAGTTTAGGTGTTTGTACATGACAAACAAACATCCATATTCCAAATATACATAAAAACATGTCTAGTACTCTTGAAATACAGGTATTAACATAATTATTTGTCATTCCAGAAGAAAAAGATTATATCAAATGCCTTACAAAAAGCTAAAATATATTTTTTACAAGTAAGTAGATATGTACTGTAAGGTACTTTTAATTCGTTTACCTTCGTTATAATAAGGGATAAGAACATGACAGGTACTTTTAGTATTCAGGTCATCTTCTTAAGCAAAAAAACCTTTATTTACAACGTAAAAAGTGTACAAAGCAGAAACATGCAAATAGCGCTTTTACCAACAGTGATAAAAGAAAAGTTTTTTATAGTGGATATTGTGGCAGCATTACGGGACTCGTCATTTATGAGGGTTACTTTGCACAAAAATGGACTTTTTGAACTTACCCCTCTATAAACATCGGAGTGAAACTGCTAGTTTGATGTTTATGGTAGTTTGCTCAGTATTTTTTGGAAACAAGTGCTTTTTAGTTATTTTAAAGTTCTTTTTTCAAGTAAGCAAACAAATCAACAGATGATCAGACGAGTTGGCTTTAGTAGGAAACATTAAACCATTTTTTATTTATTTATTTTTAGCTGTAGAGGAAAATGGTATACGATTTTGACAGCAGCGATAACTCGCACTTCATTTGCCTATTCTTATCACTAAACTTTGATTAGTAATTAGATTCCAAAAAACTAACCTCACTCGATAACTTTTCGTTGGTATTTCTCTGAATAAAGGTAAATGGAAATCGCTTTTGTACAGTCACCGGCAACAGTATCTTCCTACACGAAGGCCGCAAAAATGTGACACGTTCTAATTTGTGGGGCCATAAGAGCGTGTCACATATTGTTGCGGCCTTCGTGTAGGAAGATACTATTGCCGGTGACTGTACATCAGAGAATTAAATATACCAGTAAATATATTATATCAGTGTACCTTATTTAAAAAAAAAAACATACCTGAAACCCGTGAATGAGTCAGGTTAGTTTTTTGGAATCTAATTACGAATCAGAGTTTAGATCCAGGTGACAAGCGGTCTGCTAAGTCTACCTAACTGACATCTACCGATGAACAGCTGCCAGGCGCCTGGAACTAATATAAGGATAGTATTACAAACTAACCGCAAGGTTTTGGTGTTGTTAAAATCGTAGTTCTTAGATTATGAAGCGTAATTCTGGTACCTGAGCGATTGTGTTGTGGCTTCCAAACAAGCTATTATTGTGTTCAATTGCCCTCTTTTTCTTTAAAAATACGCCTAATAAAACAAACACAATTTTATCAAACGACCTATCACATAATTAGTTAGTGATGGCAAGTGAAAATGCATTGTGACGTTGACTAATGACAAAATATTTATCGTAAATAGAAAAAAGAACAAAAATATTTAATGCACCCGAAAATGCAAAATGCTTTTAAACAAATGAGCAATGAACGAGTGTAAATTTCGTGTTATCTAGATTCAGCACGAAGCTAGATTTCTTAACAAGAAACAAGTCTTGGCACTTTATAAAATGAAATAGGCACTTAACGCCAGTTGACACTCATAGTGCTTGTACTCATAGATTTAAATTGGAGATTATAATTTATAGTTGAAATACACTGCTGTTTGCTTCTATTGCACAATTATAATCCAGGTGTGCCTATTTGTTTTTACTTTTAAAGAGTTCTCTAGAATTTTTTTAACCAGCACAATATAAAACTATTGAGGTTATAAAATGACAAATCTTATTTCAAATATGATAAAAAAAGCTCTAGTTACTTTTAATTCAGATTCGAATCGTCGAAGTTTTTAATTTTTCAAAAATACTGAAGTGAAGTTTAGTAAGGGTAATGAAACTAACGAATATTAATCGGAAAACTATCGATAGTTAATTATATTTCTATTGATGTTTTAACAAAACCAAGGACTTGACGAGGTAATAAACAATGTATTTTTCACCTCAGCAGCTCGAACAAGGGTTCTTTGGTGCTCAATAACAGTGAGCAAAATTCAATTTTGCTGCGAGCGTGAGACAAAATGACCTTGAGATGTCCTGAGTAAAAAGACAGAGAAAGTAATATTTTCAAACTTCGTATTCTCGCTTTTCTTTTTTATTTGAATAACAGACCCCCGATGCACACCAAAATAGTTTGGAAACCTATTCACAAGAAGGCACTAGTTTTTAGTAAATGTGCTAATTGTAATAAATGGCGTAATTGGAACGGAAGTCAGTAAAAGAGGCGAGAATTGAGTGCGCGTCAGTGAAGCGGAAGACAAGCGGAACTGGGTGGAAGTGGAGCGGAACTGCCGGAATTGGAGCGGAACTGGAGCGGGATTCAGTAAAAGTTGCGGGGAATTGAGTGGAAGTAAGTGGAAGTAGAGTGAAAGTGAAGCGGAACTGGTCGGAAGTGGAGGAAAACTGGCGGAAATGGAGCGGAACTGGCGGATTTAGAGCGGAATCGGCGAAATTGGAGTGGAGTGGAGGAAGTCACTAAAAGTGGCGGAAATAGACTGGAAGTGTAGCGGAACTGGGTGGAAGTTGAGCGGAATGGCGAAATAGAAGCGGAACTTGAGCGGAACTCATTAAAAGTGGCGGGAATTGAGTGGAAGTCATTGGAAGTAAAGCGGTGTACTAGGTGGTGGTGGAGCGGAATTTGCGGAACTGGAGCGGAACTTGAGTGGAACTCATTAAAAGTTGCGGGAATTGAGTGGAAGTTATTGGAAGTAAAGCGGTACTAGGTGGCGGTGGAGCGGAACTGGCGGAACTCGAGGGTAACTCATTCAAAGTGGCGGGGATTGTGTGGAAGTCAGTGGAGGGGGAGCGGAGCTGGGTGAAAGTGGAACGGAACTGGCGGAATTGAAGCGGAACTTGAGCGGAACTAACTAAGTAAAGCGGTGAACTAGGTGGAGGTGAAGCGGAACTGGCGGAACTGAAGCGGAACTTGAGCGGAACTCATTAAAAGTGGTGGGGATTGTGTGGAAGTTAGTGGAAGTGGAGCGGAGCTGGGTGGAGGTGAAGCGGAACTGGCGGAATTTGAGCGGAACTCATTAAAAGTTGCGGGAATTGAGTGGAAGTTATTGGAAGTATAGCGGTACTAGGTGGAGGTGGAGTGGAACTGGCGGAACTCGAGCGGAACTTAAGCGAAACTCATTCAAAGTGGCGGGGATTGTGTGGAAGTCAGCGGAAGGGGAGCGGAGCTAGGTGAAAGTGGAACAGAACTGACGGAATGGAAGCAGAATTTGAGCGAAACTTATTAAAAGTGGCGGGGATTGTGTGGAAGTTATTGGAAGTGGAGCGAAGCTGGATGGAGGTGAAGCGGAACTGAAGTGGAACTTGAGCGGAACTCATTAAAAGTGGCGGGGATTGTGTGGAAGTCATTGGAAGTAAAGCGGTACTAGGTGGAGGTGGAGCGGAACTGGCGGAATTGGAGCGGAAGTGATTGGAAGTGTGGTAGGAGTGGCGGAAATTGAGCGGAAGTGAAGTAGGAGTGATCGGGATGGAGTGGAAGTCAGTGGGAGTGATACATTATTAAAATTTTCTGCTATGTTCTCACTGCTGAGGTGAAAAGTTGTATGATCAACATGAGACCAAAGTTATTTTCACTCGTGCCTTTGAGTCACTCACTACGCTCAAGATTCTAACCTAGAATCACTCGCTACGCTCGTGATTCTATTATAGAACCTTTCGCTTGCTCGAGACTCAAAATTAACACTCGAACCAAAAACTAACTTTGCTCTCTTGTTGCACAAATATCTATATCTGTATATTGCTGAGCGATTAGTATAATATTAGTTTACCCGTATTAAACTGCGCTCTTCTGTGCTAAATTATAGCCCTATTTACTTTAGCATTGTTCGTCTTTAAAATTACGTAACCAAACCAAACTATGTGTACACAAAACTCCTAAAAAACGTTTATTTAGTTAAAGTTTAGCTTAGCAAACTGCCGTCTACGCCACGGTGCTAACTTATCGGCCATTTTATAGTTGTCGTGCCACCGGCAAATAATAATAAACTCAGCCGGCATAAACGGACATTATGCATTTTTGTGGACAATTTTCAAGGTTGTAAATTATTTTTTATCTCTATTTATGGAAATGCTTTTCAGTAATGGCTTTTTGATACAATGGAGCTGTCACAAGGTTTCCGATTGTAATAAATTTTGATTAAATGGTTCAAAGTGGTTGGTGGTTTTAATTTCTTCCGGAAACTTAAGAGGTTGGTATACGTAAATGTTCGATATAAATATTTTCTACTTGTTAGAGATTTTGCGTGCATAGTGTGATACCTGTACATACATATATTACTACTAAGACTGACTAAGGCTATATTTATTTAATTTTGGAACGAAGTTCCTTATCGAACGGTTCGCGGATGGGGGGCTAGGCGAAAAAAGGTCACGTGACCGATACGAAAACGCGACGCAAAACCATACAATGGAGAAACATGTGAAATTATATAAAAGAAAATAGAATAGCATAAAGTTAAGTGAAGTGAAGTGAAACGAAAAGTTAAAAGTGAGAAGTGACAAATGAAAAGTCAAAAAGTCAAAAAGTCAAAAAAAGTCAAAAGGCAAAAAAAAAATAACTTCGTTCCACGACACTCACGTATTTTTTTATTATCGAATGAAGTAAGGGTGAATTTCTTAACAAAAAGTGATACTGATAACACAACGCCCTCATCCTTATTTCTTCTTAATTAAATAATCCCACTGTTGGAATTTCCCGTGCTTCCCCCACATCATAAAACCTGCAATCACTATATGCGCTCCTATATGAGCTCCTTTACGACTTTTCACCTAATTAGGTAAAATCTTTTTTTTTAAACAAAAAGCTACTAAATGAATTTAAAATTCTAAAACGCGGTAAGCATGTCGCAATCCGACTTGTATCAAACGGTTTTATGGTTTAGCTTTCATTGTCATAATTATCTCCACACGTTCGTCTTATTTACATTGTGATAAGGCGAAAAATGCACACATATATTTGTCTTCAGGTACCAGGACTCCATAAAACACAGCAGTAGTTTTAATTAAATGTAATGTGAAGAGACACGGAAGGTGAGTTATGGGAGGGGTGATGCAAGGACGAATGGACACGTTAAATCCGGATGATACAGTTAGGTTTCAGTGTGCTGAATATATACTGAATATTTTTTTTCAACACACTTGCCTTTATCAAAAAGAAACATGGTTATACAACGGCAGTTTTAGTGGTTCATGGGGATCAATGTTACTCTGCGTCCGTAAGAAACACCTTAGACAACCCTACACGTGATCCCTGGGTGGTGCCAAAAGAGTAACAAACTTGGCAGCTGCACTGTCCCACCTGGATCTCGCAGCACTCGCCGGATTTTCTTCATCATCTGCTTTCCCACTACTACTACCACAGGGAAGAAATGCCCATCTATATCCAGTGACATGTAGCTATACGAATAAAGTGGTTCATGGGCTACTTTAACTAAGTTGATATCTTATTCTTGTGAGTATTTAAAATTGTATTCAGCTATACAATAATACGAAGATTCTTAGATACTTTGACGTATAATTATGCCAGAGCGGTTAAAAAGTTAAAAGCAAATTATGGCATCAACAAAATAACACTAAACGAGCTTCGTAAGCGAAAATCGATCGATATTATATGACTGGCTTCATTGGAAGACATAATTATGTCTAAAAATAAAAAATATAATGTTATAACGTTACAACCACTCGAGCATTACATTCTCGTTTATAGTTAATAAACGAGAATGTAATAAAAACAAAGAGGAATAAAACAAACAATTATAATTTAACATTAAGCGCTATTCACGCGAAAGCGCAATCAAAGAAAACAATGCGCTGGAAATTTCAAAGTTTGTTTGAAAGGAAAACATGTCCAGTGCAACTTTTATCCTCGGCTGCTTGCTGCTGCGCTGCCGCCAAATGGTATAATGCTGTAAGTATTGAATTTAAACTTTCGTGAGACATGTTAACACTATTATCATTTGATGCGGCTGTACTCACTTGTGTTTAGTCACTACGCGCGACATGTTTCGGAGAGCTTAGGTCTCCATTCTCAAGCACTAAGATTGCTAGGCGAACCGATCCGCGACCCATCGATGTGTAGTGACTGAACACAAGTGAGTACATGAAGTGAAAATAATTATGTAAGTACCCATTAAAACCTTATTATGAAGAACATGCGAAAAATTAATTACCTATATATAGTACTAAATATATAGAGTTAGATATAAACATGACTATAAGCAAACAACTATAAAACCTGCTTGCTTTGTAAGTTTATGAAAGACATAACTTTATTTATTTTTTCTTTACGGGAGAAACAACAGATACAGATAATAAGATATAGTTTAGTATGTAGTACATTAGGTGTATATCTACTTCCTTAAATGTTCTCAATGAGAGACTTACCTTCCGTAGCTATAGAAATTCTATGGTAAACTAAGCTCAATTTATCTTACTAAACTACTACAGT
This sequence comes from Pammene aurita, assembly GCA_947086415.1. Classification (NCBI taxonomy): domain Eukaryota; kingdom Metazoa; phylum Arthropoda; class Insecta; order Lepidoptera; family Tortricidae; genus Pammene; species Pammene aurita. Next base: position 4,279,356 of record OX352301.1, read on the forward strand.
ACTACTAGGTACTAACAATAAATCGAAATTAGATATAAATATAAAGAATAAAATTTCAAGTTGTCTCAGCTAGGACATAAAGTATCTGTTTTTGGAAACGTGGTCTGCTTTGTGTTAAAGATATCTATCGATGTCAACAACTTGTTGTAAGTATTGCGAATGCTTAAGAAGCATACGGGACAAAAATGTTAACAATATAAATTAGTCACACTGATTTAAACTTTCACGGTTTTTACACATATCTATTTGTAATAACGGGACTTAACCGCGTATATATTTCCAAAAATTACCAAAAATTACCTTCGAACCGTCCTCGAAACGTCGAAGGTAATTTTTGGAAATATATACGCGGTTAAGTCCCGTTATTACAAATAGATATAAATTAGTCACGTCAAGTTAGTAATACTTATTTTAATATTCAACCTATCTTAACGGCATCGATTAACACGTATTTCATAAAACTTTTCTAAATTCGTAAAACGTAATGCCATTTCTTAACACTCTTGAAGACTGATTTTCAAAATCCCAAACCGTAGTATGTTTGATAGTAGAAGAATAAAACCTAACAATTTCAGTTGCACTGCTTTACTATTCGATGGCAGAGCTGCGAAGTTTGCCTTCGGGATATTGTAAAGTTCAATTATGTAACACGTTCTATGGATAGTAACAATAATTCTGCGCTATCCTAACCAGATAATATGTATTACGGCGCTACCATTAGCGCTGATGTTGTCTTTATTTTGCTGTTTATCTCCGTTTAAAGTGAGATTTTCTGCAATTGTTTTGTATTAAAATGCTGTAAGTATTATCGCAGTCGTTTTCACTATCATTTTTACTGGCAACTTTATTATAAAAAGGTTTTAGGCGTCTTCATTTAAGGCCTTATGTTTTGTTACAAATACTGAATGTTATATCAAATATTTTGTAACCAAAATTAGTTTTTTAACTAGTAAGTGGTTTATTTAATGAACAAAAGTAAATAGCTTGCACATGTAGATTATAGCCTCTTTAATTATCATATGTACCTAAATGTTATACTTATTTTTGTTACTTTTCAAATACATGCATGGAATGTCTAATGTTTTGGCTTTAAGAGACGTATATATTTTTTTTACTTTTAAAAAACTATGATTCATTGTTATAATTTACTAACATATTAGTCATTTGACCGACATTGTCTGATGATTTTTACGTCCCCCTATAAACAGAAAATAAACAATGCGAATGCAATAGTCGTAAAACAATCATCAACTCAATTGAGGACATTGAGGCTGTTCGATGTCCCGATGAGGCGTTACGGGCTAAATGTGTCATTACTTGTGTAGATGGTGCAGATAGCAATATCAATTCCTCAAATGACATCAATTCCGTTACTATCTGGGACAGGCATTAACTACGCAATACAGCTAGCGCCTAAACGTCTGAATCTGAAATATCCGATGCAATTCCAATACAACTTCAATATTGGTTGATTATTTGTTGTGCGTTGAAAATATATTTGAGATAGATTGTGTTTTTAATGTATTGTTTATGTATTTTAAAATTCGAATACAGCACGTAGTTGACATTCCGTTGGTCAATTCATCGACGTGGAAAGTGGTGACTATGGGACAATAATTAGCATTATATCGCAGGTATATTAAAATTATATAGTAGCAACTAATCATTCTGCTTCATGTGTGTGCCCAGTCTAACAGAAAGCATAACCGCACTAAAGTCATTTGCGAAAAAAAATACTAAAAAGGTTTACGGGAACATAAACCGCGCGTGATACATCCTGATATCTTAAAGAAAGGGTGAAATGCTTTTTCCTTATCACCCTGTACACGTAAGACTTAAGGGGAGGTGCTCACGACCATTGAAACTTGTGTAACATGTTTAAACAAGCATTCTTATTAAGATATACTCGTACATATTTAATTACAGTTTTTTAACCATGTTGTCTTTCAAGCGGTCAGCGTAGCTTATGGATACCTGTAACTCCAGGGGTGTCACATGCGCGTTTTAAATTCTATTCATTCCTTTTTTGAAGAACCCACTGTAAGTTCCTCGGGAAAACCTCAGCGTGACACGACTAGTATTATATGACGGAAAACATACTTACGGAGTTAATACATAAACTACACATACGTTATACTTGGATTTATCAAAATGAAACTTTTATTTTATCTTTTCTATGTTTGTACTAGCAAGAGTTATAGCCTATACTCATACACAAAGCTTTTTCCACAACTTCCACAAGGTCCTTGTAAATCTCCGGGATAAAACCCTTATGTCACTTCCCGTCCATAACCTAATCTATGCAAAATATCACGTCTATGCTGCGTTGCAGTTTACTCACCCCTCGGGAAATGCCATTTTTAGGGTAAAGAAGCGGATCTTTTCATTTTTAAAATATGCTTCCCGATTTTACTTCCCTTTAAGACGGACAGATATAAGTAAATATGAAAAGATATACACGATGCTCGTGAGGATTGCGAGAGATTTTAACAGTGTATTCCTGATCATAATTGGAGACTAAAATGTCGTATAAACTTTTCTGGAATTCGCCTAGTTTCAGAGTTACTACCAATTAAATAAAAAAACATTTTTTATTGTGACTCAGTGCAAAACGCTTTTTTGATGGCGATTTCACCCTTTATGGGATCTAGTCTAGACATTCTTATTGACAGATATCAAAGTGCCAAAGAATACTTTACGTAAACAATTTTTTACGAAAAAAAAATGTTCTAATTTATTTTAATCGACAGTTTTACCAATAACATTTATGTTTTCATGTTCAAAAGCATTTAAAAAATAAAAAAAATAAAAAATTTTTTTTTGGCGAAATTGACGTAAATTCAGATAAAATTTATTAAGTACTCCTTATGACCTCAGGAATTCGTAGTTAAAATCTCTCGCAATGCTCACGAGCACCGTGTATATTATTATGCTCCTATGTGATGGTGGTGATCTGTGGCCCCGACGCAAAAAGAGGGGTGTTATAATTTTGACCGCTATGTGTGTCGGTCTGATCTGTATCTGTCTCTGGCGCCGTAGCGTTAAAACGATTGAAACGATTTAAATGCGGTTTTTAGGTTTCCGTACCTCAAAAGGAAAGTGAATGTCATTTAGCTAAAATCTGGAGCAGAGCCCGACTGGGGAAGTACCTCCACCTTACAGAAAACCACAGCCAAATAGCACTACACCCTACTCATAGTGTTGTGTTCCTGCTGGTCAGTAAGTTTGCGAAAGAGCTCAAAGAGGACCCAGTCTGTTGACACTGTGGTACCATCTTGTTCCGTTAGTCGACAACACAGTGAATCCTACTTTTAGTAAAGGGTCGACAACGGGCATGTGACACCTCTGGAGTTGCAGGCGTCCATAGGCTAAGGTTTTCATCCATCACAAATAAATATAACTCTTAAAGTGATACGTACACATAAAAAACATACGATAGCCTTATCTCAAGCCTGGTCAAGTTCAAGCTTATACTTGGTAGGGCAAAAGTCTTTCAGCCCCATCTACCGGATTCCATAATTTTAAACGCTAACACGGATCTAAAATTGTACTTAATGGAACAAATTAACGGCAAAAACCATTTCCAGGCATGATGGAATCCAAAGAAATAAATAATTCGAATAATAACAACGCTTTATCGACGCCATAATTCATGGAATATGGAATTAAATAAAATATTTTGCGAGTATATTCGTAAATATTTTAAGCGACATTCCGACGTAACAAAGCCAGGAGTCACGAAAGGGGAATAAGGCTGGCTATGCATAGACCGACATATTAATATAATATTATAATATGAAAACTTGTAAGTTGGTTTGTTTGATTGTTACGCAGTGTCCTAAAAGGTCTTGTGAATTTATATTAAGGATAACGGCCTCCTCGCCTAGTCGGTAGTGACGCTGCCTATGAAGCAGGAGGTCCCGGGGTCGAATCCTGGTCATGGCATTTATTTGTGTGTTTAACGTATGCGGAATGAAATCTGGACAACATTCAATTTCTTATAAAAGAAATATAACATAGTTATTTTTATAATCTTTCATGGTTTTTAATAATGTATTTAATCACATTAAACGCCAGAGTAAGTTTACTCCAATGCGAGGTTTCAAACGAAAGGTACTGGTGGTACTTTATGTCCATCGCTGCCGACAACAACAATGTACAGATTTTTTAAGATCTAAATTTATCTTCCATCTGATAACTTTTTAAGGAAGCATCGTATACTTGACATTTTTCACATTCTTTACAGTAAGATTATTGGTGTTCTCAAAATAATAGTTACCTTGCCACGAATTTCCATTTTAAACAACATAATACTAGTCATTCAAAAAATCCAAAAATGAAAAAAAAACACCTGTTTTTACATTTTTTGACCAAACGACGTGGCCGTATTTTCGGTTATTTTTTTTAATTTTTGGAGAAGATGGGCGTAACTTTTCTTAATTGTTAACTGATACCTATGTCTTCAAGATATTTCAAAATACATTTTTACTGCCACATTTGAATGCGTTCCTGAGTTCTCTATAAGATTTTGTGACTCAGCGGGCTGTCATTTTCTTTAATCGATCTCTCTCAGCAAACTGGCTAATGCTGGAATATTTCCCTGAACCAGGCTTTCTTGTGGCAATTTTTGTAAAGAAAAATGACGCAAAAATATTATAAATAGCTCTTTAGCTCTATCCCATTTCCACAAAATTTTCCACGGTCTTCGCTTTCAGCCATAGGGAATGAATACTGTAGAAATTACATAATGTTTCGCGACGTTGTTCTTCTCGATTAACCATAATTTTAAGATAAAAAATCCAATGCCCATTAAAAGTACGGGATTAATTAACAGATGTATAAGCTTTCAATTGGCATTTATATAACATTTAAGTTTATTTCTTTACTTACTTTTTATGTCTTCAAAACTTTGTCCAGATTTCATTCCGCATACTTTATCACGGAGTTCCTGAGTTATAAATGTTTTCTATGTATTTAAATATTTATTGAGCTTACTGGTGGGACTAGGTTGATTTGTGTAATGTTGTCCCATGATATTTATTTGCAGATGTGGACCAGTTTAGTAATAAGGCCCACTTTGTTGATTCTAGTTTCCGAGTTTTGTGAAAACGGGCAGTTTAGTTAAAACTGGCAAAAATATCGGTTTTTAACAGAAACAACATCTTCTAATGAATATATGATTGCCTACCGCTGAAATGACCAATTTAAGTACCTTTTTAGAGACTCGAAGTTTAGTACCTTGTCGGTACCACAAATATCTGAACAACTACTCTTTTGTCCTGGCGATAGAGTGCATGTTCAGATATTTTTGAATACCTTGGCCACTCCGATATATTTGATGGCGACTTTACATATTCCAAATCAATAAAATTTCCATTACTAATCTGATTCTTTTGAAATAGTGAATACAGTTAGAAACAAAACTTGATACCAATTTAATCTTAAATTATGTTAACCAAAAAGCCAGGACGTGACGCAGTCATTTTTCCAATGTGGTAAAAAATTGTGCCGTTGTCTATTAAAAGGTACTGGATTGACGTTTGTCAAAAAGGCGCTACTACTATTAAGATTCTGCTAATAATTAGCTTTATCAATAGCCGAAAATCCCATACCTTTTAATTAAAAACGTCACAATTTTGTGTCGGTGATATTTTTTAAAACGTATGAGAATACAAGAAGCGGCACGTGAACAGCGCGCAGTGTGGCGAAGCGTGTACTGTCGCCTAGAACACAAAAAGCCGGCGGCCGGCGATATGCTAAGCGAACGACACGACGGCGATAGCATTGCGGGGCTGCGGTCAAAGCAATAGTTTTAGAATAATTAGTACCTATCTTTAAAAGCTTTGGCAGCCGGTGATATTCAAACCGAACAACGCGGGTGCAAGCCATTCGTACGACTGAGTTCGTCGAATCTTACCTAAGTAATATCATTTGATCAACCTAGCCTAAAACGAATGGTGCTAGACGACGATATACAAACATAGGTAGGGCAGATGCCGCGGTTGTGGCTACTGTGATTTGGCCATTTCAACTTTATTAAGGTACAAGTTTACAAGACTATGGTTTATAGTTAATATAAATAAATTATGGCAGTACAGAAAAAAAGATAATAGATATGTATTCTTCAATTTAGGCACATTACAATGCACCTATGAACGTCAGAGAGAAAAAAACTACCACCGGTTCTAACCCTACACCTGAACCCGAGAAGTATTATGACCGGCAAGAAACTCGGCGGAACTTATTTTTTCACAACAGTAATACATTAGATCTTAAAGATATAAAATAATGCGTAATTCTTCAAGAAGACATATCAAAACAGCTTAAGACAAAGGCAATGTACCTATTGTGTTATTAAAAAAAAAAACAAATTACAAAAAGGAGGATTCAATGTGTTGATGGCTAAAGGAACAAGAAGGTCCCTCATCGTCAACACACTGGGTCCTCTTTGAGCTCTTTGGCAACCTTACTCACCAGCTCCTGCTGTGACACAACACTATGAATAGGGTCTAGTGCAAAAACAGGTTGTTAGAATTATAGCTAACAAACCTTACGATTATCCTGCACAAAACCTGTTTAGAAAACTAAGAATACTCACCTTACCTAGCGTATTCATCTTGGAGGCCTTGATGTACATCAGACAGGACCTTGGTTCGTACCCCACCCGCGCGCACCACCACGCCCCCGGCAGAGTCACGCGGCACCAGCACCTCCTGGTCATGCCATCGCAAAGGCTAGCTAAGGTCCGAAAATCAATCGAGCCACTTGGACTTAGATTATACAACTTCCTCCCAACTGAGTTAAAGAACACACCAACTGACATATTATTTAAGAACAAACTAAAACAAGTTTTATTAGATATGGCTTGCTACACCATTGATGATTTCTTTAAAAATAATTTTACAACTAAGATCATTGACCCACTCATACAATAATAAAATTTATTTGCGGGCTACGTCTCTGATTTTTTAATGTAAATACTTTCTTATCATTGGATAAAAATTATATCTTGACATACTTTATTGAAAACTGACATGTAAAATAATGTGTTTTATGAATAAAAATTCTGATTATTTGGCTGTGGTTTTCTGTAATTCTGTAAGGTGGAGGACTTCCCCAGTCGGGCTCTGTTCCAGATTTGAGCGAGATGACATTCGCTGAACGTGCCCTACCACACATAGCGAGATACCATTCGCAGTGCCCATACCTCTCTTTTTGGCGTAGATTAAGGACATACCCAAGCCCGGACGCAGTTTAAGGACATACCCCGGGTCCAAAAATATGACCTAAATACCGTGATGATGATACACAGTAAATGTCCATCAACATCTTAGGCCCGCTGTTTTGCGATGGAAAAGAATCCTCTTGATTGACGATCTGTAGAATTATGAGTAGGCTAACTATTAAAAACTTATAGTGGACGTTAAAAGTTTGCATCTAACATGATATTATTAACAAAAAAAATGTTTACTAGGGAAATTATTCCGAGGCGTTACTACAAGTTCCGCGGTGCTACCACGAACTTGTAGTAAGCGTTGAAACTCAGCGTGTGAAAAATTATGTGTCGCTTAACGCTTTCACTTTCCGCGTGACGCGAGGCCAGCGAATAAATCAACAGCTAAAAGGCTAAAACACACAACATGGATTAGACTGGGGCCGCAGATGACCAACCCAGTAGATGGAGTACGCGAAACGCATGCACCCATTGAACCAGGCATTGGAACGGTCAAACTCAAGGAGTGTTATCAAGTTCCAGCAGCTTCTTAATCTACTCCCTGGTACTGCGTAATTTATAAATTTGATATTCATATGACTCAAGACAATTTAAATGTGTATAGGTTATAACTGCGTAATTTATTGGGCTTAGTTGCCTCTGTTATTAATTTAGTGTGCGTTTTCGCCCTTTTCAGTTGTGGACAACTAAAATGAGTAGGCACCATACACACGTTAATGATTTGGCGTGCGTGAAAACACCATTAAAGATTTCGTAGAATACCGTCAGACAAGATAATCAAACCTGAATGTATTCATGATTTTGAACAACTTTTACTACGGGTTCAAATTTTTAAATTATTAAAAAAATTAGCTGTTCCATAGAAAAGGTCAAAGATAGGTAGACGAAAATGTATGAGAAAGTTTTTTTTAAATTGTAAATTTACCAAGTTGACCCCATAGTAAAAGTTGTTCAAAATTATGAATAGATTCAGGTTTAATTATTTCGTATGACGTCTTAAGTCACCCTGTAGAAAAATATATGGATAGACCGGTTTGAATATTATAATATAACCTCCTTTTTTTCAATATCTGTACCGCATTTAATACATTGATTCATATAAAGTGATCCTAATTCTTACACTTTTTCCCTTACCACAGTTGAACCTTATTACCGAGTAAAACAGCCGTACACAATTAACTAGAAAAAACGGTCCTATAGAGAGCATAATATAAGGGGCGGTGTCTCACTCGCACTCGTCACAAAATTAACATTTTGACTTGTTGTCATGCTGGCATTATTGTCTGATGACATCATTACCTCCTTAATCAAAACGAGACGCAGCTCCCTCTATTAGGCTCTCTTTCGGCCTCACTTTTTGTGACCGATGAGTATACTCTAGTTCAAAATAATAACTTAATGAGTTAACACCAATACGTAATGGTTACGAGAAAGGGAGTTGACAAATTGATTCAAATTGAGATCACTTCTTAAATGTCAGATAGGTCTCTTATTGTATGAAATGGTTGACATATTTAACACCAATTTTCATTGATATAATAAAGAATCTATTTACCGTAGTCAATGTATAAAATACACAGCGTGGATAAGCCTAGGGCCCACTCACTTAAAAGTCCTTACAAATGATTAATTTGGGTGATTAAAACGAATTAGGTTAATGTGTGGGTTCAAACGCGAACCCTTTTTTCTTTCGTGCCTTGCCGTTTTATCTGATGGCATTAATCACAATTTCAGCCCCAATTAAAAGCGGTACAGCACCGCACTTTTAAAAAGACTGTAAGTGTAAATGAGGCTTAAATGTAGTTACTGCGGTTTGATTTGGGAGAGTATTTTGGGTTGCTTTATGCGGTAAGAAACCAGTCGTTTAAAAATGGTGTTATTTGCACAATTATGATTAGGTATAATTTAAGGTTAATTAAAGTTGAATAGTCATGAAAAATATCAGCTGAAGCACATATATCCACTGCTGGGATAAGGCCTTCTAAAGAATATACCAATGATTGGTCGTGTGCTACCCTCATCGATGTAACGATTCTTGATATCACGTTTTTTGAAGATCTTCCCAATCTGCGATATCCTGTACAGTCACCGGCAATAGTATCTTCCTACACGAAGGCTGCAAAAATATGTGACACTCTCATAGGGCCCTACAAATAAGAGCGTGTCACGTATTTTTGCGGCCTTTGTACATCATTGATTTAGTTTATATTATAGCCACTATGTCATTGCCTTATACTGCGCAAAAGAGCCATGACAGCTACTGGAAAACTAAATAAATTTTATTGTTTATTTGACATGTAATATTTTAAATATTATAAATCAATGACTATGACTATGACTATGACTATTCTCGCGCAATAAACCACGTAAGTGTTGGTAACGAAAGTTGGGGCCAGACAGCCCTCTGCCACGAGACCTTGGCAGAAAACAGAGATTTTAAACCAAGTAGCCAGTGGTTGGTGCCAAATTCTACATGACCTTTAAACGCCCTTGGTGGCTAGGTGTGCTCTGCCAACCATTGGCAGAAGCGGTGGCTTGGTTGTCAGCCATGTAGCCGCTCGCTTCAACAACTCGCTCCAACCAAGGCCACGTGGCAGAATCTGCGGCTATCTGCCAACTGGCCCCAACTTAAGGATTATCCTAAGATATAAACGGCAATGCAAATTAACAATATAAATTAATACCTCCAGTGCCTCCACATTACAAATAAACTTGAAACATCTTTCCACTATTAAAATTGGTAAAAATGATTTAACTTCTGTAATAAACCTTCCTACCAACCCCTCCCTACATTGTGTTTGTCAAACGTCAAGAAGCGGGCGGTCAGGGGTCACCAATCATTCCAACACCTGAGCGCGTTATCGCGTCTGCCACGTGAAAAATTTCCGGCTGGAGCTAATGGCCGGGTTACATGAGGTCAGTAATATTATAAGTATTTAGTAGTGACTTTAGTAGTGAAGTATAATATGAGGTAACTGGTTGATTTTGATGATAACATTAGCCTCTGTCCGCGGCTACTAATAGAGATTGTTAAAAAATTCAATTCCATTTCATCCCCCCCCCCCCCCCAAATGTTTTCCTATTGGATTTTTATGAGCATAAAAGTATTAGGTTGTGCGGCTGTCTGTAAGTGTCTAGACAACGCGACTGTTTTTAATGTAATAATAACTCCACGGCCGGATTCGGCCCCGGCGACTGCTGTCAACTCAGTTGCTGATGTTCCTGGTGAGCTCGCATGTTAGCCAATCTTGTTGGTAAAGGATTATTTTATTTTATTATTTTAAACTTTATTGCACAAAAATAAAAAAGTACAAAAGGCGGACTTAATGCCTCAAGGCATTCTCTACCAGTCAACCATAGGGCCAAACAGATATTTGCTAAGGTGGGTGCAGCGAGAAAATTAGATTGTGAAATTTGTCTAATATACTAATTTCTAACTAAGAAATATTTACAGATACCTATTACATATACAATACATATAATTTGTACACAATCTATACATATAATATTGATAAATATGATGATAAATATAAAAATAAATATACATAATAAATATCGATAAATATATACAACATATAAACATATATGCATTCATGTGTGCGGGCGATGGGGGTAGTAGGGGGGGGGGGGGTCCCACTAGACTTTATCTAGCAGGTGTTTGTAGAGAAGTCGTTTAAAAGACAGTTTGCTTGGGGCTTGTCGAATCGCTAGAGGGAGCGCATTCCAAAGACGGATTGCTTGAACAGCGAAAGAAGATAAGCCAGTAATATGTGAGAGAACAGAGAGTTTAAGGGAGCGGGCGGAGCGCAGTTCGCAGCCTGGACGAGGTGTAATAAAGTTGAATTTACATTTGAGATATCCTGGAGCGGAAGGTTCGAATAGGATAGAAAAGAGCATACACAGTATTCTGAAGGATCGGTGCTGACGTATCGGTAGCCAATTAAGCTGGCGACGGTAGCTAGATATATGGTCAAATTTTCTAATTCCAAAGATGAACCGTATGCCAAAGGATCGCGAATAATGTGGACATGTGAACTAATATAGCATTTTGATTTATCCGCACCATGTCATTAAAATATGTAATTTTTTTTTCTGGATTATGCATTTATCAACTTAGTCAAATAGATGCTATTTTGATTTCACATATTTTTTTATTGCTTTTATGTATAATTAATAATGATCGTCTTTTGACAAAATTACACCTTTTTATAAAGGTATTTATTTTTTACTTAGATCTTAGTTCTTCAAAACATTTGTATCCTTAACTTATCAAAATGTAAATAAGGTGCCTCACTACAGCAACCTAAACCAAAACTTTAAAACTAATTACTTAAGTACTAATTAACATCAGGCTTAAGTAATAAACTTTCGTCTAATCAGGTTTTAAGTTGAAATAAGTTCAACCACTAGGAAAATCTTACACTACAAACACTAATGTAGGTTACTATAGCAGTAGGTTTAGTTTCGACTAGTTTCGTGTAAACCGGGCTTTACCGTTTTACACAAACGCGGGCAGTGGCCGGTCATTAAAATAAATTGTTGACGACAACTGGTGAAACCCCGTTGCCTATCGGAATATCGTAAATAAGGAAAATTGTAGTGCTTATACACGCAAGGGCGTAAGTGTCAAGCTTTTAAACTGGAGTAACTGCGTTTTGTTTTGGCGGAAAAGTTTCTAATTGATACGTTTCGTAACTTTGTTGTTTGTGTTTATGTCAAAGAAATCGATTTGATTGGGTTATTTGGTGAGCTGAATTTGAACGTGGAAATAATTTAATAATATAGAGTGGACACGTTTTACGAAAAAAGTACGTATGTAAGTTTATTAAGCAAATTACAGCAATTTGAGGGTCAACGGACAAGGTCTGCTGTATTTCCGCACAAACCTGCGAGTGCCGACATTCCGAGGTTTGACTACTGTCAACTGCTGCAAGATTGCCCTCTATTCCCAACTTTACCCGGCTAAAAAAACATGTTCATATCTTATTTCTGAGATGGAAGAATGGCATAAAAATATATTCATTAGAGGTAGAAAATCAAATTATTAGTTATAACTTTTTATTCTCTGCGAGTTTATTGATTTCCTCTTAAGGACCCGGCGCAGTAACTTTCTCCTTTATATCTCTGAGATTTATATATGGTTATAAAGCTAGGAAATCCAAAGGATAACTTTTAAAATACTAGTAAATTCCGCGAATTTATATGATTCGTTTTTGACGACGATTTTAGTCGTACTTTGGGAGCGCAAAGTATTAGTTCAAGTATCACGAATAAAATTTGGAGAAAATATATTTTTTATTACTTTTTTAACTATTAGTTATATGTTTTAAACTTAAGAAATCCAATCAAAACAACTTAAAATTAATTAATATTTGATATTTATTTATCAGTCGCATTTCGGTGAAATAAATGATGTCTTCTTTCACCGAAATGCGACTGATAGGTAATAAATACCAATTAACTATTTAGTTAATTTTAAGTTGTTGTGTTTGGATTTCTTGTTAACTTATCCTTATCTAATCCTAATAAGGCCTTGTTTTTCCTTTGAGTCAAGACGACAGAGGTGCAAAAGTAGTGCTTGTACTCCAATCATAGGATAATGTTGCTGACCTCACGCAAAATAGGCGCCAGACGTCGAGTTGCGGAAACCTGCCCGTACTGCAATATATACAAGGTTGCTGACCGGATCAGCTTAATTGGGCCGTGGCAAAAAACTAAGAAAATAAAAAATAAATTCAATTGCCGTATCTTAGGCCTATAACCGCGAACGGCTTCGTTGGTTCGATCGTCTATTGGCATCACTATCTTTCGAATAAGCAAGAGTGACAGAGAGGGAAATAACGAAATTTCGGCGATGGCGGTACGCCAAAAGGCTCTTAGTAAATCATGAAAGGCTCCCTTTTGCCAAAATTAGCTCCGGTCCGGTACAACATTACGGTTTCCGTTTGATCCTTCTTTGACCGGACTTACGGTTCATCTTGAATTACGTTTGACGAAAGTGTTTCCGAACTGGTTTGTTGTTACCAATGCTTCCGAATTCTTGCTTCGTGTACTTTCCTGTTACCTATATTTTCTTAGGATATAGAAATGAGTTTTATGGGCCATTTTATTTAAAGATGTAAATTTTTTTTTGATTTGGAAAATTTTTGGTCATTTAGAATCACGAGCTCTTTCGATCCTAGTAGGACACAAAAAGTGTGCCAAAATTTTGCTATATTTTTTGTATCTTTATTATTCCGTTACCGCCATAAGAAGTGTATAGAAAAATGGTAACGGAATGGGAAAATATACTTGGGACACATTTTTTGTCCTAACAAGATAGAAAGAGCTCGTGATTCGAAATCACCAAAAATTTTCTAAATAAAAAAAAGAAATGGAATATACAACTTTAAATAAAATGGCTCTTATATGCATTTTGATTGCAAAAACATTGCTGCGCTGCTTTATTATAATAGTTATTCTCATTCTCATTAAAAACGCTGGTGGCCTGGCTGCGTCAGACTTTCAATCGAAGGACGCGGGTTCAAACCCCGGCTCGTACCACTGAGTTTTTCGGAACTTATGTACGAAATATCATTCGACATTCACCAGTCGTTTTCGGTGAAGGAAAACGTGAGGAAACCGGATCTAGTCCCAACCAGGCCTAGTTTCCCCTCTGAGTTGAATTGACACCAGATCGCAGTCGCTTTCGTAAAAACTAGTGCCCTAATTCTTGGGATCAGGTTGCCGAGCGGAGCCCAGGCTCAATAGATCAAAAAGATGGGACAAACGCTAGGAGGAGGAGAAAGAAGAATAGTTATTCTCATTAAGTTATTTTATTGAGGAGACTGGCAGTGACTGCTGCCACACTGACGCCTCGGTCACAAAACGCACGCTGCAAGCGTGTAGGCTCGATGTATAGTAGCAGAGTCCTGCTTCTGCCAACCACCGTGAATCAGGCTGCGTATCCACCAGAGATGAGCGAGGTGATGCGTTGCGAGGAATGTATTTGTTAAAGTTAGGGCTAGACGGCATACCACAGCCCTCTGTCACGAGACCTTGGCAGAAAACAGAGATTTTAAACCATGTAGCCCGTGGTTGATGCCAAATTCTACATGAGCTTTAAATGGCCTTGGGGGCTAGGCGTGCTCTGCTAACCATTGGCTGGCCACGCTTCGAACACACTGAAGTGGGGCGCTTGTTGTCAACCATGTAGAGGCTCGGTTCAACAACTCGCTTCAACCAGGGTCACATGGCAGAATCTGCGGCTATCTGCCGTCTGGCACTAACTTAAGAACCAATATAATCACTTCATTTACCTATCCTCGCACAGCACAGCTCCAGGATTGATTCTTATCAATACCCACTACCCAATCATTAAGAGTTCAAAGTTTCCTGCTACCCAAAGGTTGCCTTTAGCAGTTTTTAGCGATAAGACCGCCTGTTGCTACCTAGCTTTTATCACTGTATACTCTTCTTTTATCATGTGGTGTACAATAAAGAATATTTATTATTACAACCTCACAACACATCCTCACACTCGGAGCGGCAATTGAGAGCGTATTGTTACAAATCTAAAGGTCCCATTGATACTGGTTGGTAAGAATAAATAACTCTGAAAACTAAGGGAATAGAAGGGTTATATAACTATTTTTAGCGACGTTTCCTCGGACTTTGATGTTGCGGTAAATATTTGAAGGGTTGATATTAAATCTTCGGTCTGTGAAATACTTCAACTGTTTAACGCCGTTTTGATTTGTCTTTGATGCTATAATTTACTTGGGATGTAGTTCTTTTGAACAAATACATGAATTTAGAATATACTGTTTTGGTTTACTTTAATTAACAGAATCGTATTTTAGTGAGAAATCTGAATAAATATATAGGGGCAAGTGCTGTACCTGTGGATGGTTGTACCTTTGGACACTGTTGGTTTAAAAAAAAATTAGAAACCATAGACAAATATCCTGTAAATATTCGAAAAGTCAGAAGAAGACAGCTACACCTAACATATACAGTCAGAAAAATTTTAGACTTCCAGAGGCCCTACTATTTGTATGAAAAACTAAAATGGGTCAAAGACTCTCGCAACAGGTTGCTGAGGAAGTGCACAAAACTTATGATACCCACACATAATAAAGCGTTCTTTAGAGGGGGTTTTAAATACGCTGCTGCCAAGGTGTGGAATGACCTGCCACCACCTCTCCGTGAGCCTATAAGTCTGTTCAAGTTTAAGCGCTTAGTAAAAGCCCATCTATTAACCAGGCAGAGCGGATATGCACCCCCTCCTCAGCAGCACCATACTAAATTAAATAAATAAACAAATATTAAGGCATATTACACCCATCCATCGTACACATATATATATATATATATATATATATATACCTACACTTATCTTAAGTAATATAATAGTATCAGTTGAGTTGTTTTTGTAATTCATATTTCAATCATCTTGCTAACCGACATGACACATGAACCTAATTTTATATCAATGTAATTAAGTACCTATATTTTTTTTTGTTCCAAAAATGTAGTAGTATGTTACCCTCCGACAAACCTAGTCTGGGACCGGTCTGAAAACCAGCGCCGGGCATCTATGCCCAGCACAAGCTGAGACTGGTACCCTTTGCCTATTAATATCATGTATAATTTTAATTCTTATTGTTAGTTATATATAGTTAATCATTGTGTTTTTTTATGATGTAACTTTTTCTGTCTGTTTTTTGTTATGTGGCAATAAATTTTTCTTATTCTTATTCTTAAAGTATTTTTTTTCATATGACAACACTGGCTAGTCGTAATTTTTATTAATGGATGAAATTGCGTATTTTTCGGCTATAACGAGTTTTAGTGGCAAAAAGTAAGTTCTTAGTTCTTAGCTATCGCTCATTAGCGATAAGACCGCCTGTTGTTACCTCTACCTAAATTTATCTAATTGTAAAATTTGTGCTTGTAACTGTATGAGGTGTGCAATAAAGAGTATTTATTATTATTATTATTATTATTCTTACCCACATTTTCAGCATGATTTTTGTTAATTCAGCGAATGATACGAGTCCCTGTATTATTACATAATAAACTTAAATGTTTGTTTGTTCTTTTCTTAAGTTTTCGCTTGTCCACGGCTGCTGTAAATGTGACCAGTAACATTTTTAAAATAAAATGTCGAATTTGTACCTGTGGACAACCACATAGGTACAAACTTACTGATTGCACCTGTGGACGGTTATTTTTATTTACGTATTATTTATTTATGTGCCTCGTAGTAAAACTATTGGGCACACGAGAAATAAGTTAAACCGTTAAACTGTAACTGAGGCCAATGGAGAAGTAGATAATGGTAATTCTATCCAAAAATATGCAGGAAACCCCGAAATTCTTAAGTCGACGATTTTAAGTACCTATCAAAAATTATATCATGGCAAATACATTGTACAGACATGTATACAGACGGGATCAGGGATCACAATAACTAAATAATGATTTAAGGCCGCTCTCTCTGGTCGTTATGCCTAATAATTACGTCTTCAGTCATTATACTTAATATCGTCGGAACCTGATACTCGGCCCGTCCCCCAGGCTCCGCGAGCTAGGCAGCAGCGTGCAAAGAGGGAGACTGTGAAGGCGAAGATTCGATCGTAGAGTACTCGTACCTACTTTGTTTGTTTACTGTGTAGTGCTTTTCTTGTTACCGTGTTACAATTGACTTCTTAATTTTGTCGTGCAGCACTTATCTGTGTCTACCCTTTCTTTCTTTTTTGATTAATTTGTTTATCTTAACTAGTTTTCGTAATAGCATTTGCTTTGCTTTGACATTAACTTGACATGACCAGGCGCTTTGACATGAACAGCCCAGTGTTGCCACTTGTAAATTATTGCGTTCCGGTCTGCTCTGAATGTTAATTATTTGTTGTTTTGTTTTTAATTTTGATCCATCCAGATATGCTGGCGGGTAGCTAAGGTACCTTAAATTAGTTTAGGGTTAGTAGATATATTATTTATTTGCTGCTGGCGGGTAGATTGTGGAGTTTTTGTTTAGTTTTTACTATATATATTTTTATATTTATTGAATATTAGTATACACTTATTATATACTTATTATATTTTTAACTTTATATATATATTTCAGATGCCTTTCAGTGATAACAGTGATCAGTATTTATCTTTTTCCTCCTTAGATAGTGTAAGTGAAGACAGTTTCCATAGTTTGCCTCCTTCGCTTCACGACATTCTGGAATCTCAGTTTAATGATGTACCTAAAAATTTTAACGTTGTGCATTTAAATGCGCAAAGTATTCCTGCACATTACAGCGATATGTTACTCTCTTTTGACATTAAGAACATTCATGCTATTTTAATTTCCGAATCGTGGCTCAGACCAGCTTTGCCTTCAACGTCTTACTCTTTACCTGGTTTCAATTTAATTCGGCACGACCGCCTTGGAAGAGGTGGCGGTGGAGTTGCGATTTACCTTCGTTCTTACATCCCCTATTCAATTGTTAATGTATCTGCCAGCTCTTCTACTTCTGATGCCGCAGAGTATATGTTTCTCGACGTTTCCCTCTCTCATTCCAAACTTTTACTTGGCGTTTTTTATTCCCCCTCCCTTCACGTTAATTACTTTGATTCTCTTGAGAAACTTCTCGAGGACCTTATGCCTTCTTATAATCATCACATTCTTATGGGAGATCTAAATACGTGTCTTCTGAAGGATGACAGTCGATCCCGGCGCCTTAAATCCCTGGTAGATGCATGCAATCTAACTATTCTCCCTTCAGACGCCACACACTATTTTCCTAATTGCTCGCCTTCTCTTCTTGATTTAACTTTAGTTTCTTCGACTTCTCATGTGTCTAAATTTGGACAATACTCCGCGGATGCCTTCTCATATCATGATCTGCTCTATCTCTCTTACAAAATTCGTCCTCCCAAATCTAAATCAAAAATTCTTTTGCAGCGCAATTTTAGTGGATTAAATGTGGAAAAGCTTCGAGATGACGCTTTAACAATCGATTGGAGCAGTATCGCTCGAGCGGGTTCGGTAGACGATCAAGTTTCTCTCTTTAATTCGCTCCTCATACAACTTTATGACGCTCATGCTCCTGTTCGTGCAATAAAAGTCAAGCATCTCCCTGCTCCTTGGCTCACTGAGGATATTAAAGCCCTTATAGAGAGGAAGAATCAATCTAAATCTAAGTATAAGGCTAACAACTCTGAGAAAAATAAACTTAAATATCATACCCTGCGCAATCGCTGTAGCACTATATGTCGAGATGCTCAGAGGCGTCATATTCACAGTTCTGTTGAAGATGGAAATCCAGCCAAAGTGTGGAAATTTTTGAAAGGTCTCGGAGTTGGCAAATCTCAACAGGCAACCAATTTAAACAATATTAGCGTTGACCAGCTTAACCAGCATTTTTCATCGTCCACCTGTTTCAGTGGTCCTAAGAAATCTAACTCACTTCATCATGTTTCATCACTTCCTGCCTTAGATTTCTCTTCTTTCTATTTTAGCCATTTCTGTGAGAGTGATGTTAGGAAGGGTATATTGAATATCACTTCTAACGCCGTTGGTGTTGACTGTGTTAGCCGAAATATGATACTCCCTCTCCTTGATTTGTTTGTTCCTATTATCACCGGTATTCTGAATTTTTCCATTTCATCAAGTACTTTTCCCAGTCTGTGGAAGGATGCCAATATTATTCCTTTACCCAAAAAATCCAACCCCAGTTCCTTCTCTGACTATCGCCCCATCTCCATTCTTCCTTTCCTATCCAAAGTCCTCGAACGGCTAGTGCATCAGCAACTAACTTCCTTCCTGAATAGAAATGACCTCCTAAACCCATTTCAATCTGGTTTTCATCCGGGCCATAGTACTACCTCGGCTCTTGTCAAGGTTACCGATGACATCCGTTTGGGTATGAAGGACCAGAAGCTTACAGTTCTTGCATTTCTAGATTTCAGTAATGCCTTTAACACGGTCGATTTTGACATTTTGCTCGCGTTCTTACAGTCTCTTAACATATCGGCTGCAGCGATTGACTGGTTCCGCAGCTATTTGGTTGGTCGTCGGCAAAGAATTAAACTAGATTCTTCGTGTTCTTCCTGGTGCAGCACATCAGCTGGTGTTCCACAGGGTGGTATGCTGTCTCCTCTTTTATTTTCTATCTTCATTAATTCCATAACTCTTGATCTCTCCTCTTCGTATCACCTCTATGCCGACGATCTTCAAATATATTCGCAGGGTATGCATAGCGATCTCAATTCAGTTATAGAAGCCACGAATCTTGATCTGCTCCGCATATCAAATTGGAGTCAAAATTACGGTTTAAAAGTAAACCCCCTAAAGTCACAGGTAATTGTGATGGGTAGCGCTAAACAAATCTCCAAAATTGACTTTCTCAGGCTCCCTCCGATAGTCTTCGATGGTATCCAAATTCCTTTTTCCAACCAAGTGAAAATCTTGGCGTAATCATGGATCGTTGTCTATCATGGGTGCCTCAGGTGAGTGAAGTGAGCAGGAAGATGTTTGCTGCCATAGGGTCTCTCAGACGGCTCCGGAATTTCCTGCCAAATGCTACTAAAATTGCGCTTGCTCAGTCGTTACTTCTCCCCATTCTTGATTATGCAGATATCTCCTATTTAGACCTAACCGAGGAGCAACTTAATAAGCTTGAGCGTATTCAAAATGCCTGCATTCGGTTCATTTTCGGATTACGCAAATTCGACCATGTTTCTAGTTTTCGTTCTCAACTCAAATGGCTCCCTATCCGTCACCGCCGTAACTCTCACATACTTTCTTTACTCTTTTCTATACTTTTTAACCCTGCAACTCCCCGCTACCTCAAAGAGCGTTTCTCTTATCTTAATTCTATTAGATCCTCTCAAAAATTGCTCCTAAAAGTGCCATCTTCATCTTCCAAATTTTATAATTGCTCATTTACGTTCCAGGCCGTTCGTTTGTGGAATTCTCTCCCTCTCAACATTAAACGCGCGCAATCTATTGGTAGCTTTAAATCGCAACTTAAGGAATACTACTTATCTCTTCCTTAGGTTTTTAAGTTGACACTGTTGTTTCTTATTGTGTGTATTATATATGTATATATGTACGTATATGTATGTTTATTTTGTATTTATTTAAGTATGTATATTCATATGAATGTGCTGTGTTATCTATTTCGTCTCTTTTGTTTCTATGCACCACCTACTGCTTATTGTTTTTCTCTAGTCTCCACTACCCAAAGGTTGTCTGGAAGAAATCGCTCATTAGCGATAAGACCGCCTGTTGTTACCTCTACCTAAATTTATCTAATTGTAAAATTTGTGCTTGTAACTGTATGAGGTGTGTAATAAAGAGTATTTATTATTATTATTATTAATAATAACGTCAAATAAACATCTTAACACAGAATTAATCACTTCAGAAATTTTAAAACCTTTTAAAGGGAGAACAAGGAAAACAATTCAACGTGGGAGAAAGCCTGGAAAAACTAGGATACTAAATGACACGCTATAGAGGAATTAAATCGAGAAAAAAGTAAGAAGATATATAGAAAAACTAAGCTCTAATATAAGAGAATAGTGCCCTGGTTACACCTACCGAGTACAGTGGCGAGACAGCAAAATGCCACTCGGCCGAGACAGCAAAATGCCACTCGGCCGAGACAGTAAAATGGTCGAGTGACTGTTTACACGCGTTTTTGAATTTTGTGGCGAGTCAGTCAGCGTGTTCAGTAACGAAGTGCACGGAAGGTGAGCTTACCCAATTATGAATCGCAAAAATATCATTCGAAAATATATAAACTTGCTAATAAAACTCCTCATAGAGGAATTGATGGACTTGTTAAAGCAGAAGAAAAATCGTATTTGGACGAGAAAAGATCATGGATTTTAAGGAGACCTGATCTTGGCGCTACAAATACTATAAATATGTTTCAAGAACTCAGTAAGTTTTTAGGATTCCGTACGCAAAAGGTAAAACGGGACCCTATTACTAAGACTCCGCTGTCCGTCCGTCTGTCACCAGGCTGTATCTCATAAACCGTGATAGTTAGACTGTTGAAATGTTCACAGATGATGTATTTCTGTGGCAGCTATAACAACAAATACTAAAAAACTCCAAAGGAGTCACATGCGCGTTGCCGACCCTTTACAAAAAGGAGGATTTACTGTGTTGATGGCTAAAGGAACAAGACGGTCCACACTTAGCGAGATGCCATTCGCAATGCTCATACCTCTCTTTTTGGCGTAGTTTATGGACATACCCAAGTCCGGACGTAGTTTTAGGATATACCCCGGGTCCGACATACCCCGGATCTGAAACCGGGTTCGGTTTATTTTTATATTCCCTGGACTAGAAATTCCACACACATGGATGGAGTTTATACACATTAATGAATTTTATTGTTGTTTCCACATCCCACATATTGATAGTAATTTTTTTCGCTCTAATATACTTTTATAAAGAACGACTACCGACTATCTAGTTAATTATTTTAATCACTAAACATATAATCAAATATTGGTAGCATGCGAGTGGCGAGTGCGCAGGGCGAGCGCACTGTTCACACCCAGCGAGCGAATCGGCGAATCAGTGCGGGGAGAGCGGGGAGCCAAAAGATTGGGGAGCGAGTGACTGTCTCGCCCATTTACTCGGCCGAGCGCTCGGCCGAGTACTCGGCGATGTGTTTCCACTTAGCGAGCACTCGGTCGAGAGCACTGACTCGCCACTGTACTCGGTAGGTGTAACCAGGGCATAACACCTGCAAAATGTTCACATTAAAGGAAGATAAGTTGTTATATATGTAAAAAAATGAGCAAAAAAGCTGTACTTACGTGCAGCATTTGTAAGGCGAGATATCAATCAAGATGTGTTTTAAATGATCACAAAGATAATATAGATTCCAATGATAAATATAACTTTATTTGTCAAAAGTGTTACGTGCTGAAACATAATACTGATAACTGTGCTTATGAGAGAAGCATCACACTCCGATGAGTTTGCTGAAGAACGATACCTAGAATATTGTAATGCTAAGAGACAGAAGGTCTATTACAAGATGCTCAATTATGCGCTATTTAGCTACTAATGTCTTTTTTTGTTAATTAAGAGTTTTAAGAGATATACTTCGTTAAACTTATGTTTTCGATTTTATGTCTCTAACTAACAGTGCCGTCCTAGGTAAGATATCAAAGTCCATAGGTGTAAACAATAGTTGTACTTGTGGACAAAAAGTGATTTTTAAAAAATATGCTTATATTTCTTATTCTGAAATGGATACCGGAATAGGAGTCCATAATAATTGAAGATTGGTTAATTATTATTTGAAAAAGTTACACATTAAAATGAGAATGTCGACAGTGTTTTATTACAAATATAGTTCAAAATCTGGAAAGTGTCCACAGGTTAAGCACTTACCCCTAATCTGTTTACCCAAAACTCTACAAGACAGAAAATAACGTACCTGTACATATAATAATTATGTACTCAATCAATAATCAATTAATTATTTTCTCATAAGTTGAAATAGGTTTACATATTCTTGTCACTATTGAATTTCCAGTGTAAATAACTGGATTATTTCTACCAAAATTATGGTTTTTCTACCTATAAAAGGAACAAAGATCATATTTGGCAAAACAACATAATCATTAAGGTATTTAGAAAACCTCATATGTGACGTTTTCCAGTCAAAGGTACATCATTGTCGGTTGTCAATAATGCGTTATTGCCATAAAACAATCATTTAGAAATAAACCCTATTAACAACCGACAATGATGTTAACTTGAAAACGTCACATATATACTCGTATGTTAGCTCCACCAAAACTAATAAACACATAATACTGATGTAAAACGTCCTTTGCAACCATTACGTCATGGTCCAGTAAACTGCCACCACATACATAAATAGTAGATTTTAATTAAGATGACAGCCAGGGCCCGATTGCACCGTCGTTTTTAACGCCCGCCATATTATCTGTGACCGTCGTGCGCTCATAAAAGTGTTATGAGTTCATATCCAGACTGGCGCCGTGGATGCAAGGAGAGAAAACACAGTAGGTTTTTTGTGTAAATATTTGAGGATGCAAATGTTTAAGTGGCATATAAAGATAAGTAAATGAGAGTATTAAGAACATTATTATGCTATTTAAAATTTTAATGTGTGTAGTAAAAAGTTTGCAAGACAACAAGGTACAAGATGCCGTATTCTACTTATAAAATACATAAAAAATGCATTAAAAATACAATACATCTCAAACATAACTCTAATACACAATAAATAATTAACCAATATTGAAGTCGTATTGCAACTCCATTGGAATAATTTTTAAGCAAATTCTGACATTTCCGATTCAGATATTTAGGCGCTAGCTGTATTGCGTAGTTAATGCATTGGAGTTGTATTAAAGTTGGATCGTGTCTAAATGTGTTTTATAAATACGGCCCAAGGACAGCTAAATAAAAATCAAGAAAGTAGTAATACACAATAACAATGTTAAGAAACTAACTAGACGCGTAGAGGATATGGTGGAGAAATTTGCAGCTATCAGGTAAGCAGCTTCAGTAGCACTGCAGTGTCAGTAGCGTAGTTGGTCAGAGCCATGGGCATGTATCCCAGAGTCGCGAGGTCGAGTTTCGCCTGAGGCAGTGGATTTTTCTACTTTTTCTTTATTTCTTAACATTATGGTATCGTTCTTTAGCAGTTACAGCTACTAGTTAGTAAAGTTCATGCGACCCTTTTTGTGTTAACTCAAACTGAAAGAACAATAATGCTATTTATATTGATTTGACAAATAAAGTATCTGCCTTGCTTTTTTCATCTGTTTTTGGACTTTTGTAAAATAATAAACAAAAGGAGATCGTCAAATTTTTGTTAGGTGATCTGGCCCAGATTATTTAGGACCGTTTAGGAATGATTCTTAGCTTTAAAAAATCGTCATAATTTATAGATCAGGACGGTGGTAAAAAAATTGCGAAATCGAATGGGAAAATTGAAAAATCATGCATTTAAAACTTGAATCTGACAAGGACAATATTTGAAAGCGTGCATGCCTGTGATTTATATATAAATGTAAAAAAAGTACCGGTTTTTCTAAAGAAAATGTACAATAGCGGACTTAAAAACAAAACGGGAATCATGATGAAATAATAAAAAGTCATATTTTAATCGTATTCATACTTCCTTTATTTCGGTAAACAAAGACGGCTGTCAAACCATCGTGGATACTATTAACTGAACATTCCTAACACCTATTGCGAAGGGATAAGGTTTACCACCGTTAAGTGCGATAGCACTAGTATCTGACATTGCAATATTTAAAAAAAAGATGCGTTTCGTTATCGAAGGAGCATGATATTATGCCATTATGAAACCCACTTTTAATATTCAGACTCCGATCAAAACTGCAAAAATACGCATTTTCAATCTTAAGGCGTTTTAATACAGTCGATTTCTAATTTAAACTTTCGTATTCGTAGGCTTAGATACTATTTTAATATTACAATGGTCTAACTTACCGAACAGTATCAAAACGCAGTTTAAGTAACGGTATACATTGACATTGTCAAACCAAAAAACAATCCCGTTTTAGGCCAGGGTGAAGTTAAACTTTATGTCAATGCCATAAGGACGTTAACGACTTGTCTTGCTGTATTTTAATCGCGGAAAAATCAACATAATGTTTCTTTATTTAGTATTTCTAATTCCCGTTTCATTTTTTTGCAATATTTTGTCTACTTTAGTAATAAAATGAGTATTTATTTTACATTGCAGTACAAACTGTATACGGTTTATATCAGGTGGCCCAGAATTGATGATCTCCTTTCATATCCATTAAGATTTAAATGACAAAGTTAAAGATTGAAGCAACAAAATGTATTGGAAAACCGAATATCGACCGAATATCACTCTCACTCACATTTTACATTTTCTTTATTTTAGTGTCGCCCACTCTCTCGAGTAACCCTTGAACTCATTTTCATGCCAAATAAATAAAATTCGAATATGATCATTCCCAAGCCATGTATTACATCAACTATGCAACTACAACTACAGCAAATAAAAACCAATCCAGCATAATTCACTCCTCTGTTAATTTCCTATAACTAGTATTCTTCACCTTATGCGTCATCCGCTTGACAAAATCCCATATCTTAAGAGGGTTCTTTCTTCCCAATATCAGAAGCTTCTTCCATGGTGTCAGGGAATTTGGCTCCTAGGGTCTCTGGTGTGATGAAGACCAGGCAACCTGAGAGAAGTGCGAAGCTTCCGAACAACATAAACGGCAGCTCTTCAAACGTGGAATGACCCTGGAAACGAAATACATTCATAAAGACACTCCTAGTGACCTAATTGTTACCCCATGTCAGTATACTGAAGACAAAAGGGTGTCACATTAAAAAAATATATATAGAGAGAGCTTTGATGGTGAAAGTTCTCCAAAAAAAATAATTAATCGAACCACCGATACTGGCGAAGTATCTATCGTCGCCTAAATCGAACTAAGTTATTTATTTTCTTCTTCAACAGCGATATAGTGAAAATATGAAAGACAGTTTTATTATTTTAAAGATGAGACAAACGAAAAGAAATACCCACAGTGTTTACAATTATAT
Organism: Pammene aurita; assembly: GCA_947086415.1. Classification (NCBI taxonomy): domain Eukaryota; kingdom Metazoa; phylum Arthropoda; class Insecta; order Lepidoptera; family Tortricidae; genus Pammene; species Pammene aurita. The sequence goes on from OX352301.1 coordinate 4,305,191, forward strand.
GGCCGAAATTTTTATGGCAAATTGTCTTTTCCCAAACTATTTCTCTCTTAGTTTCATTTGGCAGAATCATAACAATTTTTCTCAATTTTTTTTGTACGGTATACTTTAATTTTCTTTTTAAAAAGTAACAGTTCATGAATAAAATTGTGGGTCACATTTTGACCAGATGGGGTTGTACAGCTAATAAGGGGGAATTGTCTAAAATTTTACTTACCATGGCGGGTGTGAGTGGAGCTAGAATAGAGCCGATCCTTCCGACCATAGAGGAAAAGCCAAAGAGACTATGGCGATACCTGGTAGGAAACAGTTCTGCTGTATACACATACAAAGCCGAAAATACCATCGCGATGGCATATTTTCCAATCAGGTACACCATTAAGGAGATTTTGTAGTAACCTAAAATAGGGAGATACAGTTAAGAAACTGTTTTGTATTGTTTATGTTTTTAGGTTATCAAAATTAGTGATGGTTTGCCATACATATAATTCTATCCTATAGTCAACTAAAGAAAACGATGATTCAGTATAATCAACTTAGTTGACAGTAAAATTAAAATTTAACTGAACCACAGAAACTTGCTTACCATCAGGCATGAAAATATATGCTGCTTGACATACAGTACATAGCCAAAAAGCACAGATAAGTACGGGTCTCCGTCCAATCTTTCCCAATAGAAACATCGAAGTCCAATAGCCAGGGATCTCTATAATTGACACTGCTACGAAGTTTAAGTAACGACTGCCAGATATGTTTATCGCATTGATCGAAAGCCCATAATACACAAAAGTATATGTAATCCACAAAACAGGCACCACAATACATCGAATTAAAACCTGTTTGTGTTTAAACACTTGAACTATGAGCCAAGGTTCGCTATCTTTTTTCAAGTTTTCCAAAGTTTTTATACGTTTCTCTTCTTCTGCTGATTTTCTCAAGGCAACTAGTGATCTGTCAGAAAGACGTGTTCCATTTAAACGGGCGGCATTTTTGAGAGCAGCTTCTGCATCTTTGTAGCGTCCTTTGCTCATGTACCAACGGATGGATTCTGGGATGATCCAGAGAGAAAAACTTGTGATGAGCATTGGAATATATATGACTTGGGTCAGGTGCCGCCAGTCGTGGACGACCCAGGCGAGCAGGCCAGTGCAAACGCTTCCAAGAGAAAAGAAAGTGTTCATAGATGCTCCACCGATGACGCGCATTCGTGGACCCACCAGTTCCGTTACTGCAAATGAAATAATAGTCAATTTTAATATTAAAAAATAAGTGTAAGAAGGCATTTGATATCGTTTTCCAGTGAAATTACAATTATGCAAAATATACATGTTAATCAAAACGAAACAACGAAACTAATTTTCGCTTAACTTACCCAGAATATATGCGCTGGAAAAGACACCAGACCCTAACGCGGCTTCCAAAAATTGCAAAACAGTAAATCCTACATACGAGTGGACCCAGCAGCGAGAGATACCAAGACTGGCGCGAATAACCGCATTGGTTACCAACGCTGTTTGCCTCCCCCATCGGTCTGATACGAAACCTGCATGAAGTCATCAATATAAGTTTATAAATAAAAAAAATACTGCTAAATTTATTCTTGAACAGGACTTATTTTCTAGAAGATACATCCGTACTGTACGTACGTCCGTACGTACGTACGTACACACCTGTACATCAGTACTGCTCGTTACCTTCTTTTTGTTTTGGCGGTTTGTTAACATAATTTAAAAAAGAGAGTATGTACCTGTAATAGGTTGCGCGGCAACTGTACCAATTATCCGTGCAAATCCGATGAAAGAGCGTTTCCACTCCTGGCATGCCAGCCCAAACTAGAAAAACCACGCCAAATTATAAATTATTTGAGAGCGTGATTCGGAGAGCGCTGGTGGCCTGGCGGTAAGACGTCAGACTTTCAATCCGAAGGTCTTGGGTTCAAACCCCGGTTCGGACCACTGAGTTTTTCGGAACTTATGTACGAATTATCAATTGATATTTACCAGTTGCTTTTCGATGAAGGAAAACATCGTGAGAAAACCGGATCTAAACCCAACAAGGCCTAGTTTCCCCGCTGGGTTGGAAGGTCAGATGGCAGTCGCTTTCGTAAAAACGAGTGCCTACGCCAATTCCTGGGTTGCCGAGCGGACCCCAGGCTCAATACAGCAAAAAAGCTGGGACAAATTATAAACTATTTAAATAATGTTAAATACATATATGTTATGGTAATTTTCCTTGACCCTCAAATATTTGAATATCTACCTAAATATCTGGTAAAACCATAAAACCATCTTACCAAATGATCAAATTGTGCACAAAATTCCTTTCTTTTTACTACTACATACTTCATACTGAAATAGCTACTTCATTAGACTAACATACACTTAATTAATGACATGCGATACTGTATTATGTTATGAATATTATAAATAAATGAAAACAAATAAAACACTAAAAAAAAAATTCACATATTTCGTGCCTCACACGACTATCGAGCACATGGGAAATGAATCTACGGAAGTCGAAAAAATATTGTCGCTGAGCGAAAAGAAAGTCGGGATAAGGAAAATGTTATAAAATAAAACTACGACGTTGAATGATAATTATTCTTTTCTTAGATTAACATAAGTATCCTCGACATAACGCCTGTGAACCAGAGTTGGGCAAAAATTAACGTGATTGAAACTAAAGTTAAAAAAAATGAGAACGTTACTCATAATCATATGAACATGATTACGAATTCAATCATGAGCTTTCTAATCTGATTGACCACCGACATGAGTAAATCATGTCGATTTTTAGTTTCACTCATGATCAGAGCTGAAGTGATTAAATTAGTAAGACAGTATGCTTAGTTAAACTAACGATTTAGTTGATTAGATGATTAGATTTTGATTAGATTTTGCGTAGCTACTAGCTCCTTCACTTTTTTCCCTGACGAAACAGAGGCGGTACCTAGGTGAGTATAATATACATTTAGGATAAATGGCTTTTTGTGACAATATTTCTAAAGGTATCATTTGGCGGTTGGCGCTTACGTTGTATAGTGCAGATTCAATATTGAGCAATAAAAGCGTAAATGCCAGTGGCAAATGTTAACTTTACCAAAATATCGACAATTTTTTTGTTAGTTTTTGGTATGAGTGTACAAATGAATGCTCCCATTTAACTTTGAAACGGCCTGTTTGGTTTTATTGCGGTTTTCGGCTACAGTTAAGGCAGCTATCACACAGCTGCGATTTCCACATGTGCTTTTCATTTTCATTCTCGTTCTCGTTCTCGTTTTCGTTCTCATTCTCATTCTCATTCTCATTCTCATTTTCATTTAGGATAATGAAAATTTCTACATATGTATCTGGTTCAATATGTGAAATTCAGAACAAACGCCTTATTCAAGTAATAATATAAATCAGCTTATGAACATTCTAATCATACATTTGTCAATCACATTGAACAAGTTAGTTGATTAGCGTTAATTTAGTTTCAATCAGCGCCCGTCGTTAATGATTTACTCATGACGAAATTACTTGATTGTTTTGTGTTATGATTTAATCAGCGATTATTCAATCAGCGATGATTAGTAATCGATCACCGATTTTAATCAAGTATGCCCAACTCTGCTGTGAACAAACAAATTGAAAAATTTCCACACGCATATCGAAGTTTGAATAATTGTCGCCGTGGCGCCTAAGTATACATATTTCATTTTTAGATTAATAAGCAGGATATAATAATGTTCAAAGTACAAGAAAATTATTACATTACAAATCCGTAGTCAACTCGAGAAATGGTAGCCACATAGCTATATATTTTTTAAGCAAAAAAAAACAACTTCTTCAATGGGGGAAGCCGGTGAAGGATTATTGTAGATGGTGCACTCTATACAATGAAATAACTTGCTTAACAAACACAGCGAAGAGGACAAATCGTCAAACGTGAACTATGCGTCGTGGAAGAATTCCTTTCTCATTTCACATTTCACATGTTTATAGCATCAGCCACAGTTCCACTTCATCAATATGTCACTGTTTTCAATGAAAATGCTTGATTTGTTGATTTAAATACAAAAATCACTTTATGTGCCTTTAAGATTTGAGAAGTTTCCTCGATTCCTCCTGGATCCCTTCATCAGAACTTAGCTTGACGAAAATTTGTCCTGATAATCTAACTTGCTTAACAAACATAGCGAAGAGGACAAATCGCCAAACGTGAACTATGCGTCATTGAAGAGTTCCGCTCTGATCATCATCAGCAGTTCCACTTCATCAAATGTCACTATTTTGAATGAAAATGCTTGATTTGTTGATAAAAATACAAAAATCACTATGTGTTTGCCTTTAAGATTTGAGGAGTTCCCTCGATTCCTCATGGATCATCAGAACTTGAGCTTGACGAAAATTTGTCCTGACAATCTTACTTGCTTAACAAACACCAATGTGTGTTCAATAAGAGGAGGAATCGCCAAACGTGAACTATGCGTCGTTGAAGAGTTCCCTTCTGATCATCATCAGCAGTTCCGCTTAATCAAATGTCACTGTTTTGAATGAAAATGATTAATTTGTTGATAAAAATCACTACATGTATGCCATTAACATTTGAGGAGTTCCCTCGATTCCCCATGACGGAGTTATGGAGTAACAAACAGAAAAAAAAACAAAATAAAAAAAAACATACACGCCGAATTGAGAACGTCCTCTTTTGAAATCTTGAAGTCAGTTAAAAAAAATAATGTGAAAAATGTCGTTCTGACTTTTTTCAAAAAGGTTAGGCTACAGACCCTTAACCCGATCGTCTTTTTTTTAGGCTTAAATTGTAGCTGACTAAATTGTCCAGAGGAGTTCTCCTCAAATTTTTGATATCATTCTTCCATGAGAATACCATATAAAGATAATAATTATAAAGTCCCCATTATGGTGCCCTTAAAATTTATTTGGTATGAACTCACCGTGAAGACAACAGTGTTAGTATTTTCATAGACGAACTCATCACACTCAAAGACTTTGCTGGTATCGAATAGTGTAGCTGGGCAAGTTGCTGAGATCTTGGCAAAGACATTTCCAGAAATATTGCCAAAACGATGGCAACTGTCAAATGACGAGCCGGTGGCCGGAACAGCATGTAAGACCCATGGAGGAGAGAACAGAATTGATGAATTGGCTGACTCGCATTCGGGGATCAAGCATCTGCAATAATACAGGATGAGGTTTGTTTTGAATGTTGAAGATTTTATGTTACGGAAATCCAATAGCCATCAAACAAAATAACACCAATTAATAAAAGATTGAAAGCCATATTATTTAGTTATTACCGCAAGTCTCATGAACAAATTACGACTATCTTGATAATGCAGTAAACATTTTATGTACATTTTAACCCATAATTGACGACCACATACCAATTAATGAACAAATATGATCTCCTGAAAAAAATCAGTTTTCATTATACCTGCTATTAATCCTTGCTGTCGTGAACATATATTCAGTGGCGGCTATACCACTAAATATAACGGCGATCGCGGACAGCGCCACTGTTCGAAGCTGGAACCAACCAAACTGCCCAATTTCATCAGCAAATATCTTATCTAAGTCTATAGTATTCTCGTCTATGACACAATCATCAGAGTGAGTATCTGTGTCCTCCATTTTCATTTTGACTGATTAACTAATTAATAAACTAAATGATTTTTTTATTTGTACAAATACCATTAATTTAAGCTTTCGCTCATCGATTCGTCCCGTGCAGGGTTATGCACTAATCACTGTAATAGTATTTCTTTGTGTTGCGTATATCCGTATCTGTAGTTGTAATTTAACTAGTTAATCCTTCGCAATTTGCCTCCTTCTTATTAGAATACGTTATTCAACTAAATATTCAGTCAAATGACTAACTTTGTTCTAGTATTAAAATACACTTGTTCTTGTATTATAACCACATTTATTTAATTCAATACGGTTAACACATTTGTTATTATCACTAACTGTGTGCTTATACAATTCCACTGCAAACTATTCACAGACTGCTATTTGACTGATAGATACTCGTATCATAAGACGTCTCAATGTAACATTGTATACTTACAGTTTACAAGCACTAAGATAAAACATAAAATTATCTGCCACATGTGTAAATAATCTTAACAAGTCTTTCGATGCACGATGTATAATAGCTACAGTAACTTACCAATTTAAAAAAACTTAAACTAATTCACGCTGGGATTTTATCATAACCATGCATATATTTTTTATCATCCCAAAAAAAATTACAGGCAGATTTATTTTAGTGTCATTAAAATTATTAATGAAATATCTAGTAAAATGCTTATGTTTATTTAGTAACATTTTTCTTTTTGCCAATGTCCGAAGCTTGCTCCATGGTATCAGGAAACTTAACTTCAAGGGTCTCTGGAGTGATGAATACCAAGCAACCGGAGAAAAGGGCCAAGCATCCAAATATGACGAAAGGTAGCTCATCGAACGTGGAGTTACCCTATAATAAACGTGTATGTGTATGAGTACATAATAATAGTGGTAGTATAAATGTGTAATATAGAGCCAATTATAGGTCCTCACCGGTAGTAAATTTTTAAGTGAAATTTAAGAGTAGTTAGTACTTAATATTTGATGGTCAGACTGGATTCTCTCAAGATTCCGTATGCAAGGTTTTCAAAAAGCGAGTAGTGAGCGCGCGGGATATATAACCAACAGCGCCTCAACATGAACAAAAGAATCGTCAACACAGTGAATCCTCCTTTTTGTAAAGGGTAGGCAACGCGCATGTGACTCCTTTGGAGTTGCAGGTGTCCATAGGGTACGGTAGCTGCTTACCATCAGGCGGGCCGTATGCTTGTTTGCCACCGTCGTGGTATTAAAAAAAAAACAGATTTTCAAAATGTTTTTTTTCTGTCTTTCTAGCAAGTCTAGCTACAACGTGAGATGAGGAGGATGAAAATTGTTCTCACCATGGCTGGAGTAAGAGGAGCAAGAATAGAGCCTATCCTGCCGACCATAGAGGAGTATCAGAGCTCCGCTGTGTACACATACAGCCCTGCAGACACCATTGCGATGCAAAACTTGCCGATCAGATACACCGTCAGAGAGACTGCGTAGTAACCTAAAAATAAAAATAAAACTTTTAAAATCAAGCAACAAAGTTAGTAAGTAAGTCGCGAAATTTTAAATTTATTCGCAAACATTGCATGTGATTCCTGTTTCAACAATATTGTACATTTTGTTTAACTCTGACACTGATGATTCTTTAATTAAGACAGTAGTGTTCTAATAATAGATTACGAGTTACAAAGGAGAAAATTCAAGCCTATCTAACATAATTTTACTATCATATGGAGACGAAATTATCAAGACCGCAAAAAAAAAGTACTTACTGATTGATTATCAATAAACGCAAAATGTACATCAAAACCGTAGTTAAATGGTCGATTACGCATTTATTGATGTGCAATCAGTAATATTAATCCAGCAGTTATGTCGAATAAAGGTAAGGGTAGCTGCAAATTAATTGGAACTCAAAGGAACTTTAACGCGTTATTCTGGGGAACACTAGGAAGACTCTACTAAGTTTTCGACCTCGAGGACCTTGTGCTCACTTGGAGGGAGGGCAAAAACTTAAAAATTCACGGTTTTTTTATTTATTTTTAGCGAATATATCAAAGCACCAAGCACTTTTTGTGTACAAGTTGCAGGACAACCCCACGTTAAAGTTCCGTTGAGTTCCGATTACTTTCAAGGTGAAATGTACATAACTGCTTGACTATAGTATAGTTAGGTAATGGTTATTTTTTTGTTACCAATACCAGCCTCTTGAAAATACGTACTAGTAAAAGTGAACTTAAATAGTAGTCAGTTATATTCAATGATATTGTGGAAACAATAATTACCGTCAGGCATAAAAATATATGCAGCTTGGCAGGCGGCGCATATCCAGAAAGCACCAATAAGCACAGGTTTTCTCCCAATTATGTTCAACAAAAAATTTGCCGTCCAGTAGCCAGGAATCTCTACAGCCGAAACCGCCACGTAGTTTAAATATCAGTTGCCGGATATATTCACTACATTGATTGCTTATGGTATTACAAAAGCAGTTAGGCAGTGGTTTGCAATTGACGCTGGACAACAGTGTCACGTTCTATATAGAAAGCTCCCATAAAATTTTAAGCACTGCGCTGCGTCCGTCGTCAGCATATTCTAGTGCAATATTTATAAAAAGAACTCTATCTCCGTATTTTAACATACCTAAAATATAAGCACTACTGAAGACGCCACCACCCAGGGCTGAGTCCAAGAACTCCAGAAGAGTGAAGCCCACATACGTATTCGTCCAGGAGCGGCCCAGGCCAACAGAGGCACGGATGAACGCATTGATGAGCAGCGCCGTACGTCGCCCCCATCGGTCTGATACAAATCCTGTGACAATAGAAATAGGTTATACCAAATCAATATAATCAATATCGATAAGGAGATTGGGACAAAAATTCACAATACAGAGGCAAAAATACAGAATACAACAACTAGTGTTATTGTCAAGTGCATTACGTAGTGTAGATTTTTTTTGTCCTTTGTCAACAAATATTTTTGATCATGACAGTTAGAAGAAGTTGATAAGGGCATCAGAACGCTCTCTATATATAAGGATATTTACATGAGGTAAACTAGAAGAATTTCACTTCCTAACCTACCCTGGAGACGTAGTAAAATCGCTGGTGTCATAATTTTCATTTCTTAAATTTCCGTTGCTGGCTAACTGATTCTTAGCCGTAAAACTCGAAGTAGACAAACTATGATTAGTGTTTATCTTAGAGGTAATGAATGTATAACATGCTTATGTATTTTTATAATGTTTCGTACCTCGAAAGGAAAAAACGGAACCCTTATAGAATCACTTTGTTGTCCGTCCGTCCGTCTGTCTGTAAAACTCCTTTTTCTCTTTAAAATTTATATCAAATACTCAGGTCTACTTTAAAAAATAAAACTTCTAAGCCAACGCAATCAAAAGATACAGCCATTTACGCCGCAAATTACCGCAAATTTTCGAAACTCGCAAGGGAATCAAAAACCACAGGGTCCCGTGAACTTAGAATCTTGAAATTTGGTACAAAGCAACATCTTATAGCACAGATAAAGGAAAAATTGCGAAAACCATAAATTATTAGTTACATCATGTAATACATAAAAATATTTTTAGTATTTTTAAAGTTACTACCCCTATATACCGACTGGTCGACTCATTGGGGTCCTGCCTCTACCTCTTGAACCTTCTACTCTTCCTTAACTACATGGGGTAATTCATTTCCCTAATTTTACTTGGTGTTGTTAATTTAGTATGATATATAAAAATGGTTAAATAATAGCTGTTACCTAACCATAACTTTGAAAAGGAAAGAAAAAGATTTTTTACCTGTAATACGCAAGCAAGCTAGTGTCCCAAATGTGCGCGCAGAACCAATAAAAGAGCGCTGCCAATCCTTACATGCCAGGTCAAACTGGAATATGTAAGAATAACGAAAAAGGTAAGTAAATCAGTTCAAATTAGCATTCAACGATGGATACATATTTAAAATTCTTAAATTTACTCTGGCTTTTCTCTGTTAGGCATAATAAAAAAATATATCTAAAAAAAAACATAGGATTAAAAGATTTTCTACTACGGTTGAATTTCTAATTATAAAAAAGTGACTTGACACATGACTGACAGTTAAAATGTTGCCTGGAATAGCAAAAATAAAATAGTCATGGGTATATGTCGATAAAAAGTATCGAAAAGTGTAATGTTGTACTAAACACTACCAATACGATTCCATTTAAAGGATCCATAAGCGTCAGGAAATTAAATTATCATGTAACAGCCTGAAATGCTACAATATTCAAATCAGACAAAAGTTTTGAGATACGTTGCCGCTGATAAATCGTATAGTTATGTTATACAACATATCATAAACTTATTTTTCTATCTCGTCGAACGAGCGGAGCCTAAGCGAAGTGAAGTTATAGACAGCTTCGGATGAAACGGAAACGGAACTGTCAGCTGGCCACCTGGATATCGCTGCATTTCGATGGCTTTTTGATTTTGAATAGTTGTTGCGGTAACTGTAGTAACATTTTTTCTAATCTTCATGAAATTTATTGGGGTTATAGCAGAAATCAATATAATTTTAGAGTTCGTACGGGTATATGAGCAGGATCGATCAATGGGTTATGGAGCTAGAAGGCGCAAAACAATCATCATAAGAGCTTTGTTATATTGGTCAATGCATTTACAAGGAAATCGCGAGTTCTCAGTTCGAGGCGGACTACTATTATATAGTTTCTATAACTCTGAGCTCTTTATTATGGAGGCGACATTTTGGATGAACATTGTTCTGGTTCTAATTCTTGCACGTCCATAGGAATCCGTAATCCGAGGCAACATCACTTAATAATTCAACTCAACACTTCTACGAGTAATAACAACATAATGTAACGATATTTACGAACAGTCAGAAGACGATATTTCTCAAAAATACCTACTACTACTTCTAAAATAGACGATAAGATACTTGGATAATTATTCGTCCGCATAGAATTCGGCTATCGTGTGGCCCTCTAAAAAAGTTTTTTTTTTCGGGATAAAAAGTAGTTAAGTAGGTATCCTATGTCCTATTCCTCACTCTAAGCTACCTCTGGCGCCGATGTGCGTTCAGCAAGATATTCATTCACAAACTGAACGGCAGGAATGTGTGTAGAGAAATCCCAATATTGGCCCGACCGCCGTGCGCTTGGAGAATTTAACTAACCGGAGCGGCCATTGACAGGCTTTCCCCTCTGCCGAAAACAATGGTCAATAAATAAGACCAGTGGTCATATTTATTGTACGGACTGACGTTTATATGACGTGGCTATTTGTACGTTACGAACGAATAGCCATACATTTGACGTTCGCCTCCCCCGCAAAAATCGGCAGACTTTTTTTGTATAGAAAATGAGAGACATGGCCGCTCCGGTTGGTTGAATTCACTAAGCCATGCGCCCGGTATTAACCCTACGGCAGGTGTATGAGTAGCCGCCACGGACTAGATAAATACTAATGGACGCGGTACTGGGCCGGGCGCGCGTTACATGGTTTATGATCAGATGCGCATAAACTTGTCGAAACCTCGTGCCGCGCGGTTCAGTCGTCGTTCGACCACGTGTGACGAATTTAGTGCCAAAAAACATGTAAAAATGCCCTGTTGTACAATTTTGTCGTGTCGTATACGAAGCAGCGAATTAAAAGAGGCCCCTGGAGTAGTTACTTTCCACTGGTAAGTATAAAAACCGAGTATTTCACATTTTTTCCAAAAATTGTAGGCTTTTATTACGACATTCACCCATTATCTGATGGTACAACAGTATTCATATCAATTGCTCGCTGGTTATTGCTGGCGGTCGCAGGATTACGCGAGTGACGCGCAATGTATTTGGAAATACGAACGTCGCTCGTCAGTCTCGTCACACGATCGGCAGCCACGTTGCTGGGCAACATGGCTGCCGCGCGCCTACCGCCACGAGAGTGCGGCCCGTTATTTATTATCGATAATTTCGAACACATTGTTTAAGGTGTAACTTTCTGTCCTATAGTAGAAACTAATTTTGTTTCTTTCGAAAACAAAATAACGTGATTGGCTGGATTAATTAATCCAATGATCAACTTATTTTATAGATACGATAACTTTATAATGGTACTTCTAACCCTACTAATATTATTAATGCGAAAGTGTCTCTCTCTGTCTGTTACCTTTTCACACTTAAACTGCTGAACCGATTAAGATGAAATTTGGTATGAAGATAGTTTGAGTCACGATTATTTTTAGTATTTTAGCAGACACATAAAATTAGATAGATAAGGGTACATCCACAAGTTACGTCAAACAAATTTCAACAATAATGTTTAAAATTACTATTTCTTTATTTTCCCATTTTAAATAATATATTAAATGAAATCAAAGCAAGAAAAATAATAATCCAAAGTGTTTGAATGTCAGACTAGAAGACATAAAGAGTTCCTTTCCTTCAAAAAAAGTGTACACAGTACTGTACTATGTGTATATATGTACACGATATTTGTATTTGTGACGTCACAAGAAATAAAACTCCAGCTTCCCCTTATCAGAACTCGTCACACTTTGTTGATCCCTCCGTCCCCCTTAAAATCTGATGTAGTTAATGGATGAACCCTAATTAGGGTAGATTTTTATCCAGCTATTAATAAAAATCGACATTGTTTTATTAATATGAGGTGTGGCGTGGTATTATGGAGTTAATTATCGATAATCGATATCGATAAAATATATATATCGAAGGGCCACATCCCTAATGTAGGCGGAGCCTACGAGGCAATGGTAGTGGTTACGTATTTTCGAGTGTACGCACACATCAACACAGCGAATGAGAGACTGACATTTCTTTGTGTGTATCACCTCGTGCGTACTTTAATGAGAATGTGTGCGTGTAAATGCCGGCTACGCTGGTTTTGGAACAAACTACGGCTGATACCGTCTCCATATACTCCGTGGTAGCCGACTTTAGAAATTATTATTGTCTCCAATAGGATGTACAGAAGTTATAAATTGACTTTGATTTGTCGCGTACTGCTACATAATGCTAATCGGTACAACTACATGTAATAAATTATTAAATAACAAAATTAAATAACAAATACCAACATAATCGATTATATTGATTGTAGTTCTTCCTAACATATTTGCATTTTTATTTTATCCTGTTACTAGTGGTTTTTATCTACACCGTACGTAGTTCATTTATTATTGATTGTTAAAATTGATCTAATCTACGTTTATCGAAAAAGTGACATATTAAGTAGTTAAACCGTCAAAGGATAAATAATATATTACAAGTCCAGTGATATAATATTAACATCAAAACTACCTACATTACAAATTTTGGAAAATAACAAAAGGTGGTAATGACTTTCCCACATTTTGTCGTTATTTTTTTAAACTCCTTTATTAAACTAAAACTTACAGTGTAGACAACAGTGTCAGTATTCTCATACACGTACTCTTCACACTCAACAACGCTGCAAGAGTCGAAGAGGCTAGCAGGACAAATATTATTTTTGCTCTATACTAGGCACTAGTTTTGACGTTAGTGACTGCCATCTGACCTTTCAACCCAGAGGGGAAACTAGGCCTTGTTGGGATTAGACCCGTTTGCCTCATGATGTTTTCCTTCACCAAAAAGCGACTGGTAAATATCAAATGATATTTCGTACATAAGTTCCGAAAAACTCAGTGGTACGAGCCGGGGTTTGAACCCGCAACCTTCGGATTGAAAGTCTGACGTTTTACCGCCAGGCCACCAGCGATTTTTGTCTTGTCTGTTGCTACCCGCAATGCCTCACCTGGGTACGTAGCCAACGTGCCAATCGTTAACACTCAATAGCGAACTAAACGCAACTTTTACTGTCGCACTAATATGAAAGTGTAATAGAGAGAGAGGTGACTACGATACGCTACGGAGCGTTAACGATTGGCACGTTGGCTACGCACCCTGATTCGATTCGCCTCTGTCTACCCTATGCATTATCAGTAGACAATGCACACCAGACGATGAAATCACATTGATAAAGATGAAAAGATTAAACGACCATCAAATTGTAGCAACGAATATAATATAACCACTCTGAAAAGCTGCAAATCTTTTGTAACTCAACATCCTTCTAAACTTTTTTTCGGGAATACAAGACTAAGAGGCCCTCCCCCTGCAAGATGGTGTGCCTAAATTACTACACTTTTTCGCAGGCTTCTTGCAGTTTTAAATGCATGGGGCATTTAAAACTGCAAGAAGCCATGCCCTTCGCAAGGTATAGAAGCATATGGAGGACGAATAATGATGATGTTGAGTTTAAATAGTCCCGGTGAGTTATGGCTCATTTAACAAATACCTAGTATTAATTCTAGCCGTTGTGAAGACATATTCGGAGGCCGCAAAACCACTAAATGCTACAGCAATCGCCGTCAACACCCATGTCCGTATTTGAAACCATCCAAGTTGGCCAATTTCTTCTACTAAGATCTTATCCAGATCTATACCAGTCTTTGCTTCTGCCTGCTCCACTTTAACGTTACTGGATCGATTATCTTTTTCTTCCATATTAATTCTAATAGTTTTTATTGATTAATTTATGATTTTTTATTTAATATTGCTTTGGCAGGTTTTGTATCAATGTTTAATGTCAAGGAAATACTTTTCTGTTGAAATTATTACTCTTTAGTTTCTTATAATTTATTGTCATAATCTTATAATTATTGTTTTTGTTTTTTTCTGTCTGTATTAATGCGAAAAACATTGCAAAATCAACACTAAATTACACAAATTTTCACTGACACTAAAAAAAAATCACACACTCAGCACTCGTTCTAAGTTTTTCCTAAATGACAAGTATCTATCAAACTAACTGTATTGATATTGGCATGGATTGTTGTCATATGCTACTGCAGCTATTGGACTTATCTTTAACGTTGTATTGTGTAATAATTTAAAGTAGATACTTATAGATAAAATAGTAGATAACAAGTCTCTAATACTCCTGATAATGTGATATCGCAGATCCTACCAATTTGCACAGTTCTCGATATCACTTCATTTTATATGAACGCTATCTGTAAGAGTACCTATGGATTAAGAAGATCATCTGGAATTGTGTCATTATCTTTTCCCATCTCTAAATATAATATATAAACAGTGGCAAGATAGTCATAAAGACAGGCAAGGAACGGTCTAAATAGGTAGGTATAGGTACATAGTTACGGGGAGGACATTAAGGAGGGGAGGGACATGCAAATTTAACTCAATCGAGTGTAGTGGCTACCCCCCCCCCCACCCCTTTTAGACGTTGAATTTTTATAGGCAACGTATAACCTGGCTAGGGATTTTCTTGAATTGGAATTAGTAATCCTTAAGGGGTGATTTCCGGGATAACAATGCAAAACAAACCGGCCAAGAGCATGTCGGGCGATGCTCAGTGTAGAGTTTCGTAGATGCGCCCTGTTACAAAACATCCGTCCAAAAGGTCGTTTATTAAGGGATATTTGGCGGCGCTTACGTCATTTTACTATCCAGCACTTCCTTTCACTATGCGTTTTTGACTGATAATTGAAAAACGGCTGAACCGATTTTATTCAATATAGTTTTTATTGAAAGTTCTTATCAGGCCTCACCAAATTTCAGCTTTCTAGTGCGAACGGTAACTGAGCTAGACCGCGGACAGACGGACAGACACGGCGAAACTATCAGGGTTCCTAGTTAACTACGGAACCCTAAAAAGAGATAAATAGTTTATGTAACTGTTAAGGAATAAGGCCTAATTATGTACAGAAGCATACACTGCTTTACCTACACACATATTAAAAATCCATTGAAACCATTAGAATGACCGCCATTACACCGCCATGACCAACCTTATGGCGCCGACGGTCGGGGGGGGGGGGGGGGGCGGATTTTCATTATGTTACCGTAGGTAATGAATTTTCATACGTTTTTACCACACTGTCACAGATAATACACTGATGTTACGTTACTGGTTGCAATAATGGTGGTAATTACATACGGTTCCGAACGCGGAATAGAGGATTTATGATATTGGTGTAGATCAAGATATTTATTCTTCTATATAAGCACATTACAATGCACTAATGAACGTCAGAGAAAAATAAAATACGTGAGTGTCGTGGAACACTCGGTTGGATCTTGGAACGAAGTTATGTTATTTAATTTTATTTCATTTTTGACTTTTTCGTAAATTTTGTGGCTTTAATTTTTTTTGTATTTTTTTTTTAATTCTTGAATTTTTTGAAATTTTTGAAATTTTTGAAATTTTTAAAATTTTTGAAATTTTTAAAAGTTTTGAAATTTTTGAAATTTTTGAATTTTTTTCACTTTTCACTACACTTCAATTCACTTCACTTTATATGTTACATTTTACATGTTTCTCAATCGTATGGGTGTCGCGTTTTCGTGACGTGACGCTTTTTCGTGACGGTCGGAAAACTACCACCGTTCTAACCCTACCTCTGGCCCGAGAAGTATTATGACCGAAAAGAAACTCGACGGGACTTTTTCAAAACAGTAATACATTATTAGATCTTAAAGATACAAATTAATGCGTAGTTATTCAAGAAGACATATCAAACAGCTTGAGAGACAGATAATGTACCTATTGTTTAATTATATAGAAAAATTAATACTGATCTGACTGCTTCACAAAACGTTTGATATGTTTTCCTACCTAAACGGTGTCCTATAAATGTTAGATGATTTTGTAGTAGTTTTTTGGTTTGGGCCATGCATCTTTGTCCGTCATATATAGTCCTCGAACCTGCAATAACCCTTTGACATTCATGAAATTTTCAAATGTTTCTTAAGAGCGGGTAAAGGTAAATTTAAAGCATCGACGGGTAACATATTATAAATATGAACACCTTGACCAAAAAATTACAAATTATATCAATACCAAATTTCATCTGAATACGTACAGCGGTTATTGGTAATTTCTTCCCCATGTAAACTTCCACCCCTTTTGCATCCGCTTAAGGGAATTTCCGAGATAAAACTATTTTATTTCCTTTTCCAGAGCTCAAATTATGTCCATACCAAATTTTATCTAATTCGATTCTGCGGTTAATAATTCCCTATACAAATTTCCAACTCCCTTTTCACCCCTTTAGGGTTGATTTTCGGGGTGAAAACTATCCTTTGTCCTTTCTTGAGACCCTATACCAAATTTCATCTTTATCTCTTCAGCGGTAAAAAATCCTCATACCAACTTCCAACCCCCTTTTCACCCCACAAGGGTTTATTTTCGGAACAGGATAGTTTTCATCCGAAACTATCCTATCGTTTCTCGGGACTCAAATTATCTCCATACTAATTGCTATTAAACATTCTCCATACAAACTTTCAACCCCCTTTTCACCCCCTCCAGGGTTGATTTTCGGGATGAAAACTATTCTTTGTCCTTTCCCGGAACTCAAACTATCTCTACACAAAATTTCATCAAAATCCGGTCAGCCGTTTTCACGTGATGCGCGGTCAAATAAACAGACAAACATACAAAAAATCTAAAAATTGTTGGATCGTGTTCTGTTATCGATTCTAAGTATCCCCAGCCAACTTTTTTTCGAATATATTCCATGAACAGACTTTCGACCCTCGTCAGCTTTATTATATGTATAGATAGATAGTTTTTATTGAAAGTACCTGTCAGGCTTCACTTCCATTATTTTATTTTTTCGGACCTACGGTTCTGAAGTGAGATGGAGGGGCGGGGGGGCTTTTTTAAAGATGAAACTATCCTTTGTCCGTTCTCGAGACTTATACTATCTCTATACCAATTTACATCTAAATCAGTTCAGCGGTAGAAAAATCCTCATACCAACTTCCAACCCTCTTTTCACCCCCACAAGGGTTTGAAAACTATCCTATGACATTTCTCGAGACTCAAATCATCTCCATACTCATTTCTATTTAAATCGTTTCAGCGGTTAAAAATTCTCCATACAAACTTTCAACCCCATTTTCACCCCCACCAGGGTTGATTTTCGGGTTAGAACTATATATTATCCTTTCCCGGGACTCAAACTATCTCTGTACAAAATTTCATCAAAATCCGTTCAGCTGTTTTCACGTGATGCGCGGTCAAATAAACAGACAAACAGATAAACAGATAAACAGACAAAAATTCTAAAAATTGTTGGAACGTGTTCTGTTATTGATTCTAAGTATCCCCAGCCAACTTTTTTTCGATTATCTTCCATGTACAGACTTTCGACCCTCTTCAACGTTATTATATGTATAGATATTGCAGATTAACATAACTAAATAGCGTCATACAAAATACACCTTATATTCAATTTCTTCATTTGTCAACAAACGTGGGTCATTAAACACATTATAATAATAAAACAAAATAACACAAATAAAATAATAACTTCATTACAATTAAAGATGTCGACATTTTATTAAGATATTGTGAAAATGACTGTGACATACGGATGGACGGACGGACAGACGGACGGCCGGACAGACGGACAGAGGGACATGAAGAAACTATAATGTATAATGTATATGGTTGGTTCATGGTAGCTGAGTAGGCTGACTGGCGAGGAATTGTACTTTTACCCTAGAGGGTTGTCACTTTGCCTACCCACAACACATGGTATCCGACGGTTTAGGAGTTCATGTTTTATATTTTATACACTTACATTTGCTATACACATGCATCACTAGATCTCACAAAGACGAAATTCCCCGTTCCACGCTTTGGTATTTTTGTAAGCAAAAAAAAATATTATGGAGATACTTAGGTTTGGAAGACAAACTTTATAATTCGATTTTATTTTTGAACAACCATATACGGCCTCCTAGCCTAGTCGCTAGTGACCCTGCCTATGAAGCAGGAGGTCCTGGGTTCTCAATCCTGGTCAGGGCATTTATTTGTGTATTTATCACTGATATTTGTTCCTGAGTTATGGATTTTTCTATATATTTAAGTATTTATCTATATCTCTATTATATATATCGTTGCCTAGTACCCTCAACACAAGCCTTATTGAGCTTACTGTGGGACTAGGTTGATTTGTGTAAGATTGTCCCATAATATTTATTTATTTATTTATTATTATATGAAGGAAATATAATAAAATACACACTATAAAAGTCAATTAAAACAAGCTTATACACGCAATAGATATAATTATGAAGTTATCAATACATACAATCATTTCATGTACATTTTAATTATGAATAATATACTAATTGATCCAAGAGCGACTCCATTATTTGTTCTTACGTTCCCATGTGATTTTACAAGGTCAGGTGAATGACAAATTTTCATGACCCATATTTTCAGAAAATCTTGTTTGAGTCTGGACCTCTATTACTCGTATATTCTACCTCAATAATTTTCGCAGACTAAAATAATACATTGTTGTTGTGGGTGGCAGGAGGCTTTCGTTGATCAATATCCACCATAAGTATATGATCCACGATAAGATCAATATCCGTTTCAAGACGGCTACCCACGGAGACGCTCTTGAAAATGACGGATCTTGAAGCGTGGCACGTTCGAGCCGCTGACCAGAATCGCAGAATGCTGGATAAGTTCGCAGCACTGGGTATAGAAGACCTTGATACGCCTAGAGACGCTTACCTAGCGCACGGCGAATTTAATCCACTACGAATAAATAATAGAACAGGAGAAATATCATATGCTGCGGCAGCTTCCCCCTCTTAGAATTAAGTAAACTTTAATAAGTGTAACATATGAAACACAACTACTAACATCTCATTTAACTCATCACTTGTAATCTAACATCTTCAGCTTACACAGATCTTTTCCTAGATACAAGTTAGTTGACACAATCCTGAGGGAACCGAAAGATGTAGATGTCGTTTATGTAAACGGGTTCTCATTCTCATTTTCATTCCACCATAATATATACAAGACCAAAAATCCACATATGTATATAAAACTTAAATCGACAATTGAGTCTACTGAATTTTTATCTTGGGTACAGACTTCTACTACGTGTTACCTACTGGAGTAAAATAAATGTAGTAAAATTTAAACTGCTTCAAATTCTAATGCAAAATGCGTCTAGATTATTGAAAAAGATTCAATAATTTACAAGAAATGGCTTCAATGATATACTGTGAAATGATTTTGCTGAAAAGGTACACTATAGACAGGGTGAAATTTTAACCACCGATCAAATTGAGCGAGTTGATTTAATAGGCCATACTGAACAACTTTTACTATGAGACCAACTCCGAAAAATTTCGGCCGATCAGATGTCGTCGTTTTCTATGGGGAACACAAAATTATTTCTGGAATTTCGAGGTTGGTCCTATTGTAAAAGTTGTTCAGTGTAGCCTACCTAATTACCTCGCTCAATTGTTCGGTGGTTAAAATTTCACTCTGTATATATTTAAATGTATGGTGCTAAAAATATAACGTACAATATATCAAAGATGTAAGGTACAAGTACAGCCGGGTACTGTACGAGTACGAGTACCGGTACGAGTGAATATTTTTCAAATAACATATTTAAAATATTAAATCAGTGCTTTTACAAAAACAACAACATCTCCGAATGATGTCACTGAGTATGGATATTTATTTTATAAAATAAAATAAATATCAACTGTATTTATGTGTAAAATGTTATTCGCAATTGCAATGCCTTAAATACGTAAAGTATTTTTTATGAAATTGGTATATTTTAAAACCTGATACGAACTAAGCTAAAGTTTCAGTATTTGTATCCAGTTACACAAACTTATTTATGAAGTTTAAGAACCTTGTTCATGTCCCGAACGATACACGCGTTTCTCAAACTTTCTCCCATGTTCTCGCATTTATACGTAAACGACTAACTCCCAAAGGTTCGTAACTTGTCTTATGAAAATTACGTAATCAACGCCAATGCGAGTCCCAACAAATCCCCCGAGTGACGAACTCCAGCTATTGTGAATGTGTCGAGGGGCAGATAAATATATTATGTGCCCCTAAAAGCGTAAGAAATCCGAAGATTTCTAAAGTTTCCCCCTTTATGATGGGCAAATCGCTCTGCCAATGTTTTCTGCTTGAACGATATGAAAAACTCCAAGCACGTGGCCTTGAGGAACTCCAACCTTAATCTAAAACTTCTAAGACTCATTATCGAATGGGTTGGTGATTGAGGCAAAAATTCATTTGTGATGTTAGTCGGTAAGTCGTTTAACATATCTTGGTTTATGGCAGTCGGTAAAACAGACGAGAAAAGTATTTATGGGACGGTAAAAAATTTAGTCACATGCGATGTTGTTCTTAATTTTAATACTTTATGCACATTTGCAGAAAGTGCTTCGTCTTGTTTATTTTTATGAGCATTCTTATTTTTAATGCGCAGTAAAAATATATGATCTACTAGAAGTGTCATTAAAGAATGGATAGTTTCTTTTTCTCCATTACATAGTTTCAAAATATATTTTTATATTTAGATATGTAGTAATGTAGCCTGTGGACGCCTGTGCCACGCTGAGACAGTCCTTTTATTTTGGCAGTTTTAGGTGAACACCCAACAACACTTCAGGTCGCTACAACACATTTTTTTTTAATTACTACGAAACAAATATGAGTAAACTGTCTAGTAAACAATTGATAAGAAAGTTTAGTTATGTAGTACTCGCTCCTTCATATATCTCTCTCTTTCTGGCTGGCTACCTGCGATATAATCCCTTGACCAAAAATAAGCTAGAGTTGCTGTTTAATAGCAAATCTGAAAATGTAATAAAATATTATTCGTGTTTTTAATGAATAAATTATTTAATATTCGAAAGGGCAGTCGAATTATTTAATTGCGAATAAATTATTCGCGAATAATTTCGCGACGAATATGTTTTTATTCGAATGATTATTTAAATGAAAGTTTATTCGAATAATGCCCAATTCTGCTATTAGTAATTTAGATCTTCGCTCTCATGATTTAAAATACGAGTAACTACGTGTATTGTGAAATTGGCAGCGACATGCAAATACAAATATGCAATTTTCATACCTCTATCCAAGATGATTCTTAAACCAAATGTGTACTTTTTATCCAAAAAGAAAAAAAAAGTTTATTTCATTAAACCTGATGATGTACAACATGTAGAGGGGTTAAGACCTTCTAGTGGGTATGGTGTACCTGTGTCAGAAGGCCTCGAAAAAAAAAAAAGTGATCTTCATCATTATTATGACCGAAAAAAAAATCTCCCCATAAAATTACCAGTACAGTACTATGCGGGTCTACTACGTGACTTTTCCTTATATTATTTCACTGTATTTTTATGTGCCAAGAATAAGTCCCTTGGCTCATTCAAAGGTAAACCAAAGAGAAGTTGACGAGACAGTCTAGGGCCCGTTTCTTAAAAGCTTGTGACTTGTAATACTCGCGGAAGTCACTTTTTGACACCGTTTATTAGAAAGGGACTTTTGCTTGTTTCATACGTTACAAGCTTTGGAGGAACGAGGGGACTCATTGTGGTAGAGGGAATATGCACTGAAATCTAAGGAAGCACGTAACTGGTCAGGGATATGAGCAACCAAGATGCACGCGATGGGTTGGTTTACATGGTGGTCAACTATCACGATAAGTCTACATCCGTCTCTTCTCTTGTACGGTACAGACGGTTTATACTCTCTTAGGCAATAACAATTAACAAGACAATAAGTTTAATTAATATTTTGTTTTACACTTTGTACATTTACTTACTGTCATGTAATGTCCTATCTGCATTGCCATGCATACCCAGACTGTCTCTTTTTCTTGTTTTGTATTATGTTAGTGTAATGTAATTTATGTGATTTGTATCCACGTCAAAAGTTTCTCATTCTCGTTTATTGTTGTTAAACTATCGATTAACTTCTTGTAATTAGTTTCTGCACAAGTTCATGTTGTTTTTGCTCCTAAAAGCAAGAATTTAACTACTATTTTGTTTTATTTTGGCTAGTATGAGATATGTTTTTGCTCGCTGTGACGTGTCCAAAGAGAATATAATATCCTTGATGCTGTCCACAACGTCAACGATACATGTTGCCAACAATCGCGGTAGCGTTCATGATAAAAAAAAATGCACCCAAATTATTGCGCAAACTGTGCTTTTTTTCTATCGTTTTTTATTTTTATGCTCTTCCTGTTTACATATTTAATATTTTTTATTGTAATTGTCATGTAATTGTGATTTGTCATTGTTGTGTCATGCTCCGTGACATCACTCACGCGTGGCCCCGGCGGAAGACCAGCGCTGGCCTACCAGGCTAGCACCATGCTGAGTCGAGGCCATTTCGTGGCAACCATATAATTAGTCCTTAGATTAAATATGTTTGTATGCATGTTGTTGTTGTCGCGAATAAATGTTTTTCTTTCTTTCTTTCTTTTCTTTCAATAAAGAAACAAAACATACAGCAGCAATTTTTTATTTATTCTCTAGGAAGCTTTTGACTAGTTTTTCGTGGCACATGTTTTTGACAATAACAATTACAAGACAACAAAGAAACAAAACATGCAACTGCAGTTCCTACCTCTGTTTATCTGCATATAATAAATCCGCACGCCGCCGACGGCATGTAAGCCTATCCTGTCATTCAGGTACAAACGTTTACACCCATCGACTTTATTTTGTCCCTTTCAATTACATACAAAAGTGCAAAAGAGAAGGCGCTTTGCTAGCTCGTCTCGACAAATGGAGTATGTCATGGCATGTGGCAATGGAGAAATATATTCATCAGTAAAATTTATTGTCACATAATATTTAACCTCTTTCCGCCCTCGTTTATTCAGATGGCTTCTTCAATCTATATGCCATTTCATTTGTCGTTGTAAGTGATCTACCCGCGCTGCATTTTCACGTATGTGGGATGATCTACACCGTGTCCAAAAAGTTCGAATACACTTTGGAGGTCTTATAACTTTTTTGTACGAATAGTTATTGTAGTGAAATCTGTATTTTATTAAAGCTATACTAATATACAAAATATGCTGCAAATATTTTGGACTAACTCCACCTCTTACCTATTTTACTAGCTGACTACATTTTTCAACTCAATCTCACGCGGCACGCACCGCTTTCAAGGTTATTTCGTCCCAAATATGCTCAATATCTTTTTTTTCACTGTCCATATTTCCTATTTTATAATAATGTGACCTACAGGTGCCTACAAGGCATGTAAAAACATACCAAATCAATGTAATAAACGCAAATCTGGAGAATGGAGTGGCCGTTTACTTTCGGCAATATAATCATCGAAATTAGCTTTTCTCAAAGCTTGAACAACGTTTGGACTGTTTTGAGCACAATTTTGTGAGAAAATAATTTAATTTTTATTCCTAAACACAGTTTTCAAATTTTCAGGAGCGTTTTTCGACGAAAACCTCTGATTTATAATTTTCATTATTAATGTGCGACTTAATCGGTAAATATAACGAAATTTGGCCCCACATATTCAACTGAACCCCACACTACCACCAATAGTTCCCTCTGGGGTCTGGGAACATTAACCTCATGTTTAAGGCTGCTTTTTATACTTGCTGCTCACAAACGACCGTTTTGAGCATTGTAAGGCTATTTTAATTCAATGAGTTTCTCGTCAGAAAATCAACTCCTTCCTGCGTGCCAGGAATGTATTGAGTTGGATTATGTACTCTAATTTTCTCGATTGCTACGGAAAAACGATGAACTTCACGTTTATTGTAGCTATGATATCCAGGATCCACCTCCAAAATACCACGTAAGGATCTCCTCAAAATTTTCAGATCGGCAGTTGATTTTTGGATAAAGCGGCTTTTGTCCTCTAAACTCGCACTCTCACGATATTTAGTATTTTAATGGTTCTAGCTGCGTAGCTGACCAGATTTTTTCCTGTCTTCTAAAGAGGAGCTATTTTAAGACCTTCTCATTGTTGTGTAAACGAGATTGCGTTTGATTCCAAAAAGTTTTACCGCCTTGAAAAAACACCTTTTCAGTCGCCATTACGAAATTTTGTACTAAATTGTTAATCGAAAGTACTTCATTGAAGAGTGAAGACAAATTTCAAGTCCTTGGCGTTTTTTACTAGTACATTATGTTCAAGTTAACTTATTCTTTAGATTAATATAATAAATGGATGGCCTGCAGCCTGTATGCCTTCAGGGTCAACGCAAAAATATGTGTATTCGAACTTATTGGACAGGGTGTATACATATAATAAAGCTGAAGAGGGTCGAAAGTCTGTACATGGAAGATAATCGAAAAAAAGTTGGCTGGGGATACTTAGAATCGATAACAGAACACGTTCCAACAATTTTTAGAATTTTTGTCTGTTTATCTGTATATCTGTTTTTCTGTTTATCTGTTTGTCTGTTTATTTGACCGCGCATCACGTGAAAACGGCTGAACGGATTTTGATGAAATTTTGTACAGAGATAGTTTGAGTCCCGGGAAAGGATAATATATAGTTCTAACCCGAAAATCAACCCTGGTGGGGGTGAAAATGGGGTTGAAAGTTTGTATGGAGAATTTTTAACCGCTGAAACGATTTAGATAGAAATGAGTATGGAGATGATTTGAGTCTCGAGAAACGTCATAGGATAGTTTTCAAACCCTTGTGGGGGTAAAAAGAGGGTTGGAAGTTGGTATGAGGATTTTTTTTACCGCTGAACTGATTTAGATGAAAATTGGTATAGAGATAGTATAGGTCTCGAGAAAGGACAAAGGATAGTTTCATCTTCAAAAAAGCCCCCCCCCCCTCCATCTCACTTCAGAACCGTAGGTCCGAAAAAATAAAATAATGGAAGTGAAGCCTGACAGGTACTTTCAATACAAACTATCTATCTATACATATAATAAAGCTGAAGAGGGTCGAAACTCTGTTCATGGAATATATTCGAAAAAAAGTTGGCTGGGGATACTTAGAATCGATAACAGAACACGTTCCAACAATTTTTAGATTTTTTGTATGTTTGTCTGTTTATCTGTTTGTCTGTTTATTTGACCGCGCATCACGTGAAAACGGCTGAACGGATTTTGATGAAATTTTGTGTAGAGATAGTTTGAGTCCCGGGAAAGGACAGAATAGTTTTCATCCCGAAAATAAACCCTTGTGGGGGTGAAAAGGGGGTTGGAATTTGGTATGAGGATTTTTTACCGCTGGACAGATAAAGATGAAATTTGGTATAGTATGGGTCTCAAGAAAGGACAAAGGATAGTTTTCACCCCGAAAATCAACCCTAAAGGGGTGAAAAGGGAGTTGGAAATTTGTAAAGGGAATTATTAACCGCAGAATCGATTTAGATAAAATTTGGTATGGCGATAATTTGAGCTCTGGAAAAGGAAATTAAATAGTTTACTCTCGGAAATTCCCTTAAGCGGATGCAAAAGGGGTGGAAGTTTACATGGGGAAGAAATTACCAATAACCGCTGTACGTATTTAGATAAAATTTGGTATTGATATAATTTGTAATTTTTTGGTCAAGGTGTTCATATTTATAATATGTTACCCGTCGATGCTTTAAATTTACCTTTATCCGCTCTTAAGATACATTTGAAAATGTCATGAATGTCAAAGGGTTATTGCAGGTTCGAGGACTTGACGGACAAAGATGCATGGCCCAAACCAAAAAAATACTACAAAATCATCTAACATTTATAGGACACCGTTTAGGTAGGAAAACATATCAAACGTTTTGTGAAGCAGTCAGATTAGTATTTATTTTTCTGTATAATTAAACAATAGGTACATTATCTGTCTCTCAAGCTGTTTGATATGTCTTCTTGAATAACTACGCATTAATTTGTATCTTTAAGATCTAATAATATATTACTGTTTTGAAAAAAATAAGTCCCGTCGAGTTTCTTTTCGGTCATAATACTTCTTGGGCCAGAGGTAGGGTAAGAACGGTGGTAGTTTTCCGACCGTCACGAAAAAGCGTCACGTCACGAAAACGCGACACCCATACGATTGAGAAACATGTAAAATGGAAAGAAATAAAAAATATATAAAATAGAATAAAGTGAAGTGAAGTGTAGTGAAAAGTGAAAAAAATTCAAAAATTTCAAAAATTTCAAATATTTCAAAAATTTCAAAAATTTCAAAAATTTCAAAAATTTCAAAAATTACAAAAATTACAAAAAAAAAACCACAAAATTTACGAAAAAGTCAAAATCGAAATAAAATTAAATAACATAACTTCGTTCCAAGTTCCAACCGAGTGTTCCACGACACTCACGTATTTTATTTTTCTCTGACGTTCATTAGTGCATTGTAATGTGCTTATATTGAAGAATAAATATCTTGATCTACGCCAATATCATAAATCCTCTATTCCGCGTTCGGAACCGTATGTAATTACCACCATTATTGCAACCAGTAACGTAACATCAGTGTATTATTAAGGGTCACGCTATTTGTATTGTGCTACAATAATGATTAGTAAAGTAACGTAGGTAAAATTTAATAATTTAGTAATTATGTTAAACACTGTCGAATTAGGATAAGCCTGTAAGGATAGTTGTATGTTTGTTATAAATAAATAAATAAAAAAAAAAATTATCTGTGACAGTGTGGTAAAAACGTACGAAAATTCATTACCTACGGTAACGTAATGAAAATCCGCCCCCCCCCCCCCCATCCCCCGGCCGCCGGCGCAATAAGGTTGGTCATGGCGGTGTAATGGCGGTCATTCTAATGGTTTCAATGGATTTTTAATATGTGTGTAGGTAAAGCAGTGTATGCTTCTGTACATAATTAGGCCTTATTACGTGACAGTTACATAAACTATTTATCTCTTTTTAGGGTTCCGTAGTCAACTAGGAACCCTTATAGTTTCACCATGTCTGTCCGTGTGTCCGCGGTCTAGCTCAGTTACCGTTCGCACTAGAAAGCTGAAATTTGGTGAGGCCTGATAAGAACTTTCAATAAAAACTATATTGAATAAAATCGGTTCAGCCGTTTTTGAATTATCAGTCAAAAACGCATAGTGAAAGGAAGTGCCGGATAGTAAAATGACGTAAGTGCCGCCAAATATCCATTAATAAACGGCTTTTTGAATACACTGAGCATCGCACGACATGCTCTGGGCCGGTTTTTTTTGCATTGTTATACCGGAAATCGCCCCTTAAGGATTACTAATTCCAATTAAAGAAAATCCCTAGCCAGGTTATACGTTGCCTATAAAAATTCAACGTGTAAAAGGGGGGGGGGGGTAGCCACTACACTCGATTGAGTTAAATTTGCATGTCCCTCCCCTCCTCCAAGTGCACTTCAAATAGAAAAACATGCTTAGACTGATTTGATGGGAGGATCGATTTGGTTTGGATGATATTTGCCGTGGACATGAACGTATAAATACAAAAGTGGTCCTGTATCATCCGATATACACCTATTACTCTATGTCGTTTAAATCATGCCAAAAAAAATTATAGGATAGTCCGCCTCAAGTTCCGCCTCCAGGGTAGCGGGAGAGAAATTAGGGGTGAATTAGCCGCTTTTTGACACAGACCGAATTCCACGCGGGCGGAGCCACGGGCACAGCTAGTAGCAAATAGTTTTAATCTCTCTGATCTCATTTTAAACTGCTCAACCACATAATTAACTCTAAGCCATTTTAAAAGCGTGCATAAAGGCCCCATGAAGAGATAACGACGCATTTACACGGCCCTATTGGCTATTTACCTCTGTAAATGAGCATCAAACAAGAATGTAGTGTTATGAGCGCGTTAGCGAGCAACACATCGATTTATTAGCGTGAAGTCTTGGAATCAAAGGGCTTAAGCACCGTAGAAAAACATACATGCTTAGGCTGTTTAAACCTAGTTAAAGAGTTTGGCAACAGTAAACAGGAGAGAGTATCTTAATAGGAAGTAAACGTCACTTATGACTTTATGCAAATGTGCAGTAGCTTATTGCAGTCAGGCAATGGAGATACTGTGCTAGAATTGCTTCAAATGGTTCTGGTAATTGTATCTTGACATCCAAGATATTTATACGGCCTACTATAATGTTTGAACACAAGCCATAAGCTGCTATAGTGCTATATTATTTAGTGATAGTTTTAACTAAGGGATCTGAGTCAAATGTTCATGTGTTTTTCAATAAAGCTAATGTAAGTAAGTAGTGCTAATGCCAAAAATGTTAAAAATGTCAAGAATGTCAATAGTGTCAATAGTGTCAATAGTGTCAAAAATGTCAAAAATGTCAAAAATGTCAGTAAGTAGTTAAATGAAAGAGTCAGACTGGTTGAGCAAAATGCGAAAATTATTAATTTTACAAATTTGAAATGGCTTAAATTCCTTGTTACACCGCGAGTTAGCATAATGTTAAAATTAAGAAGTAAATAAATTACTCCTACTGCTGAATATATATGCCTCACTAACGGAAATACAGTGATAAACTTTATAACGAAGAAGATAAAACGCGGAGCAATTCGGCAATCCGCCATCAAGTCGCTAGTTGGAGGCAAACGACGCGTAAACGCGGATAGATTAAACTCGCCCGACTATGTCTCGATGGATTAAACTCGTCTTTACACGGGGCAGATGGACAATATTGGCAAACAAGCATACAACCAAGGTAAGCGGTTACATTTACTTTGGACTTTTGCGAGTTGCCATTTTGCGTCATGCATCACTTTAGCACTTTTATAATTGATTACAATCAAAGTAAACAGTAACAGACGATAAAACCGCAATAACTTTGGTCCCCAGTATCACATGCTGGTTCTTTTTAAAATAAAATTGCAAATTGCAGACTAAGATTTATAGAAACAACCTACTTGCGATATCTAGTAAAACTTAAAAACTTATATTATTAGGTACAATTTACAATAGAAAACAGATTACAAAAAAAAATGTTAACAGCGTTAAAATAAGTCTCTTAAATGAGTGCCCAGCGGAAAGCAAATGACCAAAGTATTGTAGAAATAAAAATGGCCGCAAAATAAGTCACGTCGTTTTCCATCACCCTTATAGGATCGCCTCGTTGATCAGGCGCCACCAAACTGTAATCGGTGCTTCACAATGTTTGTTTGTTTAAACTTATTTATTGGTGTCGTAAAAACAACACTACTTTTTTATTGATAATTTCGCGTACTTTGTTTACCCTGAAAACATGTATTAAGTTATAAAAAGACGGCTGTAATGGTAATAAAGTAATAATTCTGAACAAAAAAGAACCGACTTCACTTCGCCTCCACTATTCCAAAAGCAAATGCTCGATGTAATGCCTACCCTATCGCTTAATACTAAAGGCTTCTAAAGCTTACAAGAGCCTACTACTCTTACTTACCTCAAGCTTCAGGCTGAAACTTCTGTAAATATAAATACCTACCTAAAGGAACTTACTACAGGGAAAGAAAATCAAACAAAATATTGAAGGTTGAAAAGAAAATTATTTATTTTAATTTAGATTTTAGATTTTTGTTATTGAAAAGCGAAACACTGACTAATTACCCCTAATGCTGTCTTTTTAGACGTCATTAGGTGTTAGTTTCCGATTCCTAGGCTTTGCGAAGGTAAAAACGAAACTATAACGAAGCAAAAAACCTTCGCGCCGTATTACAATAAAATAAGTAACGTAATTATAATATCAAATACATTAATTAATAAACTATCTATACAGTAGCTTGCTCTGATACGCAGTTTGGCCGAGATGATTGTGAAAGCTAGTGGAGGCCCAACGTTGTGTGTGTAGTTACCGCAAGTCCTTTTCGATAAGGTGAGAAATAATCGCAATATTTAAAATACATATAATTCCTGACTTAAATCTAATGGAATATAAATACAATAGACAATGATAGGTTAGCATATTAACTGTTGACGTTAAAAATAGAATAAGAAGCATCATATAAATATACCCTAATTAACAGACTCTAATAAATAGTCAAATTGAATATTAAAATTACACTAGAATTATTATGATTGATTAAATAGGCATTTCGTTGTTTGTTATATAGTTATATTTACAACAAAATATAAATAGGGAGGTTTGCTGGACTTCCGACGCAGTGATTGTTGGCGAAGTACGCTAGTACAAAATATGTGGCATGTCAGTTTTGACGGTTCCGTCTTCCAACGGTGGAACCACGACCAGTAGTCTACGATTCGAAGCTTAATGGATCTGGTAATATATGTTGTCCACGGCCAGTGGCCTACAGACTTGTTGATTGTGCGTTCTGAGCATTTGTAATGATCCAAGTGTGCGACCGGGCCAGTAGCCTACAGTCTCGCTTCATACATCAATGTATAGTTGACAGATAACCGCCAATTCCTCCACACCACATATGCAAATAACGACTGGTACATTTAATAATTAAGTAAGCAAATACCTACCTCCGTTTATGACGAATAGTATATAAATTTAGGAAGTAAATAGCAAGTACCTATCATCGTTAATAAGCAATATCTGTCCAGTAACCCAGACGTGTAAGACCCTCACCGCGCCCAATTCATCACTGCAAGAGAATGGAATTTGCTAAGAACACTTTGTACACTAATGGCGAACCTACATGGCAATAAACCTCTGTAAGCACATGCTGTTTTCCCAGTCATATGTTCTAGATCATTGGGTGATACATAACGCTTTGGCCTCAAACGAGAGAGGAGTCCGTTGCCACCTAGGCACTACAACAGACCCGCATTCTACATGGAATAATCCTCTACGCTAGAAATCCAGCATCTTATCCCTTATATAATTACTAAAGTGTTACATGGAAGTACATATTACGCGATATCGTTTAACCATGGCCAATAGTTAACCGACATCGACAATTAACATTTAAGAGATCGAAACCTATCTTGGTTATAGTACGTTCAAACAATTTCGACCGTTACATTAAAATTATATATTTATAAGGTGGCAGAAAGAAATAGTTAACAGATAGAACGCAGTTACCCGAAAACTGTATTAAAATCTACTTAGATAAAATATGGCTTGGTACTCTCAAACTAGAATCTATTCGACACGTCAACAGTAAATATATATACTACGATGGAGAATAAATATTGCGATCCTAAATAGTTAGGTGTTGTAAATATAATATACGCACACATAAATACACACAGTCATATATAGTAGAATGTAAAAGGTTCAATGTTAAAATAAACCATAAACACGGGCCGTATATTATGAAGAACCTGGTCCGAATATAAGCTATCAGCTTATATAATAGAATGTAAATAAGTAGAATATCATTAAATTGTTAAATGGTTTCCTTACGACAACGAGTTCCACAGAAATGCAAAATACTATTATTTATTTGCTGTGTTAGTTTGAAAACCAAGTCAAATAATACCCTACATCCAGGGACCGGACAACCCTTTCCGCGATAAAAGCCTTTCAATGGGCGTCCCTTATATACAGCTAACCAATTGAGAGACTTTCCCTTTTGAACTGCTAACACATTCGTTTGACTAACCCTTATCATAAAACTTAGCCAAATATAAAGCTAGCCCTTAATAAGGGTTACCCTTATCATTAAGCGCTTTTTATAAGGCTTTCCCTTTAGTAATGTCGTAGTTGAGCCTTGCGTGAACGAGAAATAATTAGTCTATATCGGTAGTGCATGAAAAGGAAAGACAATACGTACTTGGGAAGGCTTTGTTAAATCATTATATTCGCTTATCATATATACTACATACTAGTACGACTGCAACTACCAGTTGCTTTTGCCGCGCATCGTAGTTGAGCTGTCTGACTGAACGGAATAAATAATAAATAAAAATAAAATGATAACAAAATGAAAAAAAAAAAAAATGAAAATAAAATGAAAATAAAATGAAAATAAAATGAAAATAAAATGGAAATAAAATGGAAATAAAATGGAAATAAAATGGAAATAAAATGGAAATAAAATGGAAATAAAATGGAAATAAAATGGAAATAAAATGGAAATAAAATGGAAATAAAATGGAAATAAAATGGAAATAAAATGGAAATAAAATGGAAATAAAATGGAAATGAAATGGAAATGAAATGGAAATGAAATGGAAATGAAATGAAAATAAAATGAAAATAAAATGAAAATAAAATGAAAATAAAATGAAAATAAAATGAAAATAAAATGAAAATAAAATGAAAATAAAATGAAAATAAAATGGAAATAAAACGGAAATAAAATGGAAATAAAATGGAAATAAAATGGAAATAAAATGGAAATGAAATGGAAATAAAATGGAAATGAAATG